>BQKN01067661.1:0-34684 GCA_022839385.1 Asparagus kiusianus | reverse complement strand
AAAAAATCCTTTTGTGTCTCGCTGAGGAGAATTGCTAAGTGTTTTGTGATACTTGTGATTTGAACAAGATTTTGGGGAGTTTTATTACCCTACTGAAAGGAGTTGATAAACTGGTTATTTATTGCTCTACGAGAGAGAGCTAATAAATTGACAATAATCTGAATGATTTTAGAGACTTATCGTTCTGTTAATGAGAATCAATAAGTGGATTCTGACAGAGGAGTTATAGCCACACTGGTATTTTATGCCAGCTAAACTCAAACTCTATGGTGATGACGATCGTTTGGGGTGTAATATTAACCCAATGAGGATTTAGATTCTGCTGAAGAGTAACAGAGGTTTTGGTTAACATCCTGTTAAGGGGGTTCATGCCTTTGAGGATTTAGAAGAATGGCAACGCTAAGATGACCTTCGCGTTTGAGGTTCAAAACGCGAGGTTGCAGACCCTTGTAACGCTGCCTTGAGCCTTGTGCTTGGGCATTTGAACATGGTAGTGAGCTTCACGTTTTGAAAATGGTTGTGATTCTTTCCTAGAATCCCGTGCCATCTCAACAGCTTGACGGCTTTTATAAATAGACCTGAGTGGTCACGTCAAGAGTCACTTGACTCTCAAAATTTTCAGCTATTTCCAAGAACGAGAACTCTCATTTGATTTCGACGAGATCTCCGACGAACTCTATCTCCCTCGATCATCGACGTCTTCCGACCGATTGCATCAATGGCGTCGCGAAGAGTAGGCTCGAGCTCCAAGAAAGTCGCCGGAGCGACTTCCAAAATGCTGTCGGCTGAGTACGCCGGCGGTGTTCTTGTTCCTGCGGGAACGTCGCCATCAACGCTGCCGTCGCAGGGTCCTCCCTGTCGTGGTGAGTGTTTGACCGAAATAACTTACCTTGGCAAGTTCTCTGAAAACCCTAGATGGGTTCTTGATAACGAGGAAGATGACTCGTTTCTGTTCAATGAAAACGCGGAGTTGGGACTCCATGTAGGTCTTGACTCTCGCGTTCAAGTTTTTCAACACGAGGTTCGACCCTCGCGTTTGGAGTTTCTGACGCGGGGCTCGACCTCCATGTCTGAAATTTTTGACACGAGGCTTGACTCTCGCGTTTTGAGATTTATGATTCTGCTTTTACGCCAGTAACTTGTTTTCAGCTACTAACTTCTGCTTTTGATTGTGCGGTGCTTTTTCCAAACGTGCCACTTTCGCAAGAGCACCATTTTGGGTATATTGGCGGACCTGACACGGATGAAATCTTCAGTCTCCAAAACAGAATTCCACTGTGTACTCTCTCTGACTCGGAGAGGACGGACATGATTAAATTCCCCCGATGTTCTACTCTCAGGATTCTGATTACTGATTTAGACATGGAGACCCCTACCGGTCGTGTCCAATTTCCCAAACCAGCGTTCATGTTCGGAGATCGTATACCAGTTGATGATCACCTCATATATGCAGAAGATTTGAAGCTGTTGCAGAGAGTTGATAATCACCTCTTCTTCCTTCCAAACATGAAGAGGATGTACCCACTCTCTTACTTTTTGAATGCAAGCTGTCGTCGGGGTCTGACTTTTGACATAGTAAAAGAGAAGGAGAATGTGTCGCTTGGATCTGGTCGGTGGGCTCGCACACAAATCGGAGGGCAACTCAAGGGATTGAGACCTGGTTTATTTGAGAAGAAGGATCAGGTTCCGGAGATGCCACGTCCAGCGAACATCTTTATTCGCCAATTCCTTACAACTCAGGTGAATTTTCTACCCAGATATTCAGATCGCCTGGATGGGTTTGTTCTGGAGAAGGAGGTTGGTGAACCCGCATGATTGACTTCGTTCTTGAGGAGCTTAAGGAGTCGCTCGCTCGATCGGGTCTCACGGTTCCCGTGTTAGCTACTCGACGGGGTGTCGTGCAGAGTTATCACAACTTCTTCGCTATGTTGGAGAAATATAACCCGGACAGCTGCACGTTCTTCACACCTACAGGAGAGTTAGGTTTTGCTCTTCATGAGATGCAAGCAGTGTTGGGGTTATCGCTTGGAAAAACGCCCTATGAGGAGTTCATCCCCACCACTAAGGAGCTTTCCCTACTGAAAGTGGCTCACCCGGAAATTTACGCTACTTTCTGGGAGTTGATGTGTCACTTCCACATATGTGCCCTAGTCTTTGGAATGCATGGAGGGGGCATTATGCATACCACGTGGGCGGAATACCTTTTTCAGAACTTGAGCCGGAAAGATGTAGCCGTATCTCGTGTTGCAGCTATCTCTCCCAAGGAGGCCAAAGCTCGGATTAAGGCTTCTAACGCCACCTACAAAACAGAGCATGTAGAAGATGATTTCAAGGCTGGTGTCGAGTTTGAAAGTTTCCACCACCAGGCCACAGTCTCTATTTCTGACACGATTCTTCTTGCGGGCTTCTTTATGGTTTGGTTGAAGCGGTGCGTAGTACCGTCAAAACTAATTGAGGCAATATTAGCTAAAGTTGTGTACCCAGCTACTTTACTAGCGCATGGGAGACTTGTGAGTCTCCTTACTGCTATGGTCGGCTGCATGCAGAATGGCCTGAGGATGTTGACCTCAGAACTTCTCAGCGCTTCAGGAATTAAAGCTACCAAGAAGAAAGCCGGGAGAACTCCCCAACCACGTATACCAGTACCGTATACGTACTTAGTGGCCTGGTTCGTGCTGCATTGCGCCTCATTGATGACGGGAGTATACGAGGGCGATGACACTTATATTCCCTTTGTACAGAGATTGGAGTCGGCCACGTGGACTAATTCTTATATAGTCAGGGCTCGACAACTCCTATCTCGGGAAGACAATTATCGGATTTTCTGTTGCGCTCTTAACTTTGACGGAGCTGACGTAGAAAATGCCCTCTTCATGGACTTGCTTTTTGAGGGCTCGCCTTCTTTGGAAGAGGGCACTTTTAGCTGGCTTCTTATGATCAGGTTGGGCTACCTGGTCTATCGCTTGCTGGAGAAGTGCATCATCGAGCCTTACATGCCTTCTAGATTTGCTAGGCAATTTGGATATGATCAACTTTACGTTGGCAATCCTAACCTGGCCTTGGCTCAAGTTGGGAATTTGTATGAGGGAGCCCGCGCATGGTATTTCTTCTCAGCTGGAGGAACTCACGCGCACTTCACTTTACCTAACTCGCCGCCCGGTTGTTCTACCATTGCAGATTTTCGCAACTGGTTTGAAGAAGTTTCCCAAATCCCTGACTATGATATTTACACCTCCTGCATAAATGAGATTCGGGAGTTGTATCGTTCGAGGAGCAGATCTTCGAATACTCGTTTGCTGGCGATAGAAGAGTATCTATCCTGTGAACAGGAAGCAACCGGAGCCGTTGAAGTTCCTAGAGAGTTGTCCACCATAGAACCTTCTGAAGAAGAGGTTCCTACGGGGATCAAAGAGGGAAAACCGATTGCTGATTCTCTCGGAGAGCAGACAACTAAGGAGATTCCTGCAGAAGCGCCTGTTTTTGAACCTCGCTCTTTAAGATTGGGTAAGAAGGCTCTTTCTGCTGCTGAGCAAGGCGAGTATGACAGGAGGGTTCGTAAACTATTGCCCATCATGGCCAAAACTTCGAAAAGGGCTAAGTTGATGGGGGATGCGATAAAATCGGCGCGTGCTGCATCTCCTGAGAACAGAGAGGCTACTATGCTTCAAGCTGCTTCTCCTAGTCTTAAAATGACAACCGATGGGCGGGAGGCGACTATCTCAGGCTCAGCGTCAAATATGGCCAAAAAGTTATCATCTGAAGCCACACACACCCCTACTCGCACTGATTATGCGAATTGTTTTATTTATCCGACTGCTCCACCTTCAAGCTCAGAAACTTTGAGTGAGCTCATCGAACAACTAGAGCGTTGGATGCAAATGACTATCGACTTTGTTAGCCTCGGGGGTGTGAGCTTCAAGGTTTTTGAACCCCACCTGCTAGAATGTCTCACCAAGATTAGGGACCAGGGGAATGCATTATGGACCGAGAATTATCACGAGGGCATCATTATCCTGGAATATGAATTGGAATTCCTTTCAATGCTGCAGCGTGACGACATAGGGCCAGAAGTGGATCATGCTTTTTCTCAGGCCAAGGCTTTAAAAGCACAACGCCAAGAAGCTCTGCAGAAAAGTCTGTCTGAGACGGAATCTCGTATTGCCAGCCTGCGTGGGGAACATCTCCAGGTACAAGGGGATATGGGCAATGTTGTTGTGGGTCTCCGGGATACTGCAACAAAACTTGCCCGTGCTGGTGTTGAGCTACCTCAGATAAATGCTCAGCTAGCTGGTGATATGGAAGTTTTAAAAGGGTTAGCTGTTTACTGTGACGGACTTTTCAAATGCTATTGCGATGAAATTGTTGCTGCCGACAAGCTTCGGCGAGAGATTGCAGAAGCAACGCCTAATGAAGAGGAGCTTAAGAGCAAGATAACTGAAGAAATCAGAAAGGCTTGTGAGGAGAATATATCAGCGCTGAAATCTAAACTCAAGTCTTTTAGACTGATGAGTCCCGATGCTTAGGATTTGCACTGCTTTTGGTGGAGGAATAAATTTGTATCATTTTCCTTTCGATTGTTTTCACCTTTGTATTTAAATTAACAATATTGAATGGAAATGATATCATTTTGGTTTTCATCATCTCTTTTGTTGAAATCTGATTCAAAACAATGAAAAGTAATGCAAATGCTATAAGTGTAATGTTAACTTAGCATGAAAATGAAATTCTCTTTATTACTACTTAGAATAATTTCAGAAAATTTCAATCGTCAGAGGTGTAATGTTAACATGACGAAATACAAACAAAATTACACTATAAATAGGCAGCCCCCAGCCTGATTTAGCTAGGATTTAGGGGGCTACATGATTTACGAGAAATATCTCTTTAGGAATTTCCCATTAATTGGCATCATGAGCCTGTCTCCTTTTTGATTGATGAGGCGATATGCTCCGCTCGAATAGACTGAATCTATTACGAAAGGCCCCTCTCATTTAGGATTGAACTTCCCTTTGGTTTTGTGTGTCATCACCATGGGTCGTCTGTTAGCCAAAACCAAATCGCCCTTCTTGAAAATCCGTTCCTTAACCTTTTTGTTATAGGCTTTGGAAATACGGGCTTGATACAATTCGATCTGCTGCTGAGCTTGAAGTCGTCTGTCGTCTAGGGCTTCAAGTTCTTACAGACGCCGTTGATGTTTTTCTTCCTCTGTTAGTCCAGTTGTGATTGCGACTCTCAGAGAAGGGATTTGGATTTCTAATGGCAATACAGCTTCGCAGTCGTATACCAGAGAGAATGGTGTAGCTCTCGTAGGGGTCCTCACCGTCATGCGGTAAGCCCACAGACATTCGCCGAGCCTTTCATCCCAATCACGTCGGCTCTTGGAAACAAACTTCTTGAGAAGTTTCACTATGGTTTTGTTGAAAGCTTCTGCAAGACCATTTGCTGGCGGATAATATGCCGTAGATGCGACACTCTGGATTCTGAATTTGTCACAAAACCTCTAAAACCCAAAACTGACGAATTGTGACCCGTTGTCGTGAACTATTCGCCTTAGGACTCCAAAACGGTAGATGACATGATGTTTGATAAACTTGATTATGTTTGAAGCCTTGACTTCTTTCAACGGGATTGCCTCCGCCCAATTGGAGAAATAGTCGATCACAGCCAGGATGAACCGGTGTCCTTTGGAGGTCGGAGGAGAAATTGGTCCCACGATATCCATGCCCTACACTTCGAATGGCCAGGATACAGATGTAGGATGTAAGTTCCCAAGTGCTTGGTGGATGAAATCCCCATGAATTTGACATGCGTGACAACGTTTAGCGTAGTCAACTGCATCTGAGAACATCTTTGGCCAATAATAGCCAATTCGATGAAGGCGATCTCCTAATTTAGCTCCGGGTTGATGGGCTCCGCACATTCTGTCATGAGCTTCTCTGATGGCCTCTTTTGCTTCCTTACGAGAGAGGCATCGGAGCAGAACTCCATCATGCGACTTACGATACAGGATTTAAGAAACTGCATCGTAATAGAATCGGAGGGCCTTTCGCTTGATGGCGGCCGCTTCTTTAGGATCGTCAGGCAAAATTCCGTACAGGACGTAGTCAATATACGAAAATCGCTAATCTCTAGATTCAAACTCCATAGAGGTTGTACAGACTTCTCCTGTCATCGTCTTATCCGAGCTTTTCTCTATAAGAATCTTGGAGCAGTATAGTTCACGTCCTGTGATTGGGATCGTTGTTTCGGCCCCTGACGGTAATGCCAGTAAAGTTGCCAATGAGGCCAAAGCATCTGCATAAGCGTTCTGAGCTCGTGGAATGTATTCAATAAAGAATCCTTCGAACTTCTTAGCTTGCTTTAATACTACAAAGTAATACGGGATTAGATCCTCATGACGTACTTCATATTCCCCTCGGACTTGATTTACAATGAGCTGAGAGTCACCATAAGCCTCAAGATGCCGAATATTAAGTTCTTCGGCCAATTGCATCCCTAGTAGCAGACCATTATACTCATCTACATTGTTAGTGCAAGGTTCGATTAGGGAAAATCCTCTTGGGATTACGTGACCGTTCGGAGAGACGAACATCACTCCTACTCCCACGGTAATTGCTCCATGAGGGTTTGCTCTGGATGCACCGTCGAAGAATAATTTCCACACTTGTGTAGATTCTCGAGTGACACAAGCTTCGGCGACTTCATCGGGCAATTCTTCATACAATTTAGATGTCCCTGGCATCGGATGATCGGCTAAGAAGTCTGCCAATGCTTGACCCTTGACTGTCTTTTAGGGCATGAATTGCATGTCGTATTGTGATAAGAGAATGGCCTATTTTGCGAGTCGGCAATTTAGAGATGATGGCTTCATCATCAGCACCCTCAAGGGGTTCACCTTAGAGATGACGTGAATTGTTTGTCCGACTAGGTAATGTCGCATCTTTTGAATTGTGAATACCAAAGCGAGACATTCTTTTTCGACCGGATTATACCGGTGTTCGGTTCCCATCATGGTTCTGCTTTAATAATAGATGGCTTGCTCTTGACCCTGATCATCATTCTGGGCCAATAAAGCTCCAAGAGAATGTTCCATAGCCCTTACATATAACAGGAATGGTTTTCTTGATATCGGGGCCATGAGAACTGGCGGTTGAGTGAGATATCTCTTAATCTCCTCGAACGCTTTTTGGCATTCTTCATCCCAGACAAAGGACACGCCTTTCTTCATAAGCTTTGAGAAAGGTTGGCAGTGCCCCGAGAGATTAGATATAAATCTTTGGAGGTATGCTAATCTGCCTTGCAGACCTCTGAGCTCTTTGAGATTCTTCGGCGGTGGCATGTCTTGGATGGCACGTACCTTCTCTGGATCCAGAGAAATTCTCTTGGACGTGATAATAAATCCCAGGAATTTTCCACTTGATACTCCGAGGAACGATTTAGTCAGATTCATTTTTAGTTGGTGTTCTCGCATGATGTCGAACATCGTCTTCAAATCTGCAAGATGATCACCCTTACATTGGCTTTTCACCGCTATGTCGTCAACGTAGCACTCTATCTTCTTACGCAGAGTTCGTGGAAGATAGCCTTCATCGCACGTTGATAAGTTGCACCTGCGTTTTTCAGGCCGAAGGGCATCACCGTGTAACAATACACCCCAGCGGTGTTCTGAATGCAGTATGCTTTTCGTCTTCAGGATACATCTTGATTTGATTGTACCCGGAGAATCCATCCATGAAAGACATCCTTTTATATCCGCAGGTGTTGTTAATCATAACATCGGTGATGGGAAGTGAAAACTCGTCTTTTGGACAGGCTGCATTAAGATCGCGGAAGTCAATGCATATACGGACTTTACCATTTTTCTTGGGTACGGGAACAATATTGGCCACCCAGTCCGGGTGTTGTTCCTCTCTGATAAAGCCTGAGTCTATAAGCTTTTTCACTTCAGACTCAATTGCTCCCATGATCTCTGGACGAAACCGGCGTTGCTGTTGTTTAACGGGTTTAGCATCCGGATCGATGTTGAGACGATGTATGGCCACTTTTGGGTCGAGACCCGACATATCTTCATAATTCCAAGCAAAGACATCTATATATTCTCGGACGAGAGATATAATATCTTCTTTCTTAGATGGTGATAAGCTTTCGCTTATGAAAATTGGTTTGGGGTCAGATTCATCTCCCATGTTGACCTGGATTACGTTATCTTCAGTGGGTGGTTCGCGTTGTTCGAAACGCATATCCCATAAGACGTTAAGACGTTTGATCCATGGGTCATCGGTTGATTCAATTAACCCTTCATCACCCCCTGCATTTTCATCTAGGTGACTAGTTGAAACCATGTTCACAGTCAAACTTTTAAAGAAAGGTCCGACACTGACGTCGGATTCCCAGGAAGATGTTCTGGATGAATGATCTTGTCGTAGATAATTACTGATTTTAGTTTCTGGAACAGAGAGAGGTTTAACATAACCTAAGCCTCTTCTGGTTTTTTGGTAATAATCTGGGGGTTTCCCTTCAGGGGTTAGAGACATCCGAATTGGTGTTCGTCTACCTTTCCCGAAGTTGTGACCCTGTTTTTCACAAAAATCATACCCCATTCGTCTCATTAATTGGACGGAATTAGGTTCATGGTAATGGAATTGAGGAGCTCCATCATCTTCTTCCGAACTTCCCCGTTTGAGTGGTTCAGGTTTAACTTTACCGAAGTAGATTGGCCTCTACCCTTTCCTTTTGGATGGGACTTTAAAGAAAGCCTTCTGTGTATCTTCTACTTCTTCATCTGAAGCGAATGATGACTTGATTGGCAACGTGAGAGATGTCTGTACACATAATGTGTGCCAAGGGTTGGTACCTGTATTATGATCATTCTCTATTTGTACATTTTTAGAGGACACATCAGACAAGTACGCCAAAATAAAATCTTCATTAATGCACCATTCACCCTCGCTCGGTACATTATTATTACTCTTACCCTGACCCATTACATCTAGATTTAGTTCCCACAGGCAATCTTCTTCAGGATCCGGTTCAATGTCGGCTTTATTTCCGCTGTCCACCTCTTCTTTCTCCTGGGATTCCAGGTAGAAGACGGAGTCGGTGTGAAAGTTTTCCACTCCTCTGAAGGGATATTTCTCTGCAATTAGTGTTCGAACTTCTCCCTCATCATTAGCATATTTCATGACCTGATGTAGAGTAAATGGGACAATGCGGTTTGCGTGTATCCATGGTCGTCCTAGTAAAAGATTGTAGGACGTGTCCGCATCTATTATGTAACAGGTCACTTCGGACTTAAGGTCTCCAATTTGGCATCTGAGTTTGATCTTCCCCAGGGGCCGAGTGATGTTTGCATTGAACCCGAAGATGGTGGTTTGGGTAGTGTTCAACCGGTGCATAGGGATTCCTAAGACCTGCATGACCCTATAGGGCATGATGCTGAGCGCTGAGCCCGGGTCAACTTGAACACGGCTGATTTCTGACGACCCAATGTACCCTATATAATACAGAGGTCTGTCATGCTTGTGTTTGACCTGCATATCTTCTTGAGTAAAGGATATGTAGGGTAGGCTTCTCGCCGCTTGCAGACATTGCAAGCAAGGCTGGTCTTCAGAAGCTTCAGGAATTGGAGCAACTTGCGTAATAAAGCTCTCCGTATTCTTTAATGCTTCAATTAGAGCTTCCTTGGTAGTTTTGGACAACCTCAGGAGCTCATATAGTATAATTCTAGCCGTTATATTGGCCAGTTGTGCCATGACGTTGAATTGAAAAGGAGTGCTTGATTCCCCGGGTTCCTGGTGAAGATTTTTGTTGAACCGGACCTCCTTTTGTTTCCTTTGTCAACCGGCTTCTTCGGCACAGAACCCCCAGCATCCTGGGGTTGCTCTTCAGCTTCTTGAGTATTTTGATTGTAGTCTCTCAAGTAAGTTTTTCCTGACCGAGTGCCAGGGTTGTCTCCTGGGTACGCTGCCAGGGCAATCCTCTCTTCTTCTGAATCAGTGAGAGGTTTGAGGTGATCATCACTCTCAGTCACGGAGGGGCTAATCATGTTAGAAGACTTAGTCTTGCCTCCTTTCTTCTTGGATGAGGTATTCGTCCACTGTTGATCTCCTAGCAGGTCAGGGTGGACCCACATGATTTTTCCTTTTGGGGTGGTGAGGGGTACCAACCCCCTACCTTTCTGACCATGCAAGTCAGTGTTTTTCATATGCATCTCTCCCTTATAGATGGGAATGACGCTATTTGCAGCTGCTACTGGTGGGAAGTCACCGAATTGGACCGCTATCAAGTTGGTAGACACGGTCTTCTGCTCGGGCTTCAAGGTGAGCACATTTGTATTTACCAAATTTTATAAAATGTCTTTAAAGACATAACATTTTCTGGTAGGGTGGCCCGAGAACCTGTGATAGCGGCAATAGTTGGGATCATCAACTTTTCCTGCCTCATCCGGTTTCCTGACTTCGGGAAGTTACAGTTTGTTGTTCTTCCGAAGTAGTTGAAACAAAGTATCCACATGTTCTTCCTTGAACGAATACTGCTTGGGTGCTCTTTGCTGATTGGGTGCTTTGCCTTGCTTAGTGGGAGGCGGTACCCGCGTGTTGGCGTCGGCTGCCAAAGTCTCCTTTCCCTTAGATCGCTGGGCATTGTTCTGGTTGCGTTGTTGCTGCGGTTTGGGTTGCGACACTTCCTCAGCCTTTACTCGAGTGACAATCTCTTCAGCTTGTTCTCCCTACGAAACCAGTTATCTCCAGGAGCGACATTCTGCTACTCCCATCTGAGCCAGAAGCTGGGTCTGTAAGTTATGCCTGTAAGTTTCAACCAAGGTTGATTGGGTCATACCTGAAGGGCATCGTAGTGCCATGCTGTGGAATCTTTCGACATAGGTCTTGATAGACTCTCCTTTCCTTTGCTTAGTGGCGAGAAGAGTTGGGACCGAGACCTTTGTGCCGTCTTCGAAGAACCTGGCCAAGAATAGCCTTTCCAGGTCTACCCATTTCTGGATAAACCCGGTAGGCAATTTCATGAACCATTCAAAGGCAACTCCTTTAAGAGTGCCGATGAACAAGCGGGTCAGGATGGCGTCATTTGCTACCATGTCTCCAGTCTGTGACTTGAAGTAGTAGAGGTGTTGGTTTGGTTATCCTGTACCATCGAAAGGTTGCAGAGTTGGGGCCTTAAACTTCGATGGGTAGGGAGCTGTGTCCCACTCAGCAGGATAAGGTCGTACGACTCCTTCTTCGCGAAGCTCGCTCCTGTTGGCGATTGCATTGAGTCGAGCCTCTAATTCGTCTACTTTAGTAGACTGGGGATGCAGTTCTCTTTCTGTCTCCTTCTCATTTTCAGAGGAGGATTCCAGGTTGTGAGTTTCGCGATCTGAATGTTCAGTCGCTTTTTGTTTTCCCTTTGATATGGTTCTCCGGGAAGATTCAGGTCTTTGGCCTTTTTCAGCAAGGAACTGGGCCAACATGTCCTTCATCTGAAGAAGGGTCTCCTGTTGTGCTTGGAGTATGACGTGATGTTCGTCCACTCTTTTGGCTAGGTTTTCAGGATTTCCTGTAGTATAAGCGGAGACTTCACGAGCCACAACAGAACTGGAAGATTGAGATTCGGCTATCGCCGAATGTTCATCATCAGAGACAATTCCTTTGGCTAACCTCTGGTAGTTAACCGCGCGGATATCTCCTGTACGAGTTCGGGTGCGTCGGTATACCCCTTCAAACTCTTCACATCTTTCCCGAACAGTCGGGGAATGACTCCTTTGTGATTCCTCAGAACTGGGATTTGAAGCCTTCCCTCTACCTATCATATTTATAGTGACTTCGGGGTATTCGGTCTCGGTCGTCTTCTTTCTGTATCGACGTTGTCGCTTGGCAGGTCTAACAATGTTCGTCAACCTGTCGAATACGGACTACCGAGGTACGGATGTGCAACAATGGCATTCTGAAAGGACTGCCGAGATAAGCCTCTCACATTAGCACGAGTGAGCTGCTTGTACTGCTGGTTTTCCTCTTGATATCAATTCCCGCAGATCAGGAACTTGGGAGGAAGCTTTTCCTGGGTGTGGAGGCGGAGATGGAACCCCCTGCCCTTGGGTGGATGAGATTGGTTCTTGTCGAACGTGGATTTTAAACCCACGTTGACTTTTTGAACTTGACGGACCTCTTGATGATCGCGTTCTTGAAGAACAATGCTAGAGTCGCGTTCTTGAAGAATAACGCGAGGGTCGCGTTCTTGAAGAATAACGCGAGGGTCACATTTGGATTTATAAACGTTAGGCCGAGGCCTTCATTTAAATGATGAAACAGACCCCCGAGGGTCATGTTTAGGTTGAACGCGCCCCTGAGGGTCACGTTTGGTTGGTGAAACAGACTCTTGCGAGTCATGTTCTGTTTGAACGCGCACCTGAGTGTCGTGTTTATCTTTGGCAGCTTCCTTCTGAGGGCTGCATTTTGAGGGAACAACGCGCCACTGAGGGTCGTGTTTCAGTTGTATTAGCCGAGGCTCGTAGTCGGGCTCATTGCCGCGAAGCGAGCGTTCTGTTTTGGGAACGCTTCGTTCGGGTAAAGTTTCAGAAACGTGATCCTCACGTTGGGCCAACATTCGGCTTTCACGCAAGTGTGCTCGTCATATGGATCTCCTCCGTCTGCGAGCGGTGTTCTTCTTGGCTTGTCTCAAAGCCTTAGCAGCGACGTCGTCGACGTTTATGGAGTTCGTCTCCTCTATAGGCCGTTTATGGCCTGAAGCACGTCGTATTGACGCGGACGTGGGATATTCGACTCGCTGTGCAAGTTCAGCAGAGGCTGAGCCCGCTCCTGAAGCAGAGGGGCTGTTCGACGATTTTTGGCCAAAGGAGAGGACTTTCTTTGGCGTTTCAACAGCAGATTTGACCTCCTTGGAGATCTTGCGGACATCACGCCTAGCCTTAGAGCTAAGCGATCCAGAGGAGAGGGCTTCCTTGTATTTTGCTTGGTCGAACTCCACGACGAGAGTTTTAACAGTAGCTCCCATGAGGTGGACGTCGGACTGCGCCACCACTTCTTCGTCAGAAAAGCTAGTCCCCAGCAGAGTCGCCATCTTTTGTATGTTGGAAAATTGCAATGAAGAGAAGAAAAGAAATTTGACTTTGATTCCTTTAATCTCGGTTACAATTCGATTACAAAAGAGAGGAGAACGAATTTGGTTCTCTCCTTTGTTTAAAACTGGGTTCTTCTCGGTAGCGATGGAATGCCTCCTTCGATTGCTTGCGTCGAATTTGCTCTCAGTTGACGATCCGACCGTCTCTTATCTCGTGGGAACGATGAACTTCTGTGGAAAGTTTTATAAGTAACTCTTTAACGAGTTTAAGAACTCCGAACGAGTTATAACTCTGAATGAGTTAGAACTCTGTGGATAGAGTTGTTAGAACCGTAGATTCGGTTAATGACCAAGCAGATATTCTGCTGTTGAAGAATCCTTTCAGATTTGATCTTTTGAACTTGATTCGGAAATCCTATCTCCAAGGATTTCGTCTCCCTTGCCTCTCTGTGTGGTTGAGATCCGAATCGCCTCCAAACCTGTGCGGTTTAGATGCTGAAAAATCCCCTCCTTAGCTAACTTTTCCGTTCCAAAAAGCCAGCCCACCAAAAGCTCTCCTTTTTAACTCAGTTGAGTTTGTTGAGTTTTTATAGGGGGATAAGAGGTTGTAACTACCCTCTAAATCCACTCCTAAGTGGGCGTGATTTCCTCAGATTGTGGGAAAACAATTCTGAAACCGTTCGACTCATGTTTGAACGAGTCAAATGCCCAATATGGCGTTCAGAACCCCACCTTCGCGTCTTAGAATTGAGACGCGAGGTTGGGTGTCAACCGAACATTAATGAACGCGAGGGTCGCTCGCATTTTGCTTGCTGCAGCTTGGAAACGCGAGGGTCGGGTGTATTTCTAGAGTTGTAATGCGGGGATGACTTCCGCGTTTTAGAAGGGGTTAGTTGGTCTGTAACCTCTTCTATAGAGCGTTGCAAGGACCGTCATTCAGTAATCCTCGCTTGAGTTGTTGTGGGGTGTGAAAGTCGTCAAATTGTAACTCTCACTGTTGATTGTGAAGACCACTGAACAGAGTTTTCATCACCTGTCGGAAGTGTCGTTGAATTGTAACCCTTCTTGATCTGTGTGAAAAGTCCTCCATTTGCAACCTTCGTTCGTTGGCGCGAAAGCTATCTGATTGCAGCTTTTATTGTTGGAACTTGATGGGAATTAGTGAATATTTGCCCACAGCTCTCTACCAAGCAACTCACCAACTAAGTCCAACCTTTTATTTCTGAAATCATTACACTGCTCATCAGCATCTCTAATAGTTGCTAATATAATATTGGTCATGTTGTTGTCGCAACCATCAAGATCAATCATCTCAAATATGAGGTTGTGTTTGTAGCGATTATAATGCTGCGGATGCAATGATTTAGAAATCTCTTCTGTTTCGATTGTAAGGATGAATTCTGCTTCTCGGTTTGAAGGAACCATTGCCTTGTAATCTCGTGGGGATCAGCTATCTATTGTGATTTTTAGACAGCCTACACAGACGAGTAAATCTTGCCCCGAGGTATATTGGACCATTCCTGATTATTGAGCACATTAGAGCTGTTTCATATCGACTAGACCTACCAGCATCCATGTCGAGCATACACAATGTTTTTCATGTTTCGATGCTTAAGAAGCACCTACGCGATGAGGAGGAGCAGTGAGTATTAGACGTACCAGAGATCGAGATTCAGGAGGATCTGACTACTATTGAGATTCCTGTGTGTATTCTTGCCAAGGAGGACAAGAAGTTGAGAAACAAGGTGATACCTTTAGTTAAAGTTCAGTGGAATCGGAGAGGAGCTGAGGAGGCTTCTTGGGAACGCAAAGAGGATATACGTCGCGACTACCCACACCTGTTTGAGCAGGTAAATTAAATTTAGTATGACTTATTTATGATTTGTGGCTACCTGTATGGTAATGTTTATACTTTACGCTAAAATGATGGTATTAACACTTAACTCCTAAGTACTCGGAACATATGGTATATATATGAGGGGTTCCTTGTTTGGATTTTTTGCTCGATGTACTTGTTCTATTTAGTTAGGGGTTAAGTGGGGGTATTTGCATTTTAGACTGTTAAGTATAGACATTGAGGATGATTCTCGGGAGCGTGAAGATGTTATGCATCGCGACTACCTGCACCTATTGAGAAGGTGGATTGATTTATGTATGTGATTATTTGTATGGTTATATTTACATTTAACGCTAGAATGGAGGTATTGACACTTAACTTCTAATCATTCGGAACACATGGTATATATATGGGGGGTTCCTTGTTTGGATTTTTCGCCCGACGTACTAGTTCCGTTTAGTTAGAGGTTAAGTGAAAATACTGGCATCTTAGATTGTTAAATGTAGATATTGCTATGTTCATATCTGGAGACTAATGATGCGAGATGTGTATGTGAGGGTTTTCTTGTTTGTATTATTCCCTCAACGTGCTTTTCTGGCATTATTAATCTCTAAGAAACGAATGCGGAATTTCGGGGATGAAATTCTTTTAAGGGGGGGAGAATGTAAAATCCCGTAATACTGAATGTTGTGAGATATAATAATAAACATGTTATATTATGATAAATAACGTTTATTGATATTTGAGTATGATAGGAATTTATTTGAGATCAATCTGATACATATATATGAATATATGAGTACAAATGCACAAAACATGCACGAGAAAAAATCTGGGAAAATAACCAGTTAAAAGTTTATAGATTTTACACAATGATACACTTAGAATCTAGGAAAACTCAAAATATCAAAGTTGTAGTCTTTTCAAGATCTTTCCAACAAATCTTATATCACCTCATTCCGATGTTGGACGAGAAAGTTGTTGCCAAAATACCGAAGGTTATTTTCCTAGTCAGACTAGGTTTCCTGGTTCGGGTCAAACAGGTTTGTTTCGGGTTTGCCTCTATAAATACCTGTGTTTTTCATAAAAAAATCCCTTCTTTTATCATATCTATGAACCTTATCAGCCACCCTCTGCCCTCAAAAACCCTAGATCTTATTATTATGAGTTTTGAGAGCTTTGTGAAGCAAATATCGACAAAAAGGCGAGATCATCGACGTGTGACGAGGGAGAACGGGTGGTTTGTGCTCATGGATTGCTTGCTGTTTATTTAAAAGGCTTGCACATGAGATTAATGCAAGATTATCTTCATCCAAACCTATCCTCATAGTTAAATAACTAGTGTAGATGATTAATATGATGTTGAATATGTGTTTTCATGCTTTAATCTTAACCTGAGGTGTTAAAAGTCAGATTTTTGATAGTAAACCTTAAAACAAATGCTAATTAATAATCTTTTTTTGCTCTTTATGATAGTATCATGATCATGATCATTAGGGTTTTTTATAATTTTATTCATATATGAGAAATTTAAGTGATGTACTATATATATGTTTTTCTGTAGAAAACTGCAGCACTTATATAATCTTTAATTGAGAGTTTAAGATAGCAAAACAAGTCCAAATTTAACCAAACTAGTTTTATATGAAATCTATATGTATCTAGTTTCTAAAACAGAAAACCATTCTTAAAAAAGGTTTGTATAGAGAAAGATATGTTATATTTACTAATAACATGTCCTGCAGAAAAACGGCTGCACATATATAATGTTTAACTGGATATTCTTGATAACAAATGAACTCCAAACTAAACCAAACTTATGTCGTTTGAAAGATGTATGAATCTAGTTTTCAAAACAGAAAACCATTTATAAAAATAGTTTTCCTAAAGAAAGATATGCTTATTTTACTAACAGATGTCACGTCTGTTTTTCCTACTCGTTTTGTGGAGCTGTGTTGCGCCGTTTTGAGGTGCGTTCGCTGAGTTTTGACCTGCTTGATGTTATACTTATAGTCATGAATATGTTATGTTATATATTTAAGAATCCTAAGGGGATTATGATGAATTTTGATTTGATCATATTTGAATTAGATATAGTTCATATACATGTTGGATGTCCTTGATGAGCACAGTTTAGTACTATATGGGATAGTGCGTCGACACACCAGGTATACACAGTTTATTGAGGTGGATATCATTGATGAGCTCAGTTCAGTACTACATGAGGTAGTGCGTCGATATTCCACATGTACAGGCCATTGAGTCGGATTTTAGGAGGCTTGATCTAGTCGTACGTCCCGCACTAGGGTGCGATGAGGCACGTGAGCCATATTTCTAGGATGCCTATTTGGTAGTCTGTTCCGTACTCATGTTATGCACTGAGATTGCGATGAGACTAATGAGCTGTGTACACAGTTCAGGATACCTACAGGGTAGTCCGTTGCACTGAGATAATTACTTGATAGACTAAGTATGACAGATGCCGATTATGAATACGACCTATCATTGAACTATATAACTGAGATATGCTACTTTTGAAAGTATACAAAATTATGTGTTGGTATTTTTATTCTATCTCTCCAGTGATTGTGGAAGATATTATAAATACGATGTGTTGATATCTTATTTCTTTTACTGTCTTTTTTTTTTACTTCTTAGTTGGGATCAATGATTAGAGATTCACAACTTGAGACTTATGGTATATACATGAGAGTTTCCTTATTTGGATTATTTCGCTCGACGTACCAGTCTCGTGTTATGGATTTCTAACTATTGGTTTCATTAGATTGTCTTTCCTTAGTTCGGTATTAATGTTTAGATATCTACAATTTGAGACTTATGGTATATACATGAGGGTTTCCTTGTTTGAATTATTTTGCTTGACGTACTACGTCTCGTGTTGTAGGTTTCTAAATGTTAATCCTACTTAGATACGGGAAAAATGAATCTAGGTAGACTATGCTTAATAGACAGAGCCTTCACTCCATCTAGTAGTCCTTTCCCTGGGGCGGATGGATGTAATCTTGCTGTAGCACTCTGACGCTCTTGTTGTTATTTCATTTTCTTTTGAAAATACCCTTTCAAGTAGCTCAGAGTTCCGGAGAGCCGCAGGGTGACGGAGTTCTGACATAGTCGCCGTCGTGTATTTTTACTTGTAAAGACTCCACTGTAGTTTTGAGTTTTATCCAGACATTAGAGTTTCATATTCATATTGTAAAGGCAATGTGTCTTAGTACGATTCTTAGTTGATTCATGTTGAGACATTTTCATTATTCAGATATCAGATGTATTATAGTTAAGACATGATTCTTTTTATTTTTGAGATATCTCTTCTATATCATGTCTATAACATTTATTCCCTTTATTTTGCCTGTTTGTACCTGCACTTCTATTTGGTTCTACTAGAGGATATTACTGTGATTGGTGAAACATGTTTATGCACAGTGTGGGTGCATGGCAGGTTTGACATCTCTGGTTTCACCTTGGACTGCAGCATTGTATGAACCCAGGGGCGTCACAACATCCCATTGATTGAGTTTGCTTATAACAACAATTATTAAGAGACAATTGGTATAGCTACGTACGAGGCATTGTACGGAAGGCCTTGTAGGCCGATATATTAGACAGAGCCGGAGGATAGCTTATTACTTGGATCGGAGCTTGTGAGACAGACTACAGAAAAGATAGCGATAATTCGGGAGTACATCCTTACAGTGCAGAGTCATCAGAAAAGTTATGCAGACCAGAGGCGACGACCATTAGAGTTCCAGATTGGGGACTATGTATTGCTGAATGTATCTCCGATGAAGGGAGTTTAGCGATTTGGTAGGCGGGGAAAGCTAGCCCCGAGGTATGTTGGTCCGTTCAGAATATTGAGCGCATTGGAGCCATTTCGTATCGGCTAGAGCTTCCCACATCAATGTCGAGCATACATGATGTTTTTCATGTTTCTATGCTTAAGAAGCATTTGAGCGATGAGGAGCAGCAGCGAGTGTTAGACGCACCAGAGATTGAGCTAAATGATGACTTGACCATGATAGAGGTTTTTGTATGTATTATTGCCAAGGAGGACAAGAATCTTAGAAACAAAGTGATACCTTTGGTTAATTTCAGTGGAACCGGAAAGGAGCCGAAGAAGCTTCTTAGGAGCGTGAGGAGGATATGCGTCGCGACTACCCGCATCTGTTTGAGCAGGTAATTTGATTGAATTGATTATGCTTTGATTATATATATGATTATTAATATGGACATATTTATATTTAACACTAGAATGTGAGTGTTAATACTTAACTCCTAATCACTTAGAACACATGGTATATACGTGAGGGTTTTTTGTTTGGATTTTTTGCCCGACGTACTAGTTCTGCTTAGTTAGGGGTTAAGTAGGAGCACTCACATTCTAGACTGTTAAGTGTAGATATTACTATAATACGGTTGTGGAATTTCGAGGAAAAAATTCTTTTAGGGGGGGTGTAAACCCCACAAATTTGAATATTATGTGATAAATAATATTTAATATGTTATATTGTGATAAATAGCATATTTTGATGTTTGAGTATGTTAGGAACTGATTTAAGATCAATTCGACGTACATATTTTCGAGTATGAGAATGAATCAGTTTGCATAGGCAAACAGACTCAGTGTAGTCGACTAGTGCTCTTAGTAGTCGACTACACTGAGCCCGTAAACGGTTTTCAGAATCTTGAGTTTAGCTTAGTAATTGACTAGCGGGAGTTTCCTGGGCGTGTCAGGTTTCAGATTCCGGATCGAATTGGTTTTGTTTCGAGCCCAATTGATAACCTAAGTATATATACCTATAAAAAAACCTAATTCCTGAGGGAATTCACCAGAGTTTACAGCCACCTCCTTCCCCCTAAACCTTAGAGCCGATTTTTGAGTTCCTCGAGGCATTTGAGACGTGGCATCGAGCAAAGGGAGAGATTGAGGGTTGTAGCTGAGGAAAGGAGTTTGCACACACGTTCAGGAGGTCAACATCGTGTTTGAGGCAAGATCTCCTGCATCTAAACCTTACCTATAGCGTAGATCTTGGGTTTAATGAGTAATATGGATTTTCGATGCTTAGATCTAACTGTCTAAGATGATAAAAAGAGGATTTTTGATATAAAACTTTAACTTGATGTTTGATCTACATGTTTTACTTACTGTTTATAATAGAAACGCGATCATGGTCATTAGGGAGTGTATATCTTCATTTGTATCTTATTTTCTGTGTATAATCATGCTCAAAAACCTAATCTTATGATATAAAGAGCTTACATGTTAATTAAGTCTGATTAAACCCTGGGTTTGGGGTATATTTGGTTCTATAAATGTGAATAAACAAAATTATATAAGTTTCAAGCTTAATATGCAAGCATGTTCATGTTAATTTAATCAATAACTACAGTTTATGTGTTTTTCTTGACTAATGAGAAGATTAAACCTAATTGATTGAATCAAGGGTTTAAATAATCATGGAGATGATTCTTTTGATTTGTAGTTACTTGCTTTGTACTGTATTAAAATATGATAAACACGTGACGGTTGCTAAGTGTTATATGTACACGGATGTGTGCATGTTTCTGCTTAGTAGTCGACTACTAAGAGTAGTAGTCGACTACTAAGATCCAGTTTGTTCTACAGAAACTGTCCGATTACAGAGTAGTCGACTAATGTACAGTATAGTCAACTACTAATATTGATTCATGTTTTGCAGAGTCTAAGTAGACTCAGTGTAGTCGACTACTAAGGTTGTTTTTCCTGAATATTGTGTTGTTTTGATTCGAGATGCCACTACAACAAATTGCACTTTTCCTGGCGCTTATTCCCGACGCATGGTTAAATACATCGGCAAAAATTATGTTTTTCCCGACGATTTTAGTTAGCGTCGGCAAAACATATATTTTTCCCGACGTTTATAATTAGCGTCGCTAAAAGTGTATATTATTAGCGACGTTTTAACTTAGCGTCGGTAAAAGTGTATGGATTTCCCGACGTTTTTTTATTTTCATCGGCAAAAATATATTTTTAGCGACGTTTTAAGGTTGACGTCGCTAATAGTATATATTTATCATGACGTGTTAGGTTAGCGTCGCTAAAAGTCATTTTTTCCCAACGTGTCTGCTTTGCGTCGCTAAAAGGTTTATTTTTAACGACGCGGTTTTATTCATCTGCGTCGCCAAAAATTCATTGGTTCCCCCTAAAATTTCATTCGTTCCATCGTTCCCCCCAAAATTTCTCTCATTTCCCCCGCTAATCTCCTCTCTCTCTCTCTCTCTCTTTCCTCTTATCACAGCCGCCCCATCCCACCAACCCTGTTCCCCCACCCCCTCGACCTCCTCTCTCCCCTCATTTCGCCGCCCCATCCCACCGTCCCTCGCCGCCCTGTCCCACCGCCCCCGTTTCCCCAACCCCTTGCCCCATCCCGCCGTCCCTCGCCGCCCTGTCCCACCGCCCTGTCATCCACTATTTTTGAGCGTTCACCGACGGCGCAGGGATGAAGGAAGAAGAAGCGACGATGGAGCATCAATCATCATCATCATTATCATCTAGAGCTCTGAATCGTTCGTTTCTAGGGTTAAGTTTAGGGTTAGGGTTTCTGGTCACCGTCGCCGCCGTCATCGTCAATTTCTACTACAAGAGACCAGCTCAAACTGTAAGTTTTCACTTCCTCCGATTTTTGTTCAGATTCGCAAAAATTCCTCGTTTTTAACCGTAATTTACATGAGAGGCCTTGCGACTCATCAGGCGAACAAAGTAATAATACTGCAATTGAGATGACATAATTTAGTAAGCAGGAAATGCAATAATCAAGTGTAGTTACAGTAATCACAGGCAGCGAATAACTAATACCAATCTAGAATTTCGCCATTTATTCAAAGTAGTTTCTTCTACCATTTATTCTTTAGGGTCAATTTCTGGCCACACTGACTGGAAACTTATTCTAATTGTTTAAAAAACTTAACATTTTCTTTCTCATGGAATTGCGCCATATCTTATTGCCATCAGTTTCAGAATTCTGGGCATGTGGAATGTCTTATTTTGGTTTAATTTTTTTGTTCATTTACAAAAACAACAGTTGTCAACAATTGAAATTTTTATTTCTCGTTATTTTCCTTAAAAGAGTCAGAAATGGAGCTAAACTTGATATTTTTATGCTTTTCTGATCAGCAAGTTCATTTTCCCTTACAGGTTAATTCACAGATTATAAGCAATATCTGCACGGATGCACTCTCTGCAGAGAAGGTAATTTATATACTTGTTTAGTGTTGGTAAGCTATAGACTATTTATGAACATGGTTAGATGGCATTGATTATCATTTTGCAAGACTGCATGATCAATACATGTTGGTAAACAGTCACAACATCAATGTTATATACCGGTTGCTTATGTGTCCTAAAATTTCAAACACCAATCCCCCACCCTTTACTAGACATCAGGATGACTAGAATATTGATGAGTTGGTCTTTATCAAATCTTGTTTTTTGTTTCTTTTATTTAAATGGAAATGCAGAAGGTTTGTTTTGATGAGTTCTCGCTAAAATTTAATGTCCAAGTACCGATGGAGAATGGCTGACTAAACTTCTCTTATGCTCTTAACAGAGATATGCAGTCATATCTTTCGCGCTTGACTCTCTTTTTGCCCCCTGAAAGTAAGAGGTTTTATATTTTGGTTGACAACCGGCCATGGTTAGTTAGCCAAGATGTATGCTCTGCTCACCTATGGCAGCTAATGGTTACCAAGGTTATGCTGGACCCAAAAAGTTATACCATCTGACATTTTGAGCTATAATAAGTCAAAATTTTATCTTATTTAGCTGAAGATTTTCTCTATTTTTTCTTTCAGTCGAGGCTGTCTCCTTTTGCAATCACTAGGACTAGGTCTAGGAGAGATAAGAAGGATATTGGGAAAAAGCTCAATTACATGAACAGTTCCAGTTCCAAGCCTGTCAGGCTAAAGAGCTTTAGTAGATGGTTCTCATTGGTTGATGCGCAGTATCCCAAAAAAAGGCTCTTCTTCCAGTGAAGAAGTTGAAAGATTCTTTTCTGTTGAACAAAGAATTGCACCGTATCCTGTTTGGCTTTATTGTCTTTGAGGTCGCATGGACTGACGTGCGAGGCATTAATTATCTTAATGAACTCCAGGTACCAGTAGTCTTGTTAATTTGATTTGTCACCTGCTACTGAAGTTGATTGAAATCTCTTGTAAGATTAATTAAATTTGAATGTTTGTGCAACATCAAATTTTACTTAAAGACTGATACATCAATGGCGTTGGAGGCTAAGTCAATGAAAAGATGGGAGTTTGATAGCATTGAACAAGCTTCAAGCCGCATGTTCTTATGGTTCTCAGGAACCTACAATGAGTGTATTATCTTACAGGAGTATCTGGATGGTATCTCGAACAGAGGTAACTGTGCATTCTTTGTCTTTGTATATTCTATGAATTTCTTCCTTGTAACTTTATTTTATTTACATGGGATGTATTTTATGACGCTCAGGAGGATTTTTCGTTAGGTATGCCTGTTGGGGCCTGTGAGGGTGGGAGTGATGATGATGATTCTCATGATGATAGATCCTATGATGGTTCTAGCAACTCCGTCGACTTCCCTGGGGAACATACACCTCCAGTTTCTGGTCCATACAAGAGAAGAAAGATAATGGAAGCTAGTGGTGAAGTAAATGAAGTTTCAGAAGAAGCATGCACTGAGACAGTGAGCTCGCCAACACTTTCAGTATCTTCATCTTCCTCTGACAACCATGGGAATGTAAATACAAGATTTTCTGAGGCGGCTACCAATTACAAGGATGTCCTGATTTGTTTTAGGTTTAACGATCCTTATCTTCCATTCAAGTTCAAGTAAATAATTATGTCTGATCTCAAGCTGCTTACTTTATTGGAATATGGGCTGCCTTCTTGGGTCATTTTTCTTCAATCTTATCCGATATTCTGCCAAGTATATCGTCCATGGATGTGTCCTCTAGCAAGAGCTTTATATGTATTGATGTCAGTGATCACTGTGCTTATAGGATTTTATGACTTTTATAAGAATGTTCCACTGATAAAGGCAACTGCATCACACCTGTTTGGGCCCTTTTGTGACTGGATAGAAACATGGGAAATGGTATCACGGATTAAGTATTTAGGAACCATGCTTTTTTTGCAACTTCGAGATAGCTGTGACTGAGATGGCTACTTATGATAACACATGCTACTAAATCATTCTTTTCATTTTTGATGATGCCAATTGCTGGGCCTGTCATGGAGATCGTCGAGTTCATTCTTCCCTTATGGAACATATGCCTTGAAACAATAGAGGGAATATGTTCTGTCATATGGATTGCATTGGGATCTTCCTATAGCATAATTGCGGGAGTTCTACAGATTGTAGTGTGGCCTCTGTGGTTTGCATTAAGTGTTGTTTGGACCATTGGTATGATTAGACAATCTCTTATCTTCAGTTTCCCACCTACTATTACTGCAATCTTGTTTATTATGACACGATTTTATATTTTACTTTGCAATCTTGTTTATTGTGACACGATTTTATATTTTACTTTGCAGCGGCCTGGGTTGTATATCCTATATTTTCAGTATTTTGGGAAATTATTATAGCTCCAGTGCGCCTGTGTCTTGCAATGGCAAGGCTTCATCACTATGTTTTTGTCCGATGCTTATTACTTTTTAAAGGAAAGCTGGTCATCTATAAGCACTCTCTTCCAATTCGCATTTGCATCTAAAGCATCAGTGGGTTCTTATGAAACTTCAATGTGGAGATCGCTCTGGAATGATCTTTTCTCTCAGGTTTGTAGATTTTGAGAATTATGCACAATAGATTACTTGTCTTTATATATAATATATTATGCTTTTTCCTTCTCTAGGTTTTTCGTGCAGTTCGAATTATTCTTTATGGTTTTGTTGCCTTTTTTACAACCTGCAATCGGCATCGTCTGAGGTATATGATCCTTCCTGAGTTTAGTTCTCCTATTTTGTAGGTTTTCGTGTTTGCACTTCCTGTGCCTTTTAGCTTCTATAAGCATCTTTTTTCCTTTTCCGGATATTGTTTAAAATGTTCATCATGCTTCTTTTTTTCACCTTTTTTTAACAAATAATGAGTATTCTAGTTGTATGGTCTAGTTTACTGCCTCTCATGTAGCTTTGGAATGTGCACTCCAGTCACACCCAAATTTGGTAAGGATTCTGTTCTAGCCCTGGTTTAGTGTCACAATTGATAATCATCTATGTTTACTCTGATGACACCTTTTTCATGAGAGTTCCTTATACATAATTAATAATTTTATATTCAGTTCATATTTGTATGCTCTGACCATTGCGTGTGTAATTTCCATTCTCCTTGCAACATTTCCCTTGATTCATCTGCATCTTCATGTACTGATCTTCTTCTTGGTTGGCAAGCCCTCATATTAGATACTTTGTTATTGATGCAAGATATATGGTGACACTAATGTTTGGAGTTCAAAGTGTTTGGGACTGCTGATGCATGTTTGTGCCTGTCAATGTTTCAACTCTATATCTATGGAGTAGTCCATTGTAAATCATTCTAAGTTGCAGAATTTAAAATCTGAGTAGGAACATACTTTTTGTATTGAGCGCTATAAAGTATATAGTAGTATTTGTTTGAGCTATATATATGTAGCTGATAATCTGACGTATTTTCTTTAACAGGAAATAATCAAAGAACTGATGGAAAGACTATCACACATGAAAGAGCTTATGGATATGTACTGTGGCCCTGATAGAGTGACTGTAAAGCAACAAATGCAGGAGTTGGACAGAGTCGCAAAAACTCTATTAGAGAATATACCTTCATCTGTGAAGAGGTTCACTGATCGTGCCGTTCTTTCACTTCAAGTTTTTTTTTCAAATTAGTTTAGTTTCCTGTAAATCTTATAATGTGTCATTCTCTGAAATGGAAAATACTGAATATGGCAAACTGGAATATTTAAACAGGCCTTTGAGTGTTGACTTGGAAATGGAAATGAATGTAATTATTTTGTAATGGGAGCAAATTCTTTGTTTATCATAATATGCAACTTGTTTGGAGTATAATTTGATGTTTGGTTTCTTTGTTGATGTGAATGTGAGCAAATTTTTTTGTGGATGTTCAGGTTCAGTATAGGTTTATAGTTGACAGAAAAGATATTACTTTTGACGATGTAAATTAGTGTCGACAAAATTATACTTTTTACCGACGCATAATTATGCGTTGTCAAAAATTATACTTTTACCGACGCTATCTTGCGTCGGCAAAAGTATAGCTTTTAGCGACGCTATATTGCGTCGCCAAAAGTATAGCTTTTAGCGACGCTTTACTCTGCGTCGCTAAAAGCTGCACTTTTGCCGACGCTAACTTGCGTCGCCAAAAGTATAGTTTTTAGCGACGAACAATTTTGCGTCGCTAAAAGCTATACTTTTGCCGACGCATAGCTTTTGCCGACGCTGTATGCGTCGCTAAAAGTACACTTTTGCCGACGTAAAATATTATGCGTCGCTAAAAGATATACTTTTCCCGACGCATGACGCATCGCCAAAAGTGTACTTTTAGCGACGCAGCGTATTTGCGTCGCCAAATACTTTCCTTGACGCACTTTTGGCGACGCGTTAGCGACGCTGCATTTTGCGTCAGGAAAGATTATTCCCAACGTTTTTTAAACTTTTGCCGACGTTTTTGTTTTGTCGGCAATGTTGTATTTTGTTGTAGTGTGCGATCGTGGGGTTTGAATCACATGATAGAATACGTATCAACATGAATATACATGAATAGTGTTGTAGTACACACGTGAGTATCCCAAAGGGGATTTGACAGGTGTTGAGTGATTACACTTGAGTTGGAGTAGTTTATACACATGTCGGATATCGTTAATGAGCCCAACTTAGTACTATATGAGATAGTGCATCGATATGCCAGATTTATATAGTTCATACATAGGATGGATATTGTTGATGAGCTCAGTTCAGTACTACGTAGGGTAGTGCGTCGATATTTCATTTGTACATGCCATTGAGTTAGGTTTGGATGCTTTGTCTAGCAGTCCGTCCGCACGAGGGTGCGATGAGGCTTGTGAGCCGTCTTTCAGGATACCTATAAGGTAGGCCATCCCGCACTCATGTTACGCACTGAGACCGCGATGAGACTAATGAGTCGTGTACATTGTCTTAGGATACCTTCAGGGTAGTGCGTTGTGCATGATAATGTGATGAGATCAGGATCTTGCAAAGAGTTGCAAATGAGAAAAATTACTTGATAACCTGAGTTTTGATGGATGCCAAAAGTGTTTATGTCACACTTTTGAATATATATATATATATATATATATATATATATATATATATATATATATATATATATGACCAAAATGTCTTACTCTTGTGAGTACATGAGACTTATATGCTGATGTTTCAAAATGTTTCACTATGGTGTTTTATTTTTCCAATGATGTTTCTTTCCATAGTTCAGGATTAATATTTAGATATCTACAGTTTGAGACATATGATATATACATGAGGGTTTCTTTGTTTGGATTATTTCGCTCGACGTACTACGTCTCGTGTTGTAGATTTCTAAATATTAATACCATTAGATATAGGGAAAATGATCTATGTAGACTATGCTTAATAGATAGAGTCTCCACTACATGTAGCAGCCCTTCCCCTAGGACGGATGGAGATGATCTTGCTTTAGCGCTCTGACGCTTTTGGTGTTGTTCTTTTTATTTTATTTTATTTTCCTTTCAGGCAGTTAAGAGCATCGGAGAGTCGCAAGATGACGGAGTTATTGCATAGTCGTCGTCACATGCGTTACTAGTAGAGACTCCACAATAGAGTTTATTTCTATTCAGACATTAGAGTTTCAATATCACATTTTATAAAGGCTATGAGCTTTAATTACATTTTCAATTATTCCATGTCGAGACATTTTATATCATTTTAGAGATTAGAAGTATTCACAGTTTTATCCATTTGAGACATGATTTTATTAATGAGATTTATCTTTCGACATCATGTCTATTGTATTTATTTCCTTCTATTTGCCTGTATTGTACATGCACTTAATTTTTGTCTCCATTAGAGGATATTACTATGATTGGTGAAACGTGTTATTACACAGTATGGGCGCATGGCAGGTTTGACATCTCTGGGTTCACCTTGGACTGCAGCCATGTGTGAAAACAGGGGTGTCACATTAAAAAGGAGAGAAGGAAGAGAAATTACCCTATAGATCTTAAGCAAACTTTCACGATGAATTTCGGCCGCAAAATGGGGTTGGGGGAGATGGGTTGGCGACTGAACGAGAGAGAGACCGGAGTTGGAGAGGAGAGAAATCGGGATTTTAGGGAGAAGGTTTCGGTTAGTATATATAGAGGGGCGGGACCAACCACAAATAGTCGGGGTTGACAACCCCGACTATTCCATCACTTAGCCTCTTCCCGATTTTCGGGCTGGGGAGTCTCTGCTGAATAGCCGGGAGTGGCAACCCCGATTATTTCATATGTTGGTTCCACTCTCTGCTAAATGATCGGGGCTGAGAATCCTGACCATTTCGAGTTGGCGTTTCGAATGGTCGGGGTTCCCAAACCCGACCATTTTGTGCAATATTTAGTCAACTAACCGCGAGAGCGCTAGGGAGAGGTTCTAATTAGCCAGAGTTGACAACCCCAACTAATTAGGATCGCCTTTTTTTTTAAAAAAAAACAACACATTTTCTGGCCACGAAGCTGACGTGACGAAAAAATGAGTCGATTTTGGTAAAATAGTTAGGAAAGGGTGATTTTGGGGATTAAAATTGGGAATGGGTTCATTTCAAAAATTTCTTCTACCCTCTAAACATTTATGCCTATTTTTAGGACAAATGTGCCTTGTAAACTATTTAATTAAAATTACATACTGCTGAAATATCACTTCCTTCTCATAATTATTGAAAATACCCATAAAATAATAAATCAAAAGTGGTAAAACATTTAATTGTTTACAGGGTTAGGACAAAATTACTAGTTTAAGGGTTAACACGTGACTTAAAAATACTTCATGGGATAAACATGAGCCTAATTTTATAGTTAGGGGGCGCCTGGAGACAAAATATAGTTCAGAGTATTAAGAGACAATTTCAATAATTCAAACCAACAGGAACATATAAAAGGAACCTTAGAAGTTATGAAATACCCGTGGGGAAACTAGTCAAAAAGCACTACGGACTGCTCTTAACATAAATTTAACAGCAACAGCAACATATATAAATACTAAGCAAAGACATCTAAGTAACAGCAACAGGAACAGCAACATATATAAATACTAAGCAAAGACATCTAAATAACACTTCTCAAATAAACAGCATTCATGTTTTTCACCCAAAAGTTACAAAATCTACTGTTCATGGCCAGAGTCTTGTTCCTTTAAAGTTTCTGCATATAGGTCAAAATACAGCTGAGAGACCCTCTAATTTTACGCAGCAGGTGCCTTCTGCTTCTTGGGCATCCGATAACCACCAACAACACAAGCATGGTCCCGCTCGAAAGGTTCCAGGGTGACTTGCTCCTCAGGCTTGAATTGCTCTGCTTGCAACTTCTTGACTTCTTGAGCAAACACTGCTTCAGCCGACGCAGTCGAGTCAATGCAATTCGCCTGGACAGATTGCATAAGATTAGATGTGGAAATACATTAGGAAGTGGAAAATAGAAATGAAGAATAGAAAGTTTTGGATACCTTGATGGAAATAACAAAGTGACCTCCATTCTTGAGGAAGTATGAAGCATTCAGAGCTACAATCCTAGCCTGAAGAAAAGGAGCAACTAGCTTAGGAAAACATCAAGTTAGGCATACGCACCAAATATCTTGTTCATGATTGATATGCGTATCTCTGCTTTCATTTCTGTTTAGTACATATCCAATCTCAAAATTTCTCCCTCGTTTTGTCCTCGATAAACTACCATAGAGATACCCTCATTTCTTAAAATTAGATTGCTAAAGAGAGATTTTAAACCCAAAATCCACATTAAAGCAATCGATGACCACGGAAAAGAACAATGGACATTTAACAATTATAGAAGATATCAAAGACTCCTAATTATCCTACTTCATTTAGAAAGCTTTTAAAACATCACAACTAAAATACTGAAGTAAAAGCACCAAAACCCAACTCCTAAGGCCTAGATATTGAAGATAGAATATCATAACTTGCAAGATGTAGAGCACTTGTAACTAAAATTAAAACTAAAAAAAAGTCAAAACTCCAACTGCCACGTGGCAATCATGATGTTTGAGCTTAACAAGAAAGAAGACAACCAAAAACGGCGGTTAAAATCTTAGTTAGTACAGAAAAATAAAGTGTCTTTAATTGTAAGTTGTTGAGATAAGTATTAATTTCCAACATTTTGGCTTCTGCAATTGTGATTAAGCAGTTGAAGAAACAATAAACCGTTGGGAAATGTTGCTTTCCAACTTCCTCAAGCAATTACTTAAAAAATTAGTTACTTATTAACTTTCCTCATATATCCTAAGGGAGAGATATCCAAATGACATCACTAAACCTACCCAAATAATGGGTATATAATTTTCCCACGAATTTCAAGATGTATTTTGGAGTTGCGCACATTTGGAGCAGCTTCAGACTACAACCTTTAAACACCAAAATTTTGTTTTGACCGCATATTAGCTTTTAAAACAAAAGTAACAAAAAAAATTATATTTGGGCTATCTTATAGTTGGAACAGAATGGAGTTTGCAAGAGCACAGGAATAGCAGCATCAAGGGATTAAAACAAGTAAAACATGTTTAAAATTAAACTATAACAGATGAAAGGTTTCTAACAAAGAGACTGACATAAGTAAACAGCCAAAGAACTATGATCAGGCATCACATTGCCTGAGAATTTTAGACAAGATAATCTTTGTGCTAATTAAAGAGAGAGCACCGTAACTCATTGAAAATTATGCGCTACATTGAAGCCTATAGCATGTGCATAACAATGGACAAGAAGAGAAGAGCACATTTAAGTCATATACATTGGATTTCAGTATATTTTCAAATCATTATCACAAAAGGTCACTCAAAACATCAAAATATAGTCATCCTTTTGCAACTTTGGCAAAAAACTGAAAAAAACCAACATTTTGAAAGGCAACATTTTTAAAAGGACGTCTATAGAAGTGTGTGTATGCATTGGACTAAAACTATCATTTATATTTAAATAATGAACCTAATACAAACAAACCACTGCAATCTTCATTAGTGCAAATATTGCCTCTTTGGCAGTAGAAACTAGTATACTGTATGAATGACAAAACAAAATGAACATATGCCTTTCAGTGAGTAGGCAATATCCACAACTGCAGAATATTGGCTGATTAGGAAGACTTGATCAAAGCACAAAGTGTTCTGAAAAATAAAGAACCATGACCAAAGAAAAAGTTGCTAGCAAGTGCATCAGATATCTCGGGTTTGCATCATCCAAAGATGTCCTGAAGGGGAATCCGAGTTACTCATCATACGCTTGATCTCCAAAAATAATTCAAAAAACATAATTTCTCAAAGACAAGTAACAAACAACAATCCATTAACATTAATAAAAAACAAAAAAATTGTTGTTTGTTATCGCACAACGAAGAACTTCAAAAGCTAGAATAAAATAACAATGCATACAGAAAAAAGATTTGAAAAGTGATCAGTGCATTTGCATCAGAAACTCGAATTTGCATCATCCAAATGATGTCCTGAAGGGGAATCCGAGTACAATCATCATATGCTTGCACTTTATAGAGAGATGAAAACAAGAAAATTAAAAATCTGAATTACAGCAAACGAAAACACTGATCACCGATAAGAAAATGGTGATTTGTTCTTGCAAATAAAAAGATATCAATACAAGAAAGAAAAGTGGATAACGATGAAACTTTGCTTCCAAGGAAACTAAAGAATTGCCATAAGAATTTGAAATAATATACAACAAAGGAGCTTGCAGTGCCAATCATGACGAAAATCAGAGCATAATTTAACCATATAAACCATATGGAAGTACATAATAGATTGAAAATAATACAATTTGTATAAATAAAATGAGGTACCAATGGAAAGAGAATATGAAAAAAATTATCTAACCAGTATAACCAGTATGAAATGTTTCAACTTCAAAAGAATAAAAGCAGAGCACACGAATTTGCAACATGTACCTGATCTGGCTGTGCAACATCAGAGAAAATAACATCAACCATTCCAACCAACATTCTATACTTTGCAGGATGCCTAGCATCTTCTATAATTGGAATGACATTGGTTCGCTTTTTTGCCATGTTAACAAGGTCTCTTCCACTTCTATGTGAAAACTCAACAGCATAGACCATGCCAGTCTGCCACACAATTGAACACAGCCAAACTCAGCAAGGAGTTCTAAATATAAAATTAGGCAATCTAAATGAGCAATGATCATAGAATGCAAAAACTTACAGGTCCAACAAGGTCAGATACATGAGATACTGTAGTTCCTGATGCAGCGCCAAGATAGAGCACCCGAGCTCCAGGTGCCTATAGAAAAGAACACGGAAGTCAAAGAATGGAGTATGAAGCTCCAATATAACAGACCCATAACCAGCTTCCAAAGAAAGGAAGACAAATAAATGAACAGAGTCAATACCGTACTACCTACTAAATAAATCATTCAACATCTTAAAAATAATAAGATTAATAAAAAAAGAAATCCCTAAAGAGTATGCATGACAATGGATGAAGTAATGGACTTTCCTGACGAAGGCCGAATTAAGTATTAAAATTTCAACAGACTTGAGGAGTTTAAAATCTAATAATTTCTAACATGGAAACAGAAAAGAGAGCATACAGGGGACAGTCACAAAGTTATTATCACGACACTAAGTTTTCTAAATTTTGATAAGTAAATTTACCACTGAGTAAGGCACAGACCTAGTTTTGCAACCAAGTTAGGAAATTTCTGCTTTCATGTAGCCCCAGTTCAAGTTTTACACACCACTGTTTTATCCGAATTCTAAAGAAATTGTCATATGTTTGGCATAATGAACTGGAGTTAGCCAAACCCCAGTTCAGCAATCATACCCGTTTCAGAAAATGGGCTTCACAACAATTGGAGAACGAATGGAGTTAATCAGATGCTATCAAGTATCAACAGATCATCAAAGTTTAACGCTACCAAGTATCAGCAGGTCATTGAAGTTAGCGCAGCACCCACATACCACCAGTTACATCTAAACAAGGCTTTAGGCACACGAAAGAACTGGTTTTGTCCATTTTGGAGTCAGCTAAACTCCAGGCAAAGTAGATTCCTCAAAATGAGATTACGCTAACTCCAGGGTATGATTACTACCAAAATTAAACAGTGTTCACCAAACCAGCCCCCAGTCGTCATAACACATAATCCACAAGGCTCGAGAGAAGAATGCGAAGAATGCTTACAATGTAAATTCTATCGACGCCACCCAAAATGGCAGCCGCAAGCTTCGATCTGAACGGATTCCAGACCCTGTACTCAACCTTTGTCCCGTCCTCATTCTGCAAGTCAACATTCAGAACACACAGTTCAAGTCTAAAGACGCCAACGGAACGTCAAAACACCATCAGAAGACCAAAAAGAAACAAAGAGACACCTGAACAGAGACTCGCTTCTCTCCGTAAACCGACTCCCCGGCGACCATGTTCTTGGTGCAAAGAGCGTCTTCCTTCCCCTTCGCAATGAAGACTCCATCGTGTCGGTGAGGCTGGACAACAACCTTGCTGCCTCCCTTCATCCCCCCTCCACGACCACCACCTCGGCCCCTACCGCCACCTCCTCTCCCTCGGCCGCCGCCGCCGCCACGGCCTCTTCCGCCACCACCTCGACCTTCTGAGCCGCCTCTCCCGCCGCCGCCTCGGCCTCGTCCTCCTCGACCGCCATCACTTCTTCCTCGGAATCCACCACCTTAGGGGGGGAAAATCTTTTCATGTTAGTTCGATAACCTGGCATAGATCTAGAATCCCATTTTATAGAGACGTTGAAAAAACCAAGCTTTATAGCAACAAGGTATACGATCAAACTGAAATTGACAAATTCATTAATTTTTATGCACAAAGTTTACTTCTTTTGCTCGGAATTTACTAAAAGGAACAAGAAACAAATAAATAAACTCCGAGACTTCGTAGATCAACTTTAGCATTGGACGGATTTGCTTCGATTTTTTCCCCCGAAAATAGATGAGCGGAGATAAGGGGATTCACCTCTTGGAGGTCTCATGGCTGCGATTTGAGATTGAAGAAAGAGAAGGCGGGATCGGCGATGGGTTGGGGATTCCTCAAGAGAGGAGAAAAGAGGCGAGGTTTTATAGTTTTATGTGGAGATTAGGGTTTAGGGTTTTTTGGGGTAGGGTTGGGTTACAAGCGATTTGACGAAAATGCCCATGTAAGTTTGGGTCAAATCTCCGTGAGAAGACTTATGGGCCCTTCGATTCTATCAATGGGCTTGACAATCTTGGGGGCCGAATTCGATTCTATCACACGTATAACTATTTTTTATTTTTACGAAGATAAACAAGTTTTACGCCGGTGGTTGCACGATATGTTTTGATTTTCTTTCTTTTATGGCGTGTTTGGTTCGCTATTATAAGTGTGGAAAACTAAAAAAACCCCTCCATGTCCTCTATTTAACCCTCCACATCGGGTGAGCAGTTTCCCAACTTTTCATTTCTCTGCTTTGTTTCGCTAGGACTAAACAGAGGAACGAACCCAGAAATCGCCGCCACCTCGACTTTTTTCCTCTCC
>BQKN01067656.1:58280-70137 GCA_022839385.1 Asparagus kiusianus | reverse complement strand
GTGTACAATGGAATCAATGAAGAAAGACACGATTTTTCCCGCGAACAGACACTCCAAATCGAATAACTAGATTTAGAAGTATTTTTCTGTGTTTGGGGCAAAAAACTATGTGGTGTGTCATCACCAGCACTTCCAAGAGATATTTGAGTGGAAAACTCGGGTACATCTGTTGATCCACTGCTAAAATGAGGAGTAACTTGCTCGGTGTTTTGATTATTGATATTGGAGAAACCACCATAATTACTTCCACCAGTTTGTTGCCCATATTGCATATAAGGGAAATTATTAGGATATTGCATACCAAAATTAGATGGCATCATATACGGTATCTGAAAATTGGATGACATGTTTTGAAGATTTTCAGGACGTTGATTATTGGAATTTTAAGGTTGGTTAGGAAACATATAAGTTAGGGGACGATTAAAATTTTGATTAGGGTCCATTTTGAAAGAGAGCAAAGAAGTTGGAGGAAGAAAGAAATTTTGGAGAAAATACTCAAAAAAAAAAATTGTGTCCAAATGAAGCAAAGTTGGTCTCTATTTATAGATCTCGAAAAAAGAAAATTAATGGTGATTTTTTTTAATTTGATCAATTTATTGGTAAAAAATACCATTTAAAAAGAGGGTGGAAAAGAAAAATGCATCAACCAACACGAAGCTACCACATGTCGCGATTGCACCTCACCTCCTTTGTGTTTTCTCCCGCGGATAAATGAGCACTCCAGCAATAAACAATTGTTTTTACAATGACACATGGCACGATTTGATTGCTTTTCACTACAATAATTCTAGATTTATTGAATAATTCCCTCCAAAAGCCACATCACTTCACCTTTACAATTATTCTTTGCTGGAGCAAATAATTCACCCAATTATACACTATTGGAGATGGTCTTAACCATGTTATATTTCAAGCATTCATTACGACTAAAGTTTTACATTCAGGATTTTAATTCACCAGAACCGTTTGCTACTTTTAGTAAGTAAGGGCTTTCTAAATCTAAGCTATCATATAGCTCATCAGAAATAGGCAAGTAGGTGGATAATTTCAGATACCATAACAGAAGCCAGAATCTATAGCATACATAGGCCTGTCCATCCGGGCCGGGAAAACCGGGGCCCGGACCCGGACCCGAGTACCCCGGGCCGAATTCCGGGCTGGGCCGGGTGTTTTTCATTTTTTTAAAATTTTTTTTCCAAAATTTTTCAATTTTATTTAAATTTTAAATTATAAAAAAGACAAGAAAAATAATAAAAACAATAATTTTATTAATTACTTAAAATGACATAAATTACAAATAAAAAATAATAAAAACAAATTCTTTATTAATAATTAATAAATCATTTACAAATTACAAGTACAAATTTATTTTGGAATTAATCGCATCACAATAGATAAGTAAATCCCAACTAGGTTGGCACCTACTCACCTATATCACTATCATTTGTAATTATTTCCAAAATAATTCTTTACAAATTTTAAGCTAAGATATAAAAACTACAATCTATTCTTTATATCTATCTGCTAGTCCCAATTCTTTAAATTTATCTTCAATTCCAGCCATCCGATCGATGCCTTGCGTTCGCTTCTCGTACCTCCACCAATCTTGTAAGCACATCACCGCTTGTATAGTATACGGATCCAAGCATGTCCTATGATCGTCGATCAAACGACCTGCTGTGCTGAAGGCGGATTCCGAAGCTACCGTCGAAACCTGCACTGTTAGTAAGTCACGAACCATGGTGGAAAGTATAGGATATGAAACTGATCCATATACTTTTCACCATTGCAAAATATCTAAAGCATTTCCTTGACATCTAACTAAAGAAGCAAAAAAATATTCATCTATTTCAGAAACCTCCGATGATGACGATCCAAGTCCAGATCCACCAGTTAGCTCAGCTACCATTGCATACCTATCAAAACTTACACTTTTACCTCGGGCTCGGGATGAGCTCGAAGAAACCGAAGCTGTAGACTGTTGTGTAGTTACACCATGTGTAGCTGCATACTCATCATATAAGGTTTGAAAATAACTTCTAATAGCTAAATGATGAGTAGTAGCAGTAATGGTGGTTCCATCATCTAAGTCTATAATCTGATTACCATACAAAAATTGTAACAAACTTCGAAGGCCAATATCCTTCAAGCATGGATCAATAAGAACCCCCAAACCAAAAATATGAGGAATAGGCCTAAAGTACTTATTAAATTTGCTCTCCATTTCAAAAATCATAGGTCCAAAAGTATTATTCATACGATATTTCCCAAAAAAATTTTGAATATTTAAAATTTGTAAAGCAGCTAAAGTAATGGTTGGATAATAACAGCCAGATAATAACATTGTAGCATCATAAAAAACTTGTAACATTTCATTTAAATTACATATAATTGTCCATTCATCTTCAGTTATTCCATAAGTGCTACCAGAACTAGAACTAGAAGCATAATAGTTTATAAAATTAGTTATAATGTCTTTATATTCTATTGCTACACTTAACATTGCATATGTGGAATTCCATCTATGGTCAACATCTTTTGGAATTAGTCTAGGCTTTATATTTTTTCTTTTACAAAATTGTTTCCATCTTTTAAGTCTTTGTTCAGAAGCACTATGCATGTAAGCAACTGTTCTAACATTTTCTATCATGGGTTTAATTTCAGTAAATGCACTTTGAACAATTAAATTTAAAATATGACAGATGCACCTAATATGAAAAAGATCACCATGACATGGTAATGATAAAGTTGATCTGATAAAATCAACAGCTACATTGTTATTACTTGCATTATCTAGTGAAAGAAAAAATATTCTTTCTGAAATTTCTAATTTCATAAGTTCTTCAATTATTAAATTTGCAACATTAGCACCAGTATGTGACTCTTCTATTGCAATAAAAGAAACAACTCTTTTAAACATTTCCCAATTTTCATCAATCCAGTGTGCTGTGATACATAAATATCCAGTTTGTGCTCTAGATGTCCAACTATCAGAAGTTAAAGAAAATTTATAGTTTAAATTTTTAAAATAAGAAATTATTTTTTCTTGTTCCTGCTGATAATATTTTAAAATATCACGTTGACAGGTTTGACGAGAAAATTTTTTAAATGCAGGATAAAAACCATCTCTAAACATATCTTTAAATTCATCATCTTCTCCTAATTTAAAAGGAATGTTTTTAAGAATGATAAACCTGATTACGCATTTCCTGGCTCTGGCAGCGTCATAGTTCCAACTACCGAGATTACCAGAAGAGGAGGATTGAGAAATCATAGATTGTCGGATATCACCTTGAGGAGTCTGGCCTTTGTTGTGTTTATCTAAATGGCGTTTGAGGTGGTTGGTGCCGCTCTTATGATGAGCTTGAAAAATCTTGCCGCACAATGCACACTTAGCTTTCTGGGTGAGGATCCTACCGTGTTCATCCTTGGTGACGTCGATCTTCTCGTAAAAATTCCACACATCGGATCTTGACCTTTTAGGAGCTCTTGGTGCAGATTCGTCGCCACCGGATTCGGGATTAACTTCGGTAGGAGTAGACCCAGTAGGAGGACTCATAGTAGGAGGACTCATTTCAGGATCGGGAGATAGGTTTTGCTCTTCATAATCAGATCCGGAAGCCATTTGATGAAAGGATTAGAAAGTATAAATAAGAGAGTATAAGAGTATAAGAGAGAGTATAAGAGTATAAGAGAGAAGAGATGAGTTTTTGGTGTGAAGAAAACAAATAAAAACCCCCCTCTATTTATAAAACCAGCCCCCTAGGCAAATGACCAAAATAACCTCACAAAATAACCGTTTTTTGACCGTTTTTAGGGGCAAAACGGTCAAACTGTCGTTTTTGGCCGTTGTGACCGGGCCGGGCCGGACCGGCCCGGATTTTTCAGGCAATGGTCACCACTGGTGACTGTTGCCCCGGGCCGGGGCTACGGGCCCGAGTTGCCCGGCCCGGAATGTGACCCGGCGCCGGCCCTGTTCCGGGCCGGGCCGGGCTCCGGCCCGGGCCCAGGCCGGCGGGTATTTTGGACAGCCCTAAGCATACCTAACCTCCATATACCACTTTTGTTGGTAATATAGAAGTGGTCTTTAAAGTGATACTTCCAAATTTTCAGTTGCATGGATGAGTAATAGAGAGATGGAGTTTCACTAAAGCTAAAAATGAAGAGTGATATGAACAAAGCTTAAACGTTGAAACGTATTAGCAGCAAAAACAATATCCGAACATATAAAAAGAAATTTGAAAGAACAATAGCACAAGTTCTAATTTATGCAATGTGACACTATAGGACTCTTCCATCTGTAGCATCAACATGCAATCTTATGACCTACAAAAAAACAAAACAAAACATATTGAAGGAAACACTTCCAAGCTGAGGTTTTAGGCGCAATGAATCCCGCAAAATGAGAACAATTTATTGATCACACCAAAAATAACAAGTTGCGTATATTTTGAATGGTGAAGGTCACATCTAAGAAATTCTCGTATTCGTAACAAATTGTGCTCATATAAGAAACAGCCTTAGTTAACTTGAATGCTATATCTCTAGTTACACGCATATGGTCTCTAAAATTGTATTTCCAATAAGTTACCCAAAATACCTTCTGCAAGAATATTGTAATATTTAGCTATAACCTAAACAAAGGTGCTATAGAAATATCCAAATGGCCTGATAAAGGTTCATTAAAAGACAAACAGAATCATTAAGATGTAAGCAAATTGAATAAAACCCCAAAACTTCATGACTTGTAATATATTATAGAATTTGATATTCAGGAAGATCGGATCTATGTACATTGGAAGTCAGAATTCCATACCTCAAAACAAGAAAAACAATATCCATCTGTGTATGCCTCACCAATAAGACATTTTGTAGTGAAGACAAACAAAAAGGAAGAAATCATCCGTATGAAAAGGATAGAAAATTTTTTATAACCTTTCGGCTGAATCAAATGGCATCTGTTGCCATTCCATACAATCATCAAAATCCAAACTGCTCCTACAATCCAGAAGAGCATTCTGTTGCTGCTCATACCGACATATATAATTCAATCCCACCAAAAGCTCGCATATCGCTGCCTCTGCTTTCACTCTATCTGCAAAATATATGGACTGCAGCAACAGAACACTTTCCTTCAACACAATTTGATGCTGCTCAAAGTTGCGCTCAGTCTGCCACCGGATCATATTATGAGCCATCGGTGCAAGCCATCCCAATATCCTCTCCATTGCTTCTTTCCAGTCATGAGCAAGTGATGCATCATAAATCGCCAAATTTTTAACATAAGACTTGAGGCTCTTTCTCAAACCCAATCTCAAGCTCGAGGGGAGCATCTGGTAGAGGTCATCCCTAGCATCTTCCCCAACTAAATGTGGGTATCTCAGCAATTTCTCTATGATGATTATAATATTCGCATAATGAAGAGCCAGGCAAGAACCACCTACGGTTGAAGGTGGAGCCAACGTCGTTAATCTACTCTTTGGCCCAAAACTAAACTTACCATCGTCAACACCAAGATTACTCTTGATTTCCCCAGTAAAAGGCATGACAGTACTCTCAGTTTCAATATAATCTTCATTGTAATTCCATGATCCAGAACTGCCTAGACTCAAGCAATTCAAGAATAGCTTCCCAGGGCTAGCTCCACAATGCAACCGAAGCCCTTCACGATGCAAACTCAAGCCCGAATTCACAACCAAACCCGATCTCTGAACCTCACCACTCCTAGCAATCTGACCCGAAACATCCGAACCAAACGATATCAAACCCGATCTCTGAACCTCGCCACTCCTGACAATTTGACCCGAGACGCCCGAGTCGGACGATTTAACCCCGGGAACAAACTCTCCGAACACTGATCTAATCCGGGCATGAATTGTGCAAACCGCCCGTGCTAACAGGAGAACAGCTTTATCAAAGCTCTGGTTCCACAACGAAGAATCTCGGATCTGCTTTATATCATGCCTCTGCCACTGAATCTTCTGATCGAAAGCCCGACGAGTCTCATCCGTAACTGGAAATTTCTTAGCAGAATGCTCCAGGTCCGACAAAACCTCGAGCTCAGCATACAACGCAGCCGTAGAAGCCACGTATCTTTCCATTTTTCGAACGGCAGAATCTAAATCTTTCGCAGAGTACAGAAAGTTTACCGAGGTCGAGTTGTGCATGCGGCCGGCGAGGATGTCGGAGTACACGTGTTCGAACCCGACGAGGGCGGGAAGACAGCAGTGGCGGCGGCCGAGGCGGGAGGCGACGGCGGCGACGCGGTTGAGGTCGTCGAGCTTCTCGAAGGCGGCGAGGGAGAGGAGGAAGGAGTCGTCGTCGGAGATCAGAGAGCGGATCGAGGGAGAGGCTAGGGTTTGGGTTAAAAGGCGGGAGATCTCCGGGTCTGAGAGAGAGCGGTGGAGGTGGACGGCACGTGACATGGCGTTGGCGAGCTCGAAGGAGAGGATGCCGATGGGCTCGGAGCTGGACTTGAGGAGATTTGACGGGGAGGGTTTCTTCTTCTTGCGCATTTTTTGGATCCAGGGCTCGGCCACCATGGCGATTGAGCTCGGAGCTAGGGTTAGGGTTTTTGAAAGGATTTGAGGTCTTTTTTTTTTTAGGGGGGGGGGGGGATTTGGAATTTTTGGGAGTAAATGAGGGAGGACGAAGAGGGGGTGAGAATAAATGGAGGGAAACAAAGTAAATGGGGACAAGGAGAAAGAGGCGCTTTCCTGATGATAACACTAGCGGAGTAGTTCAATTTTCGATTGCGGGGAAAATTTACTTTTACCCCCTTCCATGACTTTAACTTTCCCTCGGGTACATGATACATCCACTAGAAAAAGTTTAAGCCGGGTAATAGTTGTGTCCTTTTAAACTGTGAGACTGAGGCGTATTAGAATATTAGTTGAATAGTCTGCCTGTCTGTTATCCCAATACGCTTGGGAACAAATTTTTACTGTAGACCCAAACTGAATTTTTATTACCAAAATCGACCGGTTTTTTTTTTAATTATCAAAATCAACCCGTTTTATGCCACGTAGGCTTAATACAGTTTCCTAATTAGTCAGGGTTGCCAACCCCGACTGTTTAGGAGTTGTTAAACCGGGTTTTAAGGCTTCTAATTGGGGTTTAACAATTTCTAAACAGTCGGGGTTGGCAACCCCGACTAATTAGGAAACTGGATTAAGCCTACGTGGCATAAAACGGGTCGATTTTAATAATTAAAAAAAAATCGGTCGATTTTGGTAATTAAAATTCCGTTTGGGTCTACAGTGAAAATTTGTTCATACGCTTGCATTTTGCAAAAAATAAATTTTTTTATAGGACCAAAATGCATGTGTAATGTGCATATGCTTCAGATGATGCATGTACTATGTTGCAGATGTACATAGCTATAAATAAAGAAAATAAAAAACGTACTTAAAACATGTATATAAGATGTATAATATACATGTGCATTATCAATATAGATGACGTTAATAAGGTTGGTATACATTGGTAGGTTCTTGAAAATAAACCATAACTGAGATGTTTATCAGTTGATTAAGTAGCTCTAACTTCTTGTTCTAATAGAATATTCGATACACATGTTACAAAATGAATAAAGTAGCTCTCATATTTATTTGATTTTACTGAAATATTAAGGGGTATAAGTATAATTCTCTCGTGATGAAATTGTTGACCAACTGAGGAGGTAGGCGACTGGGCTCAACTAAAAGTTTACCTTTTTTGTGAATTAGCCCTTGACAAATATTACATTTATATAGCTTACTCGTGTTGAAATTTGTACAGTAGAACTTATAAAACTCAGAGCTATGACTATTCCAAGACATCCGTAATGGTATTTTACAGCCTAACAAATTAAACAATGACGACAGGATGATAATATGCATTTTTCCCTAATATGTATTATATTATGCAACCCTACAAAAGAATGTGTGCTTTTATAATTTTCTTTACTGCAACGGAATCATCTAATTACTTTATTTATTGTTTAAAAAAATTATTCCAAATAATAATTTATATCAACTTCCACTTGTGGACTTGCAGTAGAATGTAAATTTGTAAGCCTAAATGGCACTTAAATTCTCTATTATTTCGCCACCTGTACGTTTAAAAATCATAATTTGTAAACACTAGCATTTTAATACCCTAAGTAAAAATTGACACATTAATACATTTTAATAATTGTTATGAAAATATTCCTAAGAATATGTTCTGACACTAATAGAAGGTATTAATGTGTTATTTTCTTAGAATTTAGAGTATTAAAGCGTCATTTTCTTTCAACTTAGGGTATTAACATGTCACTTTTTACAACTTGGAATATTTAAGTGTATATATGGTGAAATAATAGGGTATTTAAGTGATATTTTTTTACAACCTAGAGTATTAAAGTGTTACTTTTTTACAACTTAGAGTATTAAAGTGTTATTTTTTTACAACTAAGAGTATTAAAGCATTACTTTTTATAACTTAAATTATTTAAGTACATATGTGATCTAACAATAGGGTATTTAAATGTCATTTAGACAATTTATAATGGTACCGATATATCTATTCCAAATTTCTGGAATTCTACTTGTTTTGTGTTGCAGCGGCTTCCTACCAAAGTCATTGTTTTTTTTTTGGCATATTAAGTAGCAGTTAGTATATGGCCCCAGAAAACAGAGTGGATTGAGTTGTAATCTAAGCAATATGATATATTTTCAGTAAAAATCGAGTTGTAATATCCTTGAATACAATAGAATTTTTAAATTAAAACAATAAACGTAGATAACAATGGAGATGAAATTAAGAACATGTATAGAACATGGATGGTCCTTAATAGTTCGTATGCTCATTCCAGAAATGTTTGGGACAAAATTTTGGTGTTGTTATTGTTCTAATGAGAAAATTGTGTTAATGCCCTAAAAATGAAAACTCAATATAGTCAGTCTCATGTATTATTTTCTATATACTTTATCCCCTAAAAACATGAAAACGTATAAGCCAACCCATCCAGCCCAAGAGTACCTTTTGTATATATGTATTTCACTCTAAATCGTTAAACTACCCTTCTCTCTCCTGCCATTACTCTCTCTCAAACTATAGCCACCGTTTCTCTCCCTCTCTCCCTCCCCCCCCCCCTCTCTCTCTCTCTCTCTCTCTCTCTCTCAAACTATAGCCATCTTTTTTCTCCCTCCCTCCCCCCCTCTCTCTCTCTCAAACTATAGCCACCGTTTCTTCCCCATCTCAACCCCATTGAATTGCCTACATTGTAACCTCTTGTCGCCATATCTTCATTGAATTCCCTCCCTTCCTCGCTGCCAATTCTACCGTCAACCAAGCCCACCTTCTCAATACCCCAAATTCACTCCTCATTGCCATGAAATCCCCACCATTAATTTATCTTCCACATTAAACCCTCCTCATGCCCTCAAATCCTAACCCTAATTCTCCTCTGCCACTGTGACAACCATTGTTCCTCCCTCATCCTTCTCTGCCACCACACCACCATCAAAAAATCATTGTTATCTCGTCTCTGCCTCTCATCGTCATCCTTGAAGTACCACCTCTTGCTGCTACCATTCCTCCCCCTCTATCTTCTCCACTGATGTCCATCATCCACCCTCTCCACCACCCTACACACTCTTCATTGCCATGCACCCTCTCCACCACTCTCTACTCTCCACCTCTCCATTAGCTCATTGTTTGTTTGCAAAACTATTTTGGATGCTTGGGTTTCAAACCATTTGACAAAAATGTACATCATTTTGGACATCTATTGGGTGATGCCAAAAGGATGGTGTTATTGGAATTGAGGAGACGAATGCAGTTTCTTAAAAACTATATTTGGAAAATTGCAGAAGTATGAGATATTAAAGGATGCCAAGAAGTTATTTGTTGAAATGACGAAAACAAATAATTTCTTGGATTAGTATAATTATATTGAAGGTTAGTTATTTGTTAAGTTATTGGTCTTTTTAAGAGGCTATTGACTAATGGCATCACACATAAGTTGAGATGCATAAGTTGAGAATATGTTGGTTTTTTAACTAGGGCATGCTATTTGGTTTTTATTCTTACAGAAGGAATATTGGATGTTAATGTAAAGCTTGCTTGGATATTAAGATTATCAGTTGTATATTGAAAAGATCTCTTTTTTTACTAATATCAATGATGGATATTCCATCTTTGAAGAGATTGAGTGTTTCACAAAGCAAAGTTAGCATCATGAAGATTATGGTGCACCAGTAAAGATTATGGCGTACCTGTATGTATTTATCACGCACTTGTTAAGTTTAAGTCCTACCTATTAAGATTATAGTGTACTTGTTAAGGTTATGCCATACTTGTTAAGGTTATGGTGTATCTATTAAGGTCATGTCATACCTATTAAGATTATGGTGCATCTGTTAAGATAATGGTGTACATGTTAAAAGTGATAATTTTTGGAGTGTATTTAACTATTATTAACTAAAACGTTTTCGAATATGGTCATGTTAGCTCTAATATCACTGAGTCCTTCAACAATTAAAATACTAATACTTGACATGCAAGCTCATAAGTGGACTAATTTCTTCTATTTCTCCATAAAGCTCCTGATCCAATTTCCTAATATTAACATACCCAAATAAGCATCCTAATTGTAAAATCAAAATTCAAATTAAAAGCTCAAAACTTTTTCCTAAGTTGAAAACTCAAATTGTTAAACTTTATGCTTAATAACTATGTGATTTGTATAATTGTTGGTAGATTAATCGCCAAAGAGAAATGTTGTTTCTAGGATGGTGATAGTAACAGATCATGTACAAAGAAAATGTTATGTAGATCTCGTCATATAGTTGTGTGTATGTAAACATTAAATTAGACAAACATATAATTGTATAAGTTGATTGTGAACTATGAAGGATTACATATGAATCTTACCCAAGAAATTCTCCAAAATCCCCCATGAAAGTTTCTAAAATTGTAAGTGTTTATAGATTTTTTTTCTTTTCTCCCCTGTTCAATAATCCCAAAAAAATTGCAAAAAACCCACTAACAGTTATACTCTAAACTCAATAACCAGTGGGTACACTAAACTACCAATGATAAAGTTAACAATCAACATTCAAAACTAGCATCAGTTTGTTAAAATTCACAACTAACTCATATATCTAACATATGTTTATTAAAGTTAACTAGTAATCTATATAGTTAATATCCATGTGTTAATAATAGTTTTTGATTCATACCTTTAACATCTAACTCTTAAACATAATTGTCTATGAATAAATTTAATGTCTAGCATTATGCCATATCTCTCCACTTTCTCCATCTACCTTTAATTGTGCTCTATTAGTATCTTCAACATTCATCATCCTCACCACCCTCATCATGAACATCATCCATACGAAGTAATCTGACATAATTGGCTCTTTTATTGAAAAATACTACTAAGGTAGTTCACATTCGTTTATTAGAAAATACTACCGAGGTAGCTCATGTTGTATTTACAACTGAAAAGAATGTATCTGTGATAAAATAAATAGCTATTATTTACAACTATTATTTATAGAAATTACCGTCAACCAAATAATAATAATCAAACAAATGCATTAAACAGTTTTAGCTAGATGACTCAACCACCACTAGAAAGCAAAAGTTTCCATTATACTATTAGTTCACTCAAATTATCCATTGCTTCTTACAAGCAGAAATTCTACAATCATATTGTGAACAATTCTTACAACAAATTAATTAACAATTAACAACAATAATTTTAAGTCATTTGCACATTGAATCCAAGCAACAAGGTTGAATCTATCAACCACAAAACAAAATTATCATCACCCAAAAGAAAACCATCAGCGTAATCATCATCTCATGATCATCACCCCAAGTT
>BQKN01067656.1:31873-53280 GCA_022839385.1 Asparagus kiusianus | reverse complement strand
CTAGTTTACCCCAATCTAGACGGAAGCAGATTAAACCGAGAAAACTAAACGGAATTCCGTCTAGGTGTACCAACCTAGACGGGAAAAGGAGCAATCTAGACGGAAATTTCCGTCTAGATTGCTCGTTTTTCTACTAGTGATTAAAGTAATACATGGAAAATTACTAATAGGTCTAGAATTATTCTAAATTTCTTTTATTAAATAAAACAGTTTAGAATTTATTAGAAATTAACGGTTGTTATTTTCTCTCATGTTCTCTCAATAATAATAAATAATAAAAGTTGTATAAAAGTGTAGATAGATTAATTTTTTTTAAGAAATATAAATCTAAAGGTCTTCCATCATAGAGATATAACTTGGATAATAATATTTTAGCTTATTTGATGCTACAAAGGATAAGGTTTGTTAAAATTTATTATCTAGTTATAGCTCGCATAAGAATACCCAGTATTTTATATACAATGAGACCACTAGTCTAAAATAGGTAGTGCCACCAGTTTTATATAATATAGTTGGATTGATAGGTAAATACTTCATTGATGTCTTAGGATGCTTGCTAAAATAGTAGAGTCATTTCATACATCAAAGACCAACATTAAAGGAAAATCATTAATTGTTAATGATTGAATGGATCGATTCTACCTTGTTTAATTATATTCGATCTTGAAAATCTAGAGGTTTGTAATTAAGCTTGGATTTCCTGTTCACATTTTTTTGTATGAGAGAAACATATTATTGTGAATTTCAGTACTTAAATTATCACTGGTAATGATTGTGCAATAATAAAATATAAAATTGAGATTCTTATGTTATTATGTTTTGCTTGTGTAGAATGGCTAAGTTTAGTCCTTTTGCTAAGCTACTTGATGATTATAAATTGACTAGCCCAAATTATGTGGATTAAAAAATAAATTTGTTTATTATCCATACTGTTGAAAATTTAGCAAAAATTGTCAAAGAGGATTAACCTGCTAAACCTGGTCCTAATACAACAAAATATGAGATTCTCGAGCATGATGAATAGGTTGAACATAATAAACTTGCAAAGTGTTATATTATGGCTTCCTTAGACCCTACTTTACAAAAGCAGCATGAAGGAAAGAAGGCTTGCAAGGAGATCTTGGAAAGCCTTAAGGCTTTGTACGAAGAACATAATCGTACTACACGTCAAAACGCTATGAGCGGTTTGATGAACACTAAGATGGCTGAAGGTACACCGGTTTAGGCCCACGTTCATAAGATGATAGGGTGCATAAATGAATTAAAATCCTTAGGAGCTAAGCTGAATAATGAATCAGAAGTTGATGCAATTCTTATTTCTTCCTCGATCCTTTAATCAGTTCAAATTAAATTTTAGTATTCAAGAACCAAATCTCACCTTGCCAGAATTGATCAATATGTTACAGAGGGTTGAGGATATTATGAAGCAAGATAAAACCATAGTGATGATTATAGAAACTGCTAGACCGTCTAGCTATAAGAAAAGAAAAATTTCTTATAAGAAAAAGCCAGCAAAGGGAAATAAAGTTTCCAAGAAAGAAAAGAGGGACTAGACTCGTGATGAATGCTTCTTTTGTTAAAAAAAGGGGCATTGAAAAAGGAATTGTAAAGATTACCTTGCATCATTGAAGAAGGATAAATCTTCTGAAGGTATATCATATCAATACTTAGTAGAGACTAATGTAGTGAGTTATTCTTCTTATATATGGTGTTTGGATTCTGGCTCATCTTCGTATATTTGCAATTCCTTGCAAGGGTACAAGGAAGGTGAAAGCTTGAAGATGGAGAGATCACCTTAACAGCAGAGGCTGGAGCCTTAGTTTTAGCATTATCAATAGGAACTTATTTTTTGCATTTGAATAAAAGGCATATAATGGAACTAAAAGATTGTCTTTATGTGCAATCCTTTAGGAGAAATTTGATTTCTGTTTCTAAACTTTGTAAATATGGATATTCTATTTTATTTGGTGATACATCTACTATAAAGTTTGGAAATTCTGTTATTGCTCATGGTGAAGTTGAAAATGACATATATTATATATCAACTACTCTTAATTCTTATGCAAATGTTATTAAAGTTGATAAATCTCTTAAACGTAAGTTTGATCAAAGTAATCCAACTTATCTTTGGCACACAAGGTTGGGTCATGTTAATATTGATCGGATCAATAAGTTGGTAAAGGATGGTCCACCTAAAATTTTGAAAAGTAGAAAATATTCCAACTTGTGAACATTGCCTAAAAGGTAAGATGACTAAATTACCCTTTTTAGGAAAATATGCTAGAGCTGAATGTACTCTTGATATTATACATTCTAATGTATGTGGACTTTTAAATGTTAAAGAAAGAGGTGGATATTCATATTTTATAACATTCATGGATGATGCATCTCGATATGGCTATATTTATTTAATATGGCTATATTTATTTAATGCATCATAAATTAGAATATTTTAAAAAGTTCAAAGAATATAAAGCCAAAGTTGAAAAGAAACTTGATAGAAGTATCAAGGCCATCCGATCCGATCGAGGTGATGAGTACATATCTGAAGAGTTTAAGAGATTTATGAAAGAAAATAGAACTGTTAGTAATTTGACACCTTCCGGAACACCACAACATAATGGTGTGTCTGAAAGACGGAACCGAACCCTATTAAATATGGTTAGATCTATGCTTAGTCATTCTCAAGTTTCTACTTTCTCATGAGGTTATGCATTGGAGACTGCCAACTATTTGTTAAATAGAATTCCTACCAAATCAGTTTCAGCTACTTCATATGAGATATGGACTGGAAAGAAACCCAATGTTAGACACTTAAAGGTTTAGGGTTGTCCTGTTCATGTAAAAAATTAAATAATAGACAAATTAGAGTCTAGAACAAATAGAGGCCTATTTATAAGCTATCCTAAAAAAAGTACTGTGTATTATATTTATAACCCTAATGATTAAATAATGACTGTTAGTAAAAATGTGTTCTTTCTAGAAGATCAAATTGTTGGTCAAGGATTTATAACTCTAGAAGAAGAATCATCTTCTTCGATGGGAGAGTTATCTGATCTAGTGGGAGAGAATCCATACACCGTTAGAGATTCTATTGATTCAACAGGAGTGTTAAGTGATAAAGTGAATGGAGCTTCATTAACTAAATCTGTTGTTGATGCATCAATTATAATAAGGAGATCAAGTAAGATCATTCATCTACCTGTACGGTACATGCATCTCAATGAAACATATTTGGTGGAAAATAAAGAGGATGATCAAGATCCTTGAACTTACAAAGAAGCTATGTCTGACATAGAATCTAGTAAGTGGGTTGATGTCATGAAAGCTGAAATGGACTTTGTGTATCGTAACAAGGTATGGGCCTTGGTTGATCCACCTATTGGGGTAAAACCTATAGGATATAAATGGATATTAAAAAAAAATGAAGTTGATGGATATGTAGAGACATATAAAGCTTGCTTAGTGGTAAAAGGTTATACTCAAAAGATAGGTATTGGCTAGGAGGAAATATTTTCTTCGATTGTAATGTTAAAGTCCATTAGGATCCTTTTAGCCATTACCGCACATTATGACTATGAGATATGATAAATGGATGTCAAAACATCTTTCTTGAATGGATATCTTAAAGAAGATATTTACATGTAGCAACTAGAAGGTTATGTATGTAAAGGTCAAGAAATTATGGTTTGCAAATTGAATCGATCAATTTATGGACTTAAACAGGCTTCAAGGAGTTGGAGTATTCATTTTGATGAAACGATTAGAGAATATGATTTATCCAAAATTATGAAGAAGCTTGTGTGTATAAGAAACAACATAATAATTCCATTGTGTTCCTAATGCTTTATGTTGATGACATACTACTTATTGGGAATAATGTAGCTATGATGACATCAGTTAAATTATGGCTTACAAACTAGTTCTCTATAAAAGATATTGGTCAAGCATCCTATATTTTTGGTCTCAAACTCTATAGAGATAGAGAAAAGAGACATATAGGATTATCACAGTCTACTTATGTGATAGGATCCTCAGAAGGTTTAGCATGTAAGATTCTAAGAAAGGATTACTTTCTAATACACATGGAATCTCACTCCCAAAGAAAATATGTCCTAAATCTAAAGAGAAGATAGAGAGTTCTAGAAATATACCATATGCTTTGGCAGTTGGTGTTAGGCTTTTTGTTTTGATAATGTTTTAACAAACAATTTATGACTAATATTGTGTGTCTAGTGTTTGTGTTTTCTTACTCATTCTAGACAAACAATAAGTTGGAGGTTAGATGGATTAAGCCAACACGATTACATCAAAAGGAAGTTGGCAGAATATCGGAGTGAAGCTATGCACAATTCAAGTCAAATATCTAAGTTCAAGCTTCATCCGTAAAGTTTACCAAGACGAGCTCAATTGAAGATCAAGTTAGCTTGAACAAATAATTTAGGTGTTATATTATGTGTGTTCAATACTTTAAGCTCAATCATATACACACATACATAGTTTAATTTATAGCTTTCAAGTTTAAATATGAAACAAATAAACAAAGTTACATATATACACAATTGTTTCACGTTTATACATGCTTACAATGATTTCATCAATATCAAGTTTTAACAATTCAATGAAATCATGTTTATTTAAAAAATTACTTGTTTATGGATTAAATACTTAATTAAAACCAATAAATTTTTTTTTATAAAGTCCATTAATCTAAGTTTCAAACTTGTTGGAATTCGTTTTGTCAAAATTAAGTTTTAACAAGTTCATGTTCGTTCATGTTTTTACAAAACAGATGAGTTTTCACAAATGGGAAATTAAATTTGAAAAATTTCTTCGTTTACATGTTTATCTTCATATATAAAAATATTTTCCTAATTTTTATGAATTTTGGAGTTGTTTTGTTATTTTCAATCGAATTTACAAAAATGCATTTTTAGTAGTTTTTCAGGAACTATAATATCTATATTCAAACAATTATTTATTACAAATGTAAAGTGATATTTAAGAAATTCTTTTCTAACATGTTTATCTACATGTTTAGAAACTTCTCTCAAAACTTCATGATTTTTGAAGTTGATTTACTATTTTTAATTGATTTTACAGAGTCAGATACATACATTTTCAGGTTTGTGCACGTTCTATGAACAGTGCCAGTCGACCAATGCACTGTTCACGGTCGACCGCCAACGTTACCGTTGCACAGTAATGGTAACATGCTGGTTTTTGTTTTTATTGGGATTTTGGAGTTTTCTTGGGTTGTTTTCTTCTACCATATATATACCCCATTGCATTTATCATTCCCACCTACCAAGAGAGTTTAAAAACAAGTATAAGTGTAATTTAATTTTATTTAAGTATTTGTTTACAAAAGTTTAAGTTTGTGAAGAAATTTTCACAAGAGTAAGAGGAGATCAATAATTTGTGTTTGGGCTTTCAACTCATCTCTCTCTCACTCTTTATATATTGAGAAGTTTTCCTAAACTCAATTCTAGCTTTAATTTATAATTGTTTATTGATTATCTTTTCTATAAGCTAGATTTTTATAATTGAGTTTAGATTTGTTTTGCTCTTTGTCTACACACACAACCCTTGAGCTTATTGTATTTGTATACATAGTATAATTAGGGTTGTGAGATTGTGTGACTTAGAGGCTGAGCTTACACTTAGTTCTCATCCTTGTATTAGAGAATAAAATTTATATTTAAGCCTTCATTATGAGGATACACTTTGTAATACACTTGTACATTGAGAGGGTGTGTGGTGAGAGATGGGGTCGTCCCAAGAGGAGTGGTGTCGGTGGTAAAGCCTAGGGAGAGGTTGTAAATCCGAGCACTTGAGGGAGACACGGGCTAGAGACTAATACTTAGAGGGTGTAGAGTGTGATTGCAAGAGTGTTGATTGTAAAGTTTTTAGTGAGCTAGAAAACCGAGTGTGAGGTATAAATATTTTCAGGTGAGCGTCAAAAACCCGGTGTGTTAGTGGATTTCTCCCCGTGAGTGGGGAGCGGAGACGTAGGACGGAAGGTCTGAACTCCGTGATCATTTGATTGTATTTGAGTTTACATTGACGTTCATTTATATTTGTACTCATTGCTCATATCGTCATTGTCTCATTATTTAGTTTGTCCACTGTATTGTTTACATTTGTTTGTTTTATAATTGTGTTATTTGTATATCCTTACATATATATCTTGTTGCGTATCTTACTTACTAGGATATTTATTAATTAGTTTTAATTAGTATAAAATCAGATTAGATTAGCATAAACCCTATTCACCCCCTCTAGGATTCTTTCCTAGCGGCATTAGGGTCTGACAGTTGGTAGTTTGATGTATGCTATGTTATGTACTAGACCTGACATAGCATATGTTGTTGGCCTTGTAAGTGTTTGCGTCAAAAGTTAATTTATTCATTGTGGTATTTATTACAACTTCAGTCGTTACAATGAAAACGAAAAAAGATAGTCTTTTTATAAGACTCTTACACAATAAAAATAAAAATTACAACTCTCGTCAAAACAAACACAGGGAGATCGTTTATCAGTCTTCTGCTTGTGTGGGATCTTTGCATGTGCCGAGATTTTGATATTCGTGGACCACCTTAGATCTGAATCCGGTTGATGGAAAATTGGGCAAAGATTCACCTTCACCGAGGGAGTATTTGATTGAAGTGTTGAAATCGACCAAGCGAAATCAGTAACTATTCTCGAGATTAAGACAAAGTCTAATCTCAAGGAACGGATGTACGAGCTTCAGATCCTTTGAATAGCTTCTTCTTTATGTTGGAGTTCACCGGGATCTCGCTAACCCTCGCTGAAATTCATGACTCTTAGCTCTGGAGTTCGACAATACCTCCTCGTCTTTATAATAAATCGCCCCCGTGAATTGAGCCCCTAGACCTGTATTTATAGGCTTCGGTTGGGGGTTTTCGGATAAGAATGAGGGATTCCTTTTTATATTCAGTTAATAACTGATTAACCATGTTTAGAGATAGGATTTAGGCAGTTAAGAACCCCTGAAACAGATAAACCCTGAGAAAACTACTCAAAACCGTCGAAAACGCGTCCGGGGATCAAAACAGCATGATGGACGGATCAGTCCCGCATTGGCACGGGTCAGATTACTGTAGCACGGGTCGGATCACTGTAGCACAGGTCGGATTTGATCGTCCCGGAGTTACTATAGCGGCCTTAATTCACTCATCCGACCTCGGAATGAAGTGATTCAAGATGCGTTGGAAAACTGACAAAGAGACCTTCAACTTTTATCTTTTGAATTTTTCCAGATCCAATTTGTATCATGGTCAAAATGTTAATCTTTTTTGCGGGCCACTTTGAGGTGTTTGATACTTTCTGACTTCTCCGGACTTGTATTGCGTATTTCGTCATTTCGTTAACTTGTACACTCCAGTGACTCACTTTGTATATTCGTTAGCTTTCACGGGGCCGGATAATCCTTTTCTGACTTGAATGATGATGCTTATCGTTTGTATTTCATCTCGAGCTGCGTACGGGAAACCTTGTAGGTAATTTTAGACGCCTACAGATACCCCCTCCAAAATATTCCAGCCTCGTTCTTTTATAGATGAGTCTGAAATAATTTGGATGTGATAGATCCCCACCTTCAATTGGTGTCAAAGGACCTATAGTTGACTTTAGTTCTTAACTTCTCTACTTTTCAGTCTATTCAAATTTTTTTCAGTATTGTGTTTATCATCTGACCGTTGTTGAAGTCTCGAATCGAAATTGGTAAGTTGATTTTGGCTCGTGTCATTGAGTTAACTTTGAACTAATCATCTTCGTCAGAAATTCATATCTGAAAGTGATTGAACTCCCTGGAATCATCCTTTGCCTTATTTTGGCAAAATTGCTGATGCGTTGACCGACATTGACCTTTACTATAATGCGTTGTCCGGTGTTGACTTTTGTTGTAACACGTTGACCGGTGTTAACACAGTTTATACTCGTACGTTTACTGGAGTCTACACAGTTTAAGCTCTTAAGACGTTGGAGCGTGGTGGTCCTAAATTTTGGGCTGCATGGCCAACTATTAAAGTTATTTCATCTGCAGATATGGATCTTATCCTAAAATCGTTGGATGCTCAAGTCACGAGACCAACTAATGAAGTTGATGTGTCAATGACTCACATTTATAGAATTTTTGATAAACTCAACCATCAACGAGTTTGATTAGCCTTTACCAACTACCGTTTGAGTCGGGCTAGCATGCAGATTGTTTAGATTCGTTCTGCATGTAATGTTGTGCTAAAAGAGTTAACTCTTTAGTGCTATGATATTGAGTATGTAGACTTCATCTTTCTCATGGGAATAGACTACCCGGCAACGCGTATTAGGCGCTGACTTATCCCTACTTAGGCTTCAGGATAAAAGTCCCCAGACTTCGATTCTGGTGTCTTCTTCAATCGGTAAAAGACTAAACCGGCAATGCGTGTTAGGTGTTGACTTATCCCTACTTAGGATTCGGGACAAAATTTCCCATGCATAAAAAGACATGGATTTTTTTATTGCTACGATGCTGAATATGTAGACTCGGTTGTTTTCACGGGAACGAACCACTCAGCAACGTGGGTTAAACACTGACTTATCCCTACTTAGGCTTCAGGATAAAATGCCCCAGACTGGATTCTGGTGTCTTTTTCAATCAGTGAAAGACTAAACCAGTAACGCATGTTAGGCACTGACCTATCCCTTTTTAGGTTTCGTGATAATATTCCACGTGCGTGTGAAGCACGAATTTTGGTGTTATGAATAACAACCTGCCATAATGTTGAATATGTGGGCTTTTATTTTTTTACGGTCAAAGACTAACTGGCAACGCGTATTAGACGCTGACTTATCTCTACTTAGGCTTCGGGATAAAATTTTCCAGACTGAAATTCTGGTATCTTTTTCAATCGATGAAAGACTAAACCGGCAACGCGTGTTAGGCGTTGATTCATCCCTACTTAGGATTCAGGATAAAATTCCCCATACGTGTAAGGTACGGATTATGGAGTTGAAGGATAGTGTCTTCTCTTGGGGCAAAGACGAACCCAAAATAGGAGAGGAAGAATTTTATATTCTATCTCCTAACACCGAAGAGGAAGAATTTTATATTCTATCTTCAGTTGCCAAGGAAACTCGAAGTGGGATTTCCACCCTAAGAATCTAGAAAGGTGAAAGTAGGAGTGGGATCTCCACTCCAAGAATCAAAAGATTCGGATAATCCTAACTGTCGGAAGGTTTGATTACCGAACTAAAGGTGGATTTCTCGTTTATCGAGAGTGAATTGTGGTTTTGGTCCTTACTGTAGGAAGGTTTGACCAAGCCGGAGTTTGAGGTGATCCTAACTGTAGGAATGTTTGATCACTCGATTTGAAAGTGGACCTCTCGTTCGTGGAAGGAATCGAGAGGGGATTTTAGTTGTGGCCCTAACTGTAGGAAGGTTTGACCGAGTGGGAGGTTTGAGATGACCCTAACTGTAGGAAGGTTTGATCGCTCGATTTGAAAGTGGATCTCTCATTCGTGGAAGGAATTGAGAGGAGATTTTGGCTTTAGCCCTAACTGTAGGAAGGTTTGACCAAATAGGAGTAAAAGTAGGATTACAAATTATAGTGGGAGTGTTGATTTATATCGATTACTCAATGGGGATTCTTGGTGTCAAGTGATAAGAACTTAACACGAAGGGGTTTGACAATTCGTCAAGGATTAAGACATTAAAATTCCGAGTACCATGTCCAGACTCTAACAATGAGGATGTTGAGTGCACAGATACATCGAAAGTTTAAATAGATTTAACCAAAAGGAATTTTGGTGGTCTCACCGTCAATTAGTCTGATCGGTGGGGGATTTTGTGGTGAAAGACTGTTAGTTGTCAACAAAAGAGTGTTCAGAAATCATAGTGGGAGTTTAGTGTTTATCACTTTATTTGTAATGATCGGGTTATCCCTAAGAAAATTACATGTAACATTCTTCCGGGAACTTCCCGTTACATGAATCATCCACCCCCAGCTTCCTTTGTGGAACTGGGTCTAACTTTGTACTCAATTACATGATCGGGTTATTCTTAAGAATATTACGTATAAAAATTCTCCAGGAACTTCCCGTTAATGGTAGGAAATAGTTTAGACTCATATACCTATTGGAGTATTAAGGAACAATTTAACCTCATATACCGGTTGGAGGATCGAGAAGCAGTTTATACTCGTATACTCTTTGGTGTGTCGGAAGGAGCAGTTTATACTCTTATACTTGTCAGAGTATCGCCGCTCTCATTAGGCTTAGTTTAGTGTTATGATGCCGGCTTCAACCAATGTTTGGATGCTATTCTTGAGAGCGAAGCAAGCCTTGGTGGGATGAAGGATCCTTCTGTGGTACGCATAGTACTTTGGATCCACCAGTGTTGTCAGCTTTCTCCTGATTTGTGATAGGTGGTAGCTTGATCTTGTTGTTTTCAAGGAGGGATTCGAAGATGACTGGAACATCTTCGTCCTTGAAGGAGTACTCTTTTTGGAGTCTTGAACCCGAAGTCTTCTGCTGTCTTCGGGGTTGCTGTTGTGATGTCTGATTAGCGTCAACAGTTACTGCAGGTGTTTTTCCTTTACCACGGGAGGCGAAATTTGATTTCGGAGAGTTAGCCGTCAGTTAGCTTCTTTCGGCTTTCTTCCTTCTGAGGAGTGTTTGGCCTGCTCTCCGCGCACCTTCAACTCTTTCTAGTTATTGGATGGTGCTATTGTCATAACTTCCAACACATCCAAAGAGAGGTTGTTGTGATAGGTTTGGAGGATGAAGTCCTCTGTGATCGGATCTTGGCAGTTCATCGCCTTATTCTGGAAGCGCTTGACGATGTCGTCGACCGTCTCGTCGTCTTCTTGCTTCTCATCGAAGAGTATCCTGATTGACACCTTGGCATTATCGTCAAAGAAATGAGCGAGGAATAGGTTCTCCAGGTCGTCCCAGCTATTGATGCTTCTAGACTTAAGACGGCGGTACCAATCGAAGACGGGCCCACGAAGGGTACCAACGAATGACCGAACCATCAATGCTTCATTGCCGGAGATCATGCCTAAGTGGGACTTAAAGTAGATCAGATGCTGAGTGGACGAACTCTTTCCGTCAAACGGCGTGAAGTTAATCAGGTTAAACTTTACCGGATACGAGATCGAATCCCATTCTCTTGGATAGGAATATGGAATGCCGATCCTTTTCACCTCTTGAGCAGACATTAAAGCGTTGATTTTGCTCTCGAGATCTTTTATTTTCCCATCCTTGCTCGTATCGGGCCTTAGATGATTCTCAAGTGGAATAACGGGGCCACCCCCAGTGTTATCATTATTGGTGGGACCACCCCCAGCTTTGCTAATCTCAGTGGGGCCACCCCCTGTGTTTTGTTCAATAGGAGTGTTATCAGCATTAAGGCGTTTATCCATGTTTAAATCGCCGCCTGCCCGGTAGACATTGTTGTGATGACTAGATTCGTCGATCTGGTCAGACAAAGCCCGAATCTGTTGGTCATGCAGTTCCCTCATCTGCTGCATAGTTATTTTCATTTTAAATTTAAAATCCTCTTTCTGTTTAGCTAGAGCATCCTCAAGAATTTTGGCCATTTGCTCGGCGTTGATTATAAATGACTGATAGGACTGACCGGGGCTAGATACCATATTATCAGAAGCGATTACAGAGTTAGCATCTGAAGCTTCATCATCTGAGGATAGTCCTCTATTCATCCTTTGATAATCACTGCGTCTAGTAGTTCCTGCTCGCAATTGAGTTATACGATGCGATATAAGTGGGTCAAAACTAGAAGGTCGAATCGACTTTCCCTTATCAGCCATATTTATTTTGACTTCTGGACGTTCGTCACCTTGAACGGCCGATTATTTCTTACAGAAACGTTTTGGCTTGGACTTAGTCACTCCGTTAGAGATTCTCCCAAATACCAAGACCTTCTGCGGAGCGATCTTGGGACAGCTACACGCTGATAATACCATCCTGATTATGTTGATGCATGAACAATGAGAGTCTATTTCTCGGGTACCTCTCTTTCGAGATCATTCGTACCCCCAGCCCGATAGTACAACTCATCGGTCCAAAAACTAAAGCAACCTATTGTGTGTTAGCACGACTTCTCAGGTGTAACGTCGTCATCTGACGAACACGTTTCCTTCTGAGGACTTGTTTTCTTTATGGCGTTTTCAAGAGTCACACGCTTAGAGCCACGCTTGTTTGAGCATGGGACCTTAACGGGCTCTTAGGCACTGACTCGTAGTCCAATGCGGTCAGTTACAGGAGTTTTCCTATTATGGGAAGGCTCTGATTTATCACGAGGGCGTGTGTTACCCCCAGCTCGACGAGTCGCTCGGGGTTCAGTCACCGGACCCAAGTGTTCTTTGATCAAAAATTTGCCTCGATCCTCACATAAAAGACTTAGGCGATCCGTCATCCTCATCTTAAAACGGGACAAGTCCACACTGCCGTGGGACTCCATCGGAAGGGCGGAATTCATCGGGATAGGAATGGGAGCTGTCGGAGACTCAAAACAGGCTGCGAGAGGTAAACTGAACACAAAGCGAACCAGACTGGTTTGGTTCAGACGCAAACCCACCAATGGTGACTTGGCTTTGGCCGAGCCAGCTAGGGCTGGTTCGCGATTTCAGGGCGGTGTTCGATTTTTTGTCGACACCGTTCTGGACTTTGGTTTCTAGACTTAGCGTGGTTTCTGTATCTTATTGATCACCTCTCTTCGCTTCAACTCCTGCGCTTCTTGCACGAGAATCCGTGCATGCGCAATCAAGGCGCGGTGCTTCTGAATGCGCTCTTTGAGGGTTGAGCAGGTCCGTTTGACTTGGATCCACTCATTCGCTGTTGGTTTGGAGGAGAGGCCATTCATTTGCTGCTAGGGCACTTGATGCCTTCTGCGTTTCAGATCTGCTTCATAGCGGATCCCGTCAACAGGCTCCAAAGCCTTAGCGAATTGGCGCGTGAGGCATTGGCGTTGCCTTTAGCGAGTTCTTTTTGATAAAGTTGGCGTGCCTTCAGTACTCAACTCCTTGATTGAAGAGGAGTTCAGATCTGTAAGTTCGACTTCATTGGAGACCGGAAGTGCGTTACAAGGTCCAACTACTACAACAATGAGGACGTTGATCTTTTTGTGCCTGTGAGGGGCGGAGGATCTAGAGGAGGAGGACGACAGATACTCCTCTAACTTATGTTGGTTGAACTCGTACTCGACCTATTCTTCAACCGAGATCTGGATCCGAGGTTACGACACGACAGCTTCGGTAGCGAAGCTGTTGGCTCCCACTATGGTCGCCAGCTTGTTTGCGTAGAAAGTTGATTTATTCATTACGGTATTCATTACAACTTCAGTCATTATAATAAAAATGAAAAAAGATAGTCTTTTTATAAGACTCTTACACAATAAAAACAAAAATTACAACTCTCGTCAAAACAAACGCAGGGAGATCGTTTATCGGTCTTCTGATTGTGCGGGATCTTTACCTGTGTCGGGGATTTTGATATCCGTGGACCACCTTAGATTTGAACCCGGTTGATGGAAAATTAGGCAGAGCTTTACCTTCACCGAGAGAGTATTTGATTGAACCGCTAAAATCGACCAAGCAAAATCAGTAGATCTTCTCGAGATTAAGACAAAGCCTAATCTCAAGGAACGGATGTACGGGCTTCAGATCCTTCGAATAGTTCCTTTTTTATGTTGGAGTTCGTCGAGATCTCACTAACCCTTGCTAAAATTCGTGACTCTTAGTTCTGGAGTTTGATAGCACCTCCTCGTCGTCGCCCCCGTGAATTGAGCCCCTAGGTCTGTATTTATAGGCTTCGGTTGGGGGGTTTTCGGATAAGAATGAGGGATTCCTTCTTATCTTTAGTTAATAACTGATTAACCATGTTTAGAGATAGGATTTAGGCAGTTAGAAACCCCTGGAACAGATAAATCCTGAGAAAACCGCTCAAAACTGTCGAAAATGCGTCCGGGGATCAAATAGCACGATGTACAGATCCGTCCCGCGTTGGCGCGGGTCAGATTACTGTAGCGCGGGGGGGAGGGGGTCGGATCACTATAGCACGGTCGGATTACTATAGCACGAGTCGGATTACTATAGTGCGGGGTCTGTAACGTGGGGTCGGAGCACTGTAGCACGGGGTCGGAGCACTGTAGAGCGGGTTGGATTTGAGCGTCCCGGAGTTACTATAGCGGCCTTAACTTACTCATCTGACCTCGGAATGAAGTGATTCAAGATGCGTTAGAAAGCTGACAAAGAGACCTTCAACTTTTATCTTTTGATTTTTCCAGATCCAATTTGTATCATGGTCAAAATGTCAATCCTTTGTGCGGGCCACTTTGAGGTGTTTGACACTTTCTGACTTCTCTGGACTTGTATTATGCATTTCGTCATTTCATTGACTTGTACACTCCAGTGACTCACTTTGTATATTCATTAGCTTTCACGGGGCCGAATAATCTTTTTCTGACTTGAATGATGATGCTTATCATTTTTATTTCGCCGCGAACTGCGTACGGGAACTTGTAGGCAATTTTAGACGCTTACAGTAAGTAGATTTCAGTTCAATCCTAGTGAAGAACATTGGACTGCAGCGAAAGTCATATTTAAATATTTGCATAGAACTAAAGACTATTGTTTAGCCTATGATGCGAATGACATGAGCATTGAAGGATATACTAATTTTAATTTCCAATCCAATCCGGATGATAGAAACTCTTCATTTGGATATGTTTATATCATCAATAATGGTGCTTTTAGTTGGAGAAGTGTTAAACAAAATGTCACCGTTGATTTTACAAGCGAAGTGGAATATATAGCAGCAAGTGAAATCGTAAAAGAAGGATTATGGATAAATAAGTTTGCCCATGAGCTTGACATAGTTTCTGCTAGTGTATTTCTTATTCCACTATTCTACGATAACAGTGGAGCTATTGCTCAAATTAAACAACCAAGAGCTCATCAGAAGTCTAAGCACATTAAAAAAGAAAATATCATCTCATTAGAGAGATTCACAGTAGGAAAGATGTGGTGATTCAAAAGATTGCTACAAGGGATATGCAGATCCTTTCACAAAATCGTTGTCACAAAAGGTTTTCAACAGACATTTAGAAAAAAATGGGAGTTAAGATTGTATCTGATTGGATGTGAGGGTAAGTGGGAGATTGCTAGAGTTGTGTCATATGCCCTTAAACATCGAATACATTTTTATTGAATATTAATTAATTTTTATTGTTGCACATATTGTTTGCGTATCTTTTTATATAATTTTATATTATCCTTAGAAATTATTTTGTTAAATCATGCATTATGATGGTCACTTGCTTGGAGATATGATCAAATTCAGAGTTTTATTAAATTTGTACTTAACCTATAACTAGTAAATGATAACTTTGTTATAACAGGTTATTATGCATGATAACGACATGTGAGATGTGATGGTTGATCTCAGCCACCAGGAATGAAGATTCCCCGGGTGTATGCCATAAGCGCATATTTGATATGTGTAGCATAAGACCTTATTTGGATTCTCTAGGACGACACACCTAAGAGATAGATAATTCGAATTATTACGTGGTCCCTTAAACTTGATGATTTTATCATTTTCGATTTGATAATTTAGTATACTTTTATATGGTGGTTAAGCTTGTTTTACAAGTGCTATACAACCTGAAATGTTAGATTATTAAATTTTATTTAGGAAAATGATGGATATCTAGATAGGATCTTTAGTATACTCATTTTTATGAGTTAATTTATTATGCATATGCCATGAAGATATTAAATTTCCATTGACGGGTGGTTTTTAAAAATTATTTTTCTAAATTTATTTTCTTATAAAATAAAATATTTTGATGTTTTAAAATAATTTTTATTTATGTTCATGGGATTGTAATTCTAGGAATGAGCAAATATGTGATTTTTCCACTCATATATATATGATTCATATGTAGCCTTATGAAGAAGAAGAAGAAAAGAACAAGAAAAAAAAAGAAATAGATTTTGAGAACATATCTCTCAATATTTCTCCTCTTTGGTGATGGATGGATTTCAGTTGGAGGCTTTTTCTCTTGAGAAAGATTTTGTGACGCCCCTGGGTTCATACTAGGCTGCGGTCCAAGGTGAATCCAATAATGTCAAACCTGCCATGCACCAACACTGTACAACAACACGTTTTACCATCATAGTTTTTATCACTCTAGTGGAATTAAACAATAGGTGTAGGTACAAAACAGACAAATGAAGATAATAATGTACTAAACATGATAAATAAAGAAAAGATGTCTCAATGATGATATCATGTCCAACTGAATAAAATAAAATACAACTGATAATGGACCAAATATGAAATATCCCAATACACAGAGTCAAATGAAATACTATTAATGCACTCAGCCTTTACAAAATGAAACACAAACTCTAAATGTCTGAACAATGAACACTAACTACCGTGGAGCATAAAATAAACTATTAATATAATATAAGATGGAAGCTAATGAGCATCTCCATCAACCTATAGCTCTCCGTGCGTCTGGCTTGCTACCTAAAAAGAGGGAAACAACGAGCGTCAATACGCTAGCGAGATCATCTCCACCACTCCCAGGGGAAATGGTAGGAGTATATAAGAAAATACAAGTTAGTATATATAAATATAAAAAAAAATCATCTATCCTAAAATAAGCGAAAATTGATATTTAGAGATCCATAATACGAGAATGGGTACGTCAAGTGAAATAATCCAAATAAGAAAACTCTCATGTATATACCTCGTATCTCAAATTGTGGATCGCTAAATACCAACTCCAATCCTATGAATGGAAAACAATAAACAAAAGAAATACTACAACTCCAAACCTCTACCATAATAAGTCATGTCAAAATCTCAGACTACCCTCGGGTAGTTGACGCAGTCATAAGGAAAAACTATCTGATATAATCATCTTACGTAGAACAAACCATGTATGTCAATCTCAGTGTAAAACCCTACTCTCAGGTAACAATATGAAAACATGAATGCAAACTGTATGAATATCTACATGAAATAGCGATAGTATTGTAAGGCCATCACAATATCCTATACCTTACTCAATCGCTCTGTAGAGATATGTAAATCACCCTATTCCGTAATGATGCATAACAGATGATCGCCCTTCGGAGTGTAGGCATACTAGCCTAACCCGAGACCTACGATCACCCTACAGTATGGTCCATCCACGGTCTCATTGCGGTTTCCTAACCAACTCTGATGTAGTCCATCAGCGGTCTCATTACGGTATCATGACTAACCCACTAAGCATCCACAGCTATCATGAAATGAAATATGTATGTCAAATTCTAACATGATTAACATAACATATATTATATTATGTACCTCAATGGCTCGTGCAAACACAACTCAAACGTGTGTCCTCGTGTCCACGCACGTGTCTCGATGTACGGACTCAAATCATCGTGTTCACGGTCATCTTATGTATTAAATAAATCAATAAACTAACACATCACAACTCAATCGATCGAAGTAACCCTTCGATTAATTGATCAAACGTGCAAAACATGCACATGTGAAACTGGGCTAGTCGGTCAACCGATGCCTCAGCGTTGGTCGACCGGCCAGAGGCAAAACTTCAGTTTCTGCCTGATTAATTCGGGTGTCAAGGATTTTTTTTCTATCTCATAAAATTGATATATTTCAGATAACACAAATATATAGAATCTTTTTAATGTAATTAGGGTTCACTTTGCTACATGAAACATAATTATTATATCTAGTTGAATAATTACAACCCTAACATGTTTGTATTTGTCAAATTCATCATGAAAACCATTAAATCTAAAAAAAAACTCAGATTTAAATTTATTTCAGATCTAAAATACAAATCAAAGAACTCGTTTCTAATTTTTTAAAACAAAAAGATTGAATCTTTGTATCATATACTTTAAAAGAACTATCTTTATACTTAAACTATGTTTTAAGGCCTAAAAAAACAAAATAAATCTCATTAAAAATCAATTAAAAATAGGGATGAGATTGGAAGAGATGAAACTCACTTGAAATCTCTACTGAAAAGATTTAAAAGTTCAAACAATCAATTCTCCCTTACCAAACGTCGATGATCTCGCCCTCATGTCGGTATTTTGCTTCATAAAACTTTCAAAACTCACAAGAATATGATCTAGGGTTTTTGAGGGGAGAGGGTGGCTGCTAGGGTTTAGAAATATGATATAAAAAGAGAATTTTCGTGAAAAACACAGTTATTTATAGAGACAAACCCGAAACAAACTCGTTTGACCTGAACCAGGAAACCTAATCAAACTGGGAAAATAGTCTTTGGTATTTTGGTTGTAACTTTCTCATCTGACATTGGAATAAGATGATTTAAGATGAATTGGAAAGATATTAAAAAGACTTATAACTTTTGTCTTTTGAGTTTTTTGATATTTGAACTGTATCAGTGTGTAATGCACGTATACTCTTAACTGATCGTTTTTCCATATTTGAATTGCATCGGTATATAGTGCATATATACTCTTAATTGGTCTCAAATCAATTACTATCATGATCCATCATCATTTATTGATATTTGTCATAATAAAACTCATTTATCACTATTAATCACATTATTTTCAAATTTTACGGGGTTTTACATATTTTGTATTGATCTTGGGATAGATTATCGAAGAAATTTGGAAAACGTTTTAGGTATTCTTCTAGATTTTAATAAATTTTTATTAATCCATATGATATGCAATTTCTGTTGCGTTGTATGTTATGTTTCCTACACCCCTCATTGGCAAACTCCTAAAAAATGGGCCAAGATTGATCCTGGCCTAGTTTTGAAGTAAACTGGTTCTTTTTTGAACCAAGGAAGGGGTGATTTAAAAAAGAGCTAGTTTTAGGTCTCATTTTTTGTCTAAGAAAAACTAGGCTAGAACTGACTCAGTTTTGCCAATCTAAAAAAAGACTCAAAACTAGGTAAGCTTTAGTCCTTACCCACTTTTAAAAGTTTGCCAAACATACATTGAGTGAACTTTTTTGACTCTTTGACCCTATTTGTCAAGAAACAATTCTCTTTCTTGAGTCGAAGATAAAAAGGACACTCATCCTGAGGACTACTTGCAACAATAGAGCTATAGGTGAGCTGTCCGCAATTTGGCGATAGTATAGGAGGTCTATTTGCAGCTAATCCCGGCTAAATACTATAGATAGGGTTAAATGTGTCTCTTGCAAAGAATGAATGGTTAAATGTGCGATAATACTTGTTCATTACTTAACAATGGAAGATTATGATATATTTTAGTCTAAAGTAGGCAGAAATATGAATGATACCATAGACATATGGGTAATATACTATACATCATGTATAGTAAAGAAACAAATACTTTATCATATATCTGTATGGAGTGAGAGAGAGAGAGAGAGAGAGAGAAAGAGAGGTTGCACACGCTCTCTCACTAGTAGACATAATAAAATACATAAACCTCGTTGACCCGAAGTAAAAGTGAAAAAAGGAAAAGAATTCATTAACACTAATGTGTGTAAACTTTTTTTTTTGATAATCCCTCGTAGAGTCGAACACAAGACCATGAAAGTCATAGTAAAAACTTCCAACTGTGCGGTCATCCACAGTAGCTTGTGTGTGAACCTTTGTTTCTTCCCTTTACTTTGCCTTTCCCCCTTTTCTTTTACTTAATTTCTTTCTTTTATCTTTTGGACCATCGAGCATGGGCAACTTGGTGGGATTTAATTATGAGAAAACTCTTAAAAAAGAAGGTAAAAGAAACAAATTTAATTGTAATCATTAAAAACAACTCCAATAGAGTGGAGCAATCCACTGGTGGCATTATCCTCATTACCTCACAATGTAACAATGCAGTTCTATGAGTTAATGGTCCTCATTTGCTGTAAATTTTTATTAGGCAGATGGAAGTAAATTGTGGAAAGCTTCGACAAACACAAAGAAAAATAGCGTGAGAATTGACTTGTATAAAACCCTTAGAAACTGAAACTGCAAGACTCCCCTTTGCCTAACCTATATATATGATGCAAGAATTGTGTGAATCGATTTCATTCTTTTGTGGTGCATATATAATAGATAAAAGCATTTTTGCATTGTATATTTGCTTCCTGGGCTTGTTTAGTCGGTTGAAAAATTGAAGAAACCCCAAAACGAAATTGAGATTGAAGAAAACCCCTAAAAATTGTCACTTTCCTTCGTTTTCTGATGTTTGGATCACAAAAAAAGCAAATGAAAGATTGACGCAATACGGAAGTGATAACCTTGAAATCCACCAATGGGTGTTATCTGAATCCACAAAAAATGATCTCCGAATCCACGGAGAACTTTGAATCCACGAAGAAAATATTGAAAGCAAAATTTTATTGACGAAATGCTATGTCTCTAGGGGTTACAATACTCTGCTTAAATAGAAAATAAACAAGACTCCTACTATGACTCAAACTTTACCAAAAATAAGAATAATAAAACTCTTCCTAAAAGACTCCCTTGGATTAGGGAAGTAAATCTGTCAAATTTGGAATCAAACCGGATTTGTTTCCTAATCAAAACAGACTCCTAAAATAGTAAAAATTGATTAAAAAATGCTAATATCTCTCAATCCTGAGGGAATTTGGAAAAACTGACGGTGGCAAACCAAACATCAGCTAGCTTGATTGACTCCGTCTCGAAAAGAACGCGATTTACATATATAATTCATCCAACTCCGACTTACGGTTTGAGAGATATGACCGTTTATGTCCGCAGTGTGTTCCACATCAAAGATGCACTAGAAAATGCGTGCCATGTCATCTAAAACGAAAACTTGATTTTTGTCTCCAATAACTCCGAAATCAACAGAAGCCTAACTTTATCGTAATAAAAAAAATGAACCCAAGAAGAGAATCCATTCGCACATCAATTGGTTTGTTTCTTTTTTCAATTTGAACCAAACTAAGAAAAGTAATGGAAACTAATTACCATCTTTTTTAGCGAAACAAAAACTAAAAATAGTTTCCATGAAAATGAAGAAAACACCATAATATATGTTTTCCCCCATTGAAACATATTTCATTATAATTTATATCTATACTATTTATAAAACATTATTAGGGTGTTAAAAACTTTCGATTGCCTCCTTTATCCTTCTAAATTTTGATAATTTTCAGTAATGCCTTGAAATTTATTCAATTCATTCTATTTATTACACTATAATTTTTCTTGCAATAAACATAAGAACTAATATTAAAAACTAAGTATATTATAAACTTTAATCATATTCCTCAAATTTTATTTGATTCATTCTATTTATTACACTATAATTATTCTTACATTAAACATAAAAACTAATATATATATATATATATATATATATATATATATATATATATATATA
>BQKN01067656.1:0-31773 GCA_022839385.1 Asparagus kiusianus | reverse complement strand
TATATATATATATATATATATATATATATATATATATATATACCATGTTAGTCTTATGTTAAATAAGATAAATATTTCACTTTAGATATTAAGTATTATATAATAAATATACAATTTTAATATTTATGATAATAACATCATAACTTCTATTTATAAATTATATTGTAATTTAAGATAATTTAATATTTAATTAAAAATCTAACATCTAATCTAATACTGTAATATATTAATATGTGTATCTGATGTATAAAAAAATTTGTGGAGAGGAATACTAATATAAATGTTACGCTCTTAGTGTATGTAGTTTAGAAATAGCACATAAACTTATCATACATAAATTATTAACTATTACAATATATTTGTCATCGTATTTGCATATGAGGTAATTCTGAGAATACGAATTACTAGCGGTGTGGGAAGCTATTATATTTGCTTTTGACACTAGATGTTGAAAGGTAATTTTCAAAGAAGATATGGAGGTCGTATTTAGAGATATTCAAAATGGAGCATAGCAACACTTTATTTTTAGACACTTTGTAAATGATATTCAGCAATATTGCACATGACTCGATGAATGTGATTTTCAAGTAGTTCATCAAAGGAGGAATGTAACGGCTCATTTGTTAGTTTAAAGACCAAAGAAAATTGATGATTTTGTGGTATAACTTGAAGACCCACCACCATTTTTACACATATTATGTAGTCCGATGAGAAGCAGTGTTTATCAGTATTCTTTTATTGTGCTTCTGGGTTTTTTGTTTAGTTTGGATGAATCTTAATACTTTTTTATAAAAAAATACTGTAATATAATAATTATATCCTATAAGCAAAGTAATTTATGACATCTGCCCTTCTGAACCTACTAATAATGCATTTAGTATGAATAGTAGCGAGAAATGAACTCATAATTAAAGCATTCATGTATCTTCTCTCACTAACTAATCAAATTCTCTTAATTAATTATGCATTAATTATTTCACAACTAATCTACTTCCATAAATATTCTACTTGGATCTCAAGAGTTGCATAAATTTATATTATATAAGGATGCTCAAATGCACAAGGAAAACAACTAAAGAATCAAAAGAAAAAAAATGAAGAAAATGAGAATTTTGATAGTGGAATCAGTCCCTTGATTATAGTAGCTGAGATTCCTTGCAATCAATAAGATTTCACATGTCATAATTGAAAGAGGAGATTATATCGGTTTTCTGTGTGTGTGTGTGTGCGCGCGTAGGGGGGGAGGTGGGGGGATGAACAAATCTACGACCGAGTTCACCTCCCATTTATAAAAAAAACATCAATCTAGTAGTTATACAAGTGTGCAAATTTGTGGAGAGAAAAACTAATATAAATGTCAATAAATTGGCCATTGAATGTTTAGTCTCCTATTTTTACTTAATATGCATTACGTGCAAAGCACATGTTACATACTAGTTATAGAAAACAACCAAACATGCCCTATGGCAAAAGTGGAATTAGTTTGTTATTTATAAACTTAATAGTGCAGTGATTCCAGTGGTTTCAACAAGAGTTAATTACATTTAGATAATTCACTACTTGTTGACCATAAACCCTTTTTTCCCCAGTAGTACTTAGATCTCTTAATGTCCAAACAGAGTCACTTTTTTTTATACATCTTATAATTTATAAGATGTACATTCAACAGTTACAAAGTAATGAGAGTTTCTATTGTATAAAACGGCAATGAATTATTCAAAGTGTTGAAAAACGTGTAAAATCAGCGTCTACAGGAAATCTCGGGTCGGTAGACTGGTTGGGTTGGACCAGTCGACTGATTGTACTACAGGGTCCAAAATTAGTGCTCTGGTCGGTCGACTGATGGACCCTTATCAGTCGACCGATGCACATTGATTAGTCGACTGATGAGGGATCATCAGTCGACTGATATCGAGTAATTACGTCACTGACTTGTTTCCTAATCTGTTTGGGTTTGTTTATATATATATTTGAAGGCACATTTTTAGGGTTAAGGTGAGAGGCGTTTATCAGAGAATTTAGATTTGTTTGAGTACTTTGAGAGGGAGATTATTGTGAGGGAGTGAAAGATCTTTAGTTAGGGTTATTTTGAGTATTTGTGAGAGTTGTAACCCGTTATTTTCTACTCCATATAGTGAAATCTCCCCATCCTCTCCTCGCGGATGTAGGCAATTTGCTGAACTACGAAAATCTCTGTGTTTAAATGTGATTTTGGTCGTTCTCTTTGTGAATTGTGCTCGTTGTTGTTTTCCTCTCATTGCTCGATGACTCGTTTGGTTTGTGCGCACGCTTCTGTAATTGCGTAACAATTAGTATCGGATCTCTAGGGTTTCAAACCTAGGGTTTGGTTTGGGTGGAGGAAATTCGGTGTTGGAAGCTTGGATCTTGGAGTTCTAAGCTTCAGTGGAGATAGCGTTGGGGAGTTTCCGTTGGAGATCTCGCCTTCCTCGTGTGGTTGGGAGTTCATTTGGAATCTAATCTAGGGTTCAAGTCGAGTAATTTCACAAATCTATCATGTTCGAATCTTTCCTCTACAATTTAGAGTTAGCAAGCAATGACAGGAGATAGTGGTGAAAGTAACAAAGCTATATCATGTATAGTTCAGGTTGCACTTCAGAATACGAAGATCAATGTTGTGAAGTATGACGACAAGATCAACTTTGGATTGTGGATGAGTGATGTACAAGATGCATTGAATGCTCAAAATTTGGAAGAGACTATTATGACTTATGAGAGGCCACTGAAGTATGATGGGGCGATATGGGACAAGATGAATCGGAATGCTTGTGGGGTGATTAGAACTTGTTTGGAACAAGAGTTGAAGTACGATGTTATCGGCGTAACGTCTGCGATGAAGATGTGGGAGATTCTCAACAACAAGTATCTTACGAAGAGTACTGAGAATCGGTTGTACTTGCTGTTGTAGACTGTCTAAAAATTACTGAGGATAGCTGATCCTCACAAAGCACAAATGATGGAGGTCACGATCTTATGACTTTCATATCAATCAATGAGAGTTACAATTTGATGATTCTCACAACAACTAATGATGGAAGTTACAATCTGACAACTTTTGCAACAACAAATAAGAGTTATAAACTGACAACTCTCACATTTCAAAGTGCCAAAGGCTAGGATTACAAGATGACAATCATTGCAACACTCTAACAGAAGAGGTTACAAGTTGAAGATCTCTTCAAAGCAACACGCGAAAGTCATTACCGCGTTCCAAGCTCAAAATGCGAAGCTCACCACCGCGTTCTAAGTTCAACACGCGGAAGTCATCACCACGTTCCAAGCTCAAAATGCAGAGCTCACCACAGCATTCCAAGTTCAACACACGGAAGTCATCACCCCGTTCTAAGCTCAAAACGCGGAGCTCACCACGCGTTCCAAGTTCAACATGCGGAAGTCATCATCGCGTTCCAAGATCAAAATGTGGAGTTCACCACCGTGTTCCAAGTTTAAAATGCGAATCTCACCACTGCGTTCTAAGTTCAAAACACGGAGCTCACTATCGCATTTTTAGTTCTAAATGCGATAGTCATTTCCAGAACGCTAATCTCACGTTCGACCCATTCAAACACGTTTTAAACGGTTCCAAAACTGTTTTGTGTGAATTAAGGGCATTAAATCCTCATTAAGGAACGATTTAAAGGGTCGGTGACACCACCTTAAATCCCTATAAATAGCTGATAAGTCAACTACAAAAGGATCCTTTTTGGATCATCTTGAATTGGCTTTGGTTGGAGCTTTTGGTGCTTTGAAAGCTTGACTTTTGAACCATTTTCGGTTGAAGAACTGATCGGCTTATTCCAGTTAAAAAGGATCAGTTCCTTTTCTGAAATTAACTCTTTTACAGAGTTCTAAAACTCATTTAGAGTTCCAAACTTGCCTCACAAGTTCGTCAAAGACATCAAGTCAATAAGAGGATACAAAGTTCCACGAAGCTACGTGCTCGGATTGTTAACGGGATACAAGAATCAAACTCTCATCGATATCAAGAAGACCCTAATTTTAAACAAAGGGAAGGATCTATGTCGATTCCTTCTCTTTTTTGTAAATCGAGAAACCGATAAGAGAAATTATAATTTTTTTCCAAGTCAGTTAGAGAGAGGTTACAAGGAGAGATTGTATTCATTCTTTTCCTAAGTTAGTTAGGGAGATTAATACAAGTTTATTTCTCAGTTTTCTTTTAATTTTTCCCACAAAAAAGCTATGAAGATTATTCAGATTCTAGATGTCCAGGGGTACCTTACTTGCAGATCATGTGAACAACTACACAAAGTTATTGTCGGACTTGGCGAATGTGGATGAGAAGATATCAGATGAGTACAATACGATTATTTTGTTAGGCTCCTTACCCGATGAGGAGTATGATACCTTTGAGCTCATTTTGTTGAATGATAGATCTTCCATCACCTATAGTGAAGTGACTAACGCATTGATTAATTTCGACTTGAGGAGGAAGGATAAAGAGTCTTCCAGATCTAGCACTTCAGGAGAGGCCTCGTCGACGAGAGGAAGGAGTCATATCTAAGAGGTGATAATCGAGGCAGGTCAAAGTCTAGAGGCCACTACCAGATTTTAAAGACCAATGTGCCTTTTGCAGAGAACAAGAACATTGGAAGATAGATTGTTCGAAGCTCGAAGAGAAGGAGAATAGCAAAAAGAAGGGGCCAAAGGCCAGCGAGGTGAATGTCGCTAAAGGTGGTGATGATTCAGATGATTCATGTTTTTCTCTATTGATTACTCCAGAGGTTAACCATGCGGATACATCGGATTGGATGCTGGATTCTAGCGCCACTTATCATGTGACTCCCCGAAGAGATTGGTTTGTATCTTTTGAGAAGCTCGATGAGGGTGTGGTGGTCATGGGAAACAACCAGTCCTGTGGCATTCATTGAATAGGTACTGTCAGGATTTAGATGCATGATGAAGTTGTTCGAGAGTTGAATGAAGTGAGATTTGTTCCTCAGCTAAAGATGAATCTTATTTCTGTTGGAGATTTAGAGGTAAAAGGATTCAATGTGACTTTTGAGAACACTGTAGCAAAAATTACTAAGGGATCTTTAGTAGTGATGAAGGCGGTCCACAGAAAGAATCTTTATAATCTAAAAGGATACACCGAGATTGGCCAGGTAGCTTCAGCAGTTTCAGAGAATGCGAGCAAACATTGGCACTACAGAGTGGGGTACAGAGGAGAAAAGCCACTGTAAGTATTGTGCAAGCAAGGGCTATTGAAGGGAGCCAATAGTGGAAAGATGGAATTCTGTATTGTGTTCTTGGCAAGAAGACTAAAGTAAAATTCGGGATAGCTATTCATAGGACAATGAGCATCATGGACTACGTACACACGGATGTTTGGGGTTCCACCAAGATGGCATCATTTGGTGGTCGACATTGGTTCATCATGTTTATGTGTGACTATTCTAGGCGTTGTTGGGTATGCACCATAGTAAAGAAGAGTAAAGTCCTAGAGATATTTGTGAAGTGGAAGAGAAGATTGGAACTGCAGACAGGGAGAAAGATCAAGACGTTAAGATCCGACAACGGTGGAGAGTGTACTTCAGACCCCTTTCAGTAGCTATATCAAGATAAGGACATAGAGAAGCATTTTACAATTAGTCATACACCACAGCAGAATAGCTTGACAGAGAGGTTGAATCGGTCTTTAATAGAGAAAGTCCGATGTTTGTTATCGCAGAGTTATTTGGAGAATATCTTTTGGGCTGAGGCACTTTCATATGCGAGCCATCTCATTAATAGGATGTTTTCATCTGTGATAGAAGGAAATACTCATATAGAGATGTGATCGGGAGAACCAACACATGATTATGATCAGCTCAAGTTATTTGGATGTGCTACATTTTATCATATCAAAACTGATAAATTGGAACCTCGAGCTAGGGAGGTCATATTTGTGGGATTCAAACGTGATGTTAAAGGATACAAGCTTTAGGATTCAGTTGATAAGAAGATTGTGCTGAGTAGAGACGTCACTTTTGATGAGGTTTCGTTCTTGAAGCCTTCCATCTCTCATCAGGTGGAGAGCACCATGATAGAGGAGAAGTCGCAGATGGTGGAGATTGATGCAGCTCCACAGTGTCCAGATGGGACTGTATCCATTAGAGTGCCAACTGAGATGACACCAGGCGGGCACAGTGATGATTTGGAGGATACATGTTTACCAAAGCAGGATCAGGGACTAATGGCTCAAGTTCAGAATTCTTTTACGATTTAAAGACCCCGGAGAGACATAAGGTTACCAGCGAGGTATACAGATACAGTGGTTGCGTATGCACTTTCGGTGGAGAATGTCTATGAGATGATTCCTACTACATTTAGAGAGGATGGGCAGAGTTTAGAGGCTAATTTGTGGTAGGAAGTTATGCAGGAGGTGATGGAGTCTCTTTAGAAGAACGACACATTGGAGCTTGTTGAGCTTCCAAAGGGGCAGAAGGCAATTGGTTGCAAATGAGTGTATACTAAGAATGAGGGCATTCAAGGCACTCCAGTGAAGTTCAAAGCTAGGTTGGTAGTGAAGGTCTATGCACATGAAGAAGGCATTGACTACAATGAGGTCTTCTTTCCGGTGGTCAAGTACTCTTTGATTCGGATCTTGCTAGCTTTGGTGACACAATATGGATTAGAATTGGATCAATTGGATGTGAAAATAATTTTTCTTTATGGTAATATAGATGAAGAAATATATATGACTCAGCCATTAGGATTTTGTGCTGGAGGGAAGAAAAAATTAGTGTGTAGATTGAAGAAATCGTAATACGGGTTGAAGCAATCTCTGAGACAGTGGTATAAGCGGTTCGATGGGTTTATGCTCGACCATTCATACATTAGGAGCTAGTTTAATCCTTATGTGTACTATCGCAAGTTGCATGGAGGTGCGTATATTTATTTGTTGCTTTATGTCGATGACATGTTAGTTGCTTCTATTTCCAGATCCGCCATAGATGAGTTGAAGATACAGCTTTCGAACGAGTTTGAGATGAAGGATTTAGGTGAAGCAAAGCGCATTTTAGGGATAAAGATCGGCAGAGATAGAGATAAGGGCATAACATGTTTGACACGGGTGGCTTATTTGAAGAAGGTGCTACATCAATTCAATGTTAGTATGGAGACGAAGCCAGTCTGTGTACTTTTGGGAGCCTATTTGAAGCTTTCAGCTGACCTTTCATCGAAGACAGTTAAAGATACAGAGTTGATGTCGAAGACTCATTATGCGAGCGCAGTGGGAAGTTTGATGTACGTCATGATATGTACGAGGCCAGATTTGTCACACGCAGTTAGCAAGGTTTCATGATACATGCACGACCCAAGTCCGGGTTATTGGGATGTCGTGAGGTGGATTTGAGGTACATTCGAGGTACTCTCAACATTGGTTTGGTGTTTGAGCGGGACACTAGTGGTGGGCAGTTGTGTATTGGTTATGTTGATTCAGACTATGCTGGCGATTTGGATAAACGTCGGTCGGCAAAGGGATATGTGTTTACTTTGACCCATACGCCGATGTGTTGGAAATGTACCTTGTAGTCTACAGTGGCTTTGTCGACGACGGAGGCAGAGTATATGGCGATTACGGAGGTTGTTAAGGAGGCGATTTGACTTCAAGGACTTTTGAAAGATCATGATGTTTCGCAGCAATCCGTCATTATTCATTATGATATCATGAGTGCTATCTATATAGTGAAGAATCAGGTTTTCCAAGCGAGGATGAAGCATATTGATGTTCGTTATCATTTCGTTTGGGATATTCTTGAAGATGGAGATGTAGAGCTTGTGAAGATCCACACAAAAGATAATCCAGCAGATATGCTCACGAAGGTGGTCCCGAGCAACAAGTTCGATCATTGTAGAAGCTTGTTGTGGATTTGTGTTTGTTGAGGCCTTTCAAGGTCATTTGGCTGAACTACGGGCGGCTTGATCCCTTGGAAGAGGGGGTACGTAGGTAATCACATTTGTGTAGCCGAATTTGGAGAGACGACGCATTGGTTCTCATGCTGGTGTCGGATCAGTTTTGGGAACGCTTCACCGAAGTGGAGAGTTGTAGAAAACAGCGACGAATTGTTCAAAGTGTTGAAAAACGTGCAAAATCAGCGTCTATAGGAAATCTCGGGTCGGTCGACTGGTTGGGTTCGACTGATTGCATGCACACTACAAGGTCCGAAATTGGTGCTTTGGTCGGTCGACTGATGGACCCTTATCAGTCGACCGATGCATATTGATCAGTTGACTGATGAGGAACCATCAGTCGACTGATATTAGGTAATTAGGCCGCTAACCTGTTTCCTAATATGTTTGGGTTTTTGTATATATATTTGAAGGCACGTTTTTAGGGTTAAGGTGAGAGGCGTTTATCAGAGAATTTAGATTTGTTTGAGCACTTTGAGAGGGAGATTATTATGAGGGAGTGAGAGATCTTTGGTTAGGGTTATTTTGAGTATTTTTGAGAGTTGTAACCCATTGTTTTCTCCTCCATATAGTGAAATCTTCCCATCCTCTCCCCATGTACGTAGGCAATTTGCCGAACCACATAAATCTCTGTGCTTGTGTGTGATTTTGGTCGTTCTCTTTGTGAATTGTGCTCGTTGTTATTCTCCTCTCATTGCTCGATGACTTATTTGGTTTGTACGCATGCTTCCACCGTCGCGCAACATCTATGTAACACCCTAAAATATCAAGAGATCTCTTTGTAATGTATAATCTATAGACAGACCACTGACCACCCTTCTAACAATGATGCGTAGGCCCGTTACCATGTTGTGCCACGTGGGTCACAATCACCTTTATCACCTCCACCAACAGGCCATAAGCATGAAATCAGTCAAATGTGCAAGGTATCTCAATTTAGATTTGTTTTCTCACTCTCTTTTTGGATCCTCTCCTATGGACAACATGAGAAGGCCGGAACCAACTCTTCAACTAAGACTCCCTTTAGTTTTCTCCCTTTGTCTCTTTGTTCCCTTTCTCTCTTTCTTCTCTTAGTGGGATTTGGTAGTTGCTCTTGACCTCTAGACCCCGTTCAGATGCAAACAAGCAAATGTCAGAAGGAATTGAGGAAAATGAGAGTGGTTAGAAATGCTGATCACCTTACCATACTCTTTCATCTGCCCCACTAAAAGTAAAGGATTAAGGTTATTTTCGGAAAACCTCCTTGAACCTTGGAGGTTTGCAGATAACCCTGAACTTTATTTTATCCCACAAAACTCCATTGAAAACTTATAAAACCCCTAAAGTTTCAACTTTTCTTACTTGGAGCCCCCTACTTGTAGTAATTGACAAATAACAAAAATGCTCTTAAGAGGAAATTCCTCAACTAAGTCATTCGTTATTTACAGGAGCAACATGCATACCACTCACAAATTGACAGTTCGTTTTTTTCTCTCAATGATATTTTAGTTATTTTTCAAATAGAGGTAAAGAGACAGATATAAAAAGTTGAAACTCCAAAGAGATTTTGAGAAAGACCTCAAAAGAATCTTTTTGGGGAGGGGATAAAAAAATTTCAGAAAGGTTGTGTGCAAAACCCGCCAAAGTCTTTTTTTCTTTTTGGTGGGGGATAGGGTGGGGTGGGTTGGGGGGGGCGGCGGATATCATGAAATTAACCTTAAAGGCATCTATCCTATAAGCCAATCCTACCTAACTGATTATAATAACAACTACAACATTAGATGAGGGGTCACTTGGTGCTTGATATTGCCAGTGGTTATTGTGTAGGAGTAGGAATGTGATGATGCTAGAGCAACTGATGAGTAGTTGAGATAATTATAATTAAAATACCTACTAATTAAGATAATCAACATAGGATATTGACATAGATAATCAACATAGGATTGGCATATTATCTCATAATTATAGTCTTCAAAGCCCAGCTGACCAAAGCCATAGGATGACAAATCTGTCATAAGATAACAAGTTCTAAAGATATCCCACTGCCAACCTATCAGTTAGAGCAAGTATGGGTCAACCTTGACATAAATACTTGAGTTCATGATAGCAAACAAAGTCAGAGTTAGGATTCCGATGGGGGTATCAACACATTTAATCATAACCTTAACAACTCCAAGTCCAACTTATGCTTGTAACCACATGAACGATTTTTTTACAAGTTCATGGACTATGCGTTACTAGATAGAAGAGATGACTAAGCATACACCAGAAGTTTGGAAGGAAAGTTGGCATCACAATTGCAGTCAAAAGTTCAATTTTCTGAGGTGGGAATTCTGCATTATATGTGGACAAGTTAGAAGTCAGAAAACACGTAATCAATCTATGTCTTGTTTCAGAAGTTCTTTTCATTGACTTAATTGTGTCCCTTAATTCTCGTCCTCCCGCAAATTTCATGGACATGGTAACTCTGTTCAGGGGCAACTCGCTGAGTCCTTTCCACTATTTTGATTGTGATTCTATAATTAAAAAAAATCAAGAAGGAACGATTCAGCTATATATCTCATATTTGTTCCCATAGTTTTGGTTACAAATCCGTCTTTTCACTTAAAATTACATGTGCGTAGCTATTTATTATCCTAAGCACATTCCCATTTCAGAATTGTTAATGTGAAAAACCTAGAGATATTACCTCTCTCCGATGTTGTTTACAATGTTTAGAGAAATAAAGGAGTTTGTCCCTAACCAATATGAGACTAAACAATAAGAAATAAACAACTCTCTCAACACTCCCTCAAGCTGAACATACATATCATACATTACCAGGTTGTTACAAATGAAATTCACTCGTGTTCTGCCAAGAAATTTTGTGAGAATGTCTGTAAGTTGATGTTCTGATGGTATTGATGTTCTGATGGTATGTACTTGGCCCTAATGATTCTCTCCTCCATCTTCTCACGAATCACGTGATAATTAATCTCTATGTTTTGTCCTCTCATAAAACACAAGGTTCTTAGATATGTGAATGGCGTCCTTGCTATCTCCATACAAGCTTATGGGACTCTCAGGAAGATAACCAATCTCTGTTACGTATTTCTAACCCAGATCAGCTTACAAGTCAAACACATCATGGCTCGATACTCAAACTCACTAGTAGATCGAGAGACTACACTCTATTTCTTACTTTTTAATGATATTAGATTTCCTCCAAGAAACATACAATATCTAGTAGTTGATGGTTATCTTCAGGAGGTCTTGCTCAATCTGTATCTGAGAGTCCTGCAACTCTCATATGACGCCTATCTTAATAGAGTACTCCATTTCTTGGAGTTTTCTTGAGATACCTAAGAATCCTCTTCACAGTTTCCATATGAGATTTCCTAGGCGCTAAGAGAAATTGACTAACCACACTAACGGAAAATATAATATCTGGGCTTGTGACTATTAGATAATTTAGTTTCCTTACAAATCGTCTATATTCTTCAATATCCTCTAGTAACTCTCTTTGAGCTAGTAGTAATTTGATCTTGTCATCCATAAGTGAGTCAATGCCCTTACATTATAACATCCTAGTATTTAATAACATATCAAGCAAAAATTTTCTCTGAGATAAGAGAATTACCTTCTTCGATCTAGCCACCTCAATACCAAGAAAAATTTTTAAGGATCCAAGGTTCTTAGTTTGAAATTGTTGCTTTAGATACTTCTTCAAATAACTAATGCCTTGTGCATCATCACTAATGTTTACAATGTCATCCATATATACAATCAAAAGGATCCATTTCTCACCATGAAATCTCCAAAAAAAAATCGAGTGGTCTTTCTGAGCTCGATGAAGACCAAATGTCTAGATAACTACTGCAAAACATCTAAACTAAGCCCTCGGAGATTGCTTCAAGTCGTAGAGGAATTTTTTAACTTGCATTTGCCACACTTCCCCTGAGCAAAAAAAAACCTAGTGGTTGCTTCTATAAACTTCCTCATCAAGAACGCCATTAAAAATACATTCTTAACGTTCAACTGATGTAGTGACCAGTGATAGCGAGCAGCAAAAAAAATAAAAATATGGACAAATGTTATCTTAGCTACATGAGAGAAGGTATCAATATAATCAAGACTATAGATCTATGAATGTCCTTTCGCAACTAATCAAGCTTTGAGGTGAGCTAGAGAGTCATCTGAATTTACTTTGGTAGTATAAACCTATTTGCAGCTAACCACTTTCCTCCCTGATGGTAGCAAAACAAGATCTTAAGTCTCATTTCACTCTAAGGTCATCATCTTTTCTTGCATTACCACCGTTCAACCTGTGTTATATAGAACTTCTAACAAATTCTTAGAAACCGGGTGAGAATCCAAAGCAGATATGAAAGAATAATATGATGGAGATAACAAAAAGTAAGAGACATAGTGTGTAAGAGGATACCGAGGACAATATCTCTTATCCATTTATAGGGCAATGGGAAGATCATCAATAGGCTGAGTACTTGGCTGTACGGGCACATTTTGACTTGCTAGCATATCAAGCTATTGGGTGGATTTGGACGATGGCTCAAATTGTGGAGCAGTACGTCTTATATAAACCTAAATTTGGTTCTAAAAACATAAATGATAGATCAAATTGCACAACAGTCTTGAAAGAAACATTGACAATGATTTTCTGAATAATAAGATAGTTATAATCATCGGGAGGGTCTAATCATTTATCAAAACATAAATGATCAGGTTGCACAACAGTCTTGGAAGAAACATTGACGTTGACATTGACAATGATTTTGTGGGACTTTGCACACAAGTCCATAAGCTTTTTGTTATTGGCAAAGCAAGTGTTTAGTGTTAAATCTAAGGTGGATATGCGTTTCTTCATATGATTCAACTCATCATTTGAAATATGTGCATTGTCACAAGCAGTAGAGCAAACGTGAGTATCTAATTTATTTTTACTTGTCTCTACTTCTAGCATGATATTATTGTAGGCGTTAAAAATTGCCTATAGGTCCCCGAATACAGCTCAAGACAAAGAGAAGGCGATGAACGTCATTATCCGAGTCGAAGAGGATTATTTAACGCCGACAAGCGCATGAAGCGAATCGGCGAACCGTTGATGCCATGACAACGAACCACCACAACGGCAAACACCAAGTGGCCCACACGCGTCAATCAACTCAAAGCGTACAAACGCGCCCAACAGTCAGTTAGCACGCGCGCATCATTCAGCTCGCGCACGTCAATCAGCTCACGCGCGTCAAGTCAATCCGCTTGCACGTGTCAATCAGCTCGTGCGCATCAATCAAACGCGCGCCCAACAATCAACTCGTGCGCGTCGGTCAAATCGTGTGCATCGATCGGCACACGCACGTCAACTAATGCGTGTCGATCAACACGCGCGCATCAATCGGTTCGTGCGCATCGATCAACACGCGCACGTCAACCAATGCGCGTTCGGCGATCAGTCCCGCAACGAAGCGTACAAGTCAACAAGGCGGCCAAACACGCAAAATGGTGGAAAATACAAGTCCCGGAGAACCGAAAAATACAAAAAATCAGCGAAACCAGAAATCCCAGCGCGTCGCGTGGGTCGAATCTGTCTGACCCGCGCCACGCTGTTTTGACCCCCTGATGTGTTTTTCGACGGTTTTATCGGTTTTCTCGAGATCTTTTCAGTTCTAGAGGTTCCCAGCTGACTTGATATTATCTACCAATGTGGTTAGGCCGTTATTGACTAAATATAAGGCCAAATCACTCATTCTCATCCACATACCCACACCCAAAGTCCTATAAATACAAGCTTAGGGCCTCCTTTCAGCGGGGGGGGGGGGGGGATTAATTATTAAGAGGAGGAGGTGCTGTCGGATTGAGGAGTCAAAGGAGCATGAATTTCAGTGAGGGTTGATAGATCTTGACGAGTTCTTCGACATAAAGAAGGAGAGTTCGAGAGATCCGACCCCCGTTCCCGTCCGTTCCTCGAGATTAGGCTTGGTCTTAATCTCGAGAAGAGCTACTGATTTCGCTTGGTCGATCTCAGCGCTTCAAATCAAATACTTTCTTGGTGAAGGCGAAGCTCTGCCGAATTTTCCATCAACCGGATCCAGATCAAAGGTGGTCCACGGATATCAAAATCCCCGGCACAGGCAAAGATCCCACGCAAGCAGGAGACGATAAACGGATCTTGCGTTTATTTTCAAGAGAATTGTATCTTTTATTTTCATTGTGTAAAGGTCTTATAAAAAGACCGATCTTTTTAAACTTATTGTAACGATCAAAGTTGTAATGAGTTATACAATGAAGAAAATAATTTTTGATAAAATAAACTGACGACCACAGTGGGAGCCAACGGTCTAGCTGCCGAGGCCGTCGTGTCGCAACCGATGATTAAGATCCCGGTTGAAGAGGTGGTCGAATACGAGTTCGAACAACAGAAGTACGAAGAATACCTCTCGTCCTCCTCCTCCAGATCCTCCGTTTCTCGTAAGCGTAGGACGATCAACGCCCCCGTTGCTGTGGTAGCTGAACCTTACAACGTCCTTCCGGCCTCTAACGAGTCCGAATCTGCAGATCTGAACTCCTCCTCAATCAAGGAGTTGAGTACAGAAGGCACGCCCATTTTATCGAAGAGAGCTCGCCAAAGACAGCGCCAGCGCCTTACGCGCCAACTCGTTAGTGCTTTGGAGTCAATTGACGGGATCCGTTACGAGGCGGATCTAAAAATTAGACAACGCCAAGTGCCCCAACAGTGGACAAATGCCCTCTCCTTCGAATCATTAACAAGTGAATGAGTACAAGTCAAAAGGACTCGTTCAACTCTTGAGGAGCGGATCAAAAAGCGCCGCGTACTGCTTGCGCACGCGCGAATTCTTGCGCATGAGGCTAAAAAGTTGCAGAGGGAAGAAGTGGGAAAGAAGCCACAAAAACTGCACAAAGTTTGGAGGCCAAAGTATAAGACGATGACCGAAAAGATCGAAAAACACGAGTCGCTCAAATCCGACCCGTCGGCGCGCGGGTCACCCGCTAATTTGCAGGTCACTCGAATCCGACCCGCCAATTCGTAGGTCACTCGAATCCAACCCGCCAATTCGCAAGTCACTCGAATTCGACCCGCCAATTCGCAAGTCACCCAGAGCCGACCCGCCAATTCGCAGGTCACCAAAATCCGACCCACTATTTTGCGGGTCGCTCAAATCCGACCCTCCAACCCGCGGATCGCCTAAGTCTGACCCGCGCCAGGGTCAAAACAGAAGATTTTCTGTACCTGTTTCGTCGATCCCTTCAAGTTTTGCACCTCTGGTGGAGCCCCGCGACAACATGGATTCGTCCTGATTCAAGGTGAGGATAGTCGATCACCTGGGTCCTTTGCACGCTAGAGCGGAAGATGATATATACGCTTGGGTCCGATGACTGAACCCCGAACGACTCGTCGAGCTGGGGTCGCACATGCCCTCGCAATAATTTCAAGCCTTCGTATAAGGGCATGTTTGGTTATTTCCAAAAAAAACCAAAAAATAGAAATGAAAATCAAGAAATCTCAAAAAGTACAATTTCACACATTTCCATCCCTAAAACTCACCCACAACATCTAATAAAATATTATTTTTATCCAACAACTCATCCACCATATCTAATAAAATATTATTTTCATCCAACAACTTATCCATCACATTCACCACATCTAATAAAATATTATTTTCATCCAACAACTCATCCACCATATCTAATAAAATATTATTTTCATCCACAACATCACTCAACTCATCTCATCTTATATTTAAAAATCACTAACATCATCCAATAAGATTGTGACAACTCATCTCATCTAATTAACATTTCATTTCTTTGTTTTCCTCCCAAAAAGCTAGGAAAATAATTTCCTTAAGTGTGTGTCACATCATCCAATAATATAATGATAACTCATCTCATCTCATCTATTTTCTTATTTTTAAGAAATAACCAAACAAAAGAAAACAACTATTACAAGAAATAGGTTTCTTATAATTCATTTCCTTATTTTTTTCCACCAACCAAACAACATCAAAACAAGTTTTCTTAAAAAATCACTCACATCATCCTATAATAAGGTGACAACTCATCTCATCTAATCTCCATTTCTTTGATTTTCTTATTTTTTTAGCCAACCAAACAATCCCAAAACCTATTTTTCTTAGAAATAGGTTTCCTTTTCTTTGATTTCCCTCTTTTTTTAGGCAAACAAACAGCCCCTAAAGGGAAAACTCTAGTTTCCACCCGCCTGGGGGTGTGTATTAAAGTCCAAGAGCCCGTCAAGAGTTCACGCTTACAAATGCGTGATTCTAAACGCGTGACTCTTGAGAACGCCAACATTGAGTTGCATACTCAGAAGAAAACGCGTAAGATAAACGAACGCGTTATACCTGAGGATTCATGTAAACAGCCTTAGGTTGCTCTGTCGGTAACATTGATGAGTTGTACTATCGGGCTGGGCGTACGAACAAGTCTTGGAAGAGAAGTACCCGAGAATCGGAGTCTCACTGCCCGTGCGCTAAGATTATCAGGGCAGTCTTATCGGCGTGTAGCTGCCCCAAGACTGCTCCGCAGAGGGTCTCGATATTTGAGAGGATCTCTAACGGAGTGACTAAGTCCAAGACAAGACGTTTTCACAAGAAACGATCTGCCGTTCAAGGTGACAAACTTTCAGAAGTCACGATAAATATGGCTGACAAGGGAAAATCGATTCGATCTTCTAGTTCTGATCCGCTCATATCTCATCGTCTAACCCGGTTGTGATCGGGAACCATTAGACAAAGAGATTACCAGGGAATGCAGAGAGGATTATCCTCGGATGATGAAGCATCATATGCTAACTCTGTAGTCGCTTCTGACAAAATGGTATCCACCCCAGGGGAATCCTGTGAGGTGTTTATGATTAACACCAAAGAAGTGACCAAAATCATTGAGGATTCTCTAGCCAAGCAGAAGCAAGCATTCAAAATCGAAATGGAAATGACTATGTAGGAGATGAGACAAATACACAACCAAGAGATCCGAGCTTTGTCAAATCAGCTAGGTGAATCCAGTTGTCGTAACAATATTAGCCAAGCAGCTAGCAATTCAGATGTGGATGAACGTCTCAATGCTGAGAACCCTCCCTTTGACCAGAACACTGGGGGTGGCCTCGCTAAAAATAATAACATCCGGGGTGGTCCCGTCAATGATGACAACACTGGGGGTGGCCCCGTTGTTCCTCTCACAAATCGTTCGAAGCATGATACAGACGAGGACAAAAAAATGAAAGATCTCAAGAGCAAAGTCAACGCTCTAATATCTGATCGAGAGGTAAAAAGGATCGGCATTTCATGTCCCTACCCAAGAGAGTAGGATTCAATAGCATACCCGGCGAAGTTCAACCTGATTAACTTCACGCCGTTTGACGGGAAGGGTTCTCCCACACAACATCTAATCTACTTCAAGTCCCACTTACGTATGAACTCCGGCAATAAAGCCTTGATGGTTCGGTCATTCGTTGGCACCCTTTGCAGGCCCACCTTCGATTGGTACCGTCGTCTCAAGTCTGGAAGAATCAATAGCTAGGACGACCTGGAGAACCTGTTTCTCGCTCACTTCTTTGATGACGACGCCGAAGTGTCAATCAGGACACTCTTTGATGAGAAGCAAGAAGACGACGAAACGGTCGACGACTTCGTCAAGCGCTTCCAGAATAAGGCGATGAACTGCCGAGATCCGATCACAGAGGAATTCATCCTCCAAACCTATCACAACAACCTCTCCTTGAACGTGTTGGAAGTTATGGGAATAGCTCCGTCCAACAACTGGAAAGAGCTGAAGGTACGCGGAGAGCAGACCGAACGCTTCCTTAGAAGGAAGAAATCCGAAAGAAGCCAACTGACAGCTAACTCTCCGAAATCAAATTTTACCTCCTGTGGTAGAGAGAAAACACCCACAGCAGCTGTTGACGCTAATCAGACGTCGCAACAGCAACCCCGAAGACAACAGAAGACTTTGGGTTCAAGACTCCAAAAAGAGTACTCCTTCAAGGACGAAGACGTTCCAGCCATCTTCGAATCCCTCTTTGAAAATAATAAGATCAAGCTACCACCTATCACAAATCAGGAGGGAGCTGACAACACGACGGACCCAAAGTACTGTGCGTACCACAGGAGGGTCCTTCATCCCACCAAGGATTGCTTTGCTCTCAAGAATAGCATCCAAACCTTAGTTGAAGCCGGCGTCATAACGCTGGGATAAGCCAAATGAGAATGGCGATACTCCGACAAGTATACGAGTATAAACTGCTTCTTAATACTCCAATAGGTATATGAGTTTAAACTATTTCCTACCGTTGACGGGAAGTTCCTGGAGAATTTTTATATGTAATATTCTTAAGGATAACCCGGTCATGTAATTGAGTATAATGTTAGACCCAGTTCCACAAAGGAAGCTGAGGGGCGGATGATTCATGTAACGGGAAGTTTCCAGAAGAATGCCACATGTAACTTTCTTAGGGATAACCCGATCATTACAAATAAAGTGATAAACACTAAACCTACCGTGATTTCCGAACACTCTATTGTTGAGACGAGATTTGATCACTTCGTTGGATCAATCTTCCCTCACAAAACTCCCATTGGTGTTTGATGACTCACAGTCTTCCACCACAAAATCCCCTACCGATCAGACAAATTGACGGTGGGACCATCAAAATTCCTTTCGGTTAAATGCGCTCAAACTTTTAATGTATCTATGCACTCAACATCCTCAATGTTAGAGTCCGGACATGGTACTCGGAATTTTAATGTCTTAATCCTTGACGGATTGTCAAACCCCTCTGTGTTAAGTATTTATCACTTAACATCAGGAACCCCCTCTGAGTGACTTGTACAAGTCAACACTCCCACTGTGACTTGTACTCCTACTGTCTACTTGGTCAAACCTTCCTATAGTTAAGACCACAACCAAAATCCCCTCTCGATTCCTCCAATGAACGAGAGGTCCACAAATCGAGCGATCAAACCTTCCTACAGTTAGGATCGTCTCAAACCTCCCACTTGGTCAAACCTTCCTACAGTTATGACCATAACCAAAATCCCTTCTCGATTCCTCCAATGAATGAGAGGTCCACTTTCAAATCGAGTGATCAAACCTTCCCACGGTTAGGGTCACATTAAACTCCCGTTTGGTCAAACCTTTCTATAGTTAAGGCCAAAACCACAATTCACTCTCGATAAACGAGAAATTCATCGTTACTTCGGTAATCAAACCTTCCGACAGTTAAGATTATCCGAATCTTTTCAATTCTCAGAGTGGAGATCCCACTTCTAGTTTCCCTCTTTAGATTCTCAAAGTGGAGATCCCACTTTGAGTTTCTTCTGCACTGAAGATAGAATATAAAATTCTTCCTCTTCGGTTTTGGGAGATAGAATATAAAATTCTTCCTCTCCCATTTTAGGTTCGTCTTTGCCCCAAGAGAAGACACAATATTTCAACTTCAAAATCTGCGTCGGTTTAGTCTTTCACCGATTGAAAAAAACACCAAAATCCAGTCTGGGGCATTTTATCTCGAAGCCTAAGTAGGGATAAGTCAGCTCTTAACCCGCGTTGCTCGGTGGATCGTTCCTGTAAAAATGACCGAGTCTACGTGTTCACTACCGTAGCAACAAAAATCCATGCCTTTTATGCATGTGGTATTTTATCCCGAATCCTGAGCAGGGATAAGTCAATGCCTAACACGCGTTGCCGGTTAGTTCTTAATCGTAAAAGAACGAAAGCCCACATATTCAATATTATGGTAGGTTGTTATTAATAACACCATAATCCGTGCCTTACACGTGCGGAGAATTTTATCCCGAATCCTGAGCAGGGATAAGTCAATGCCTAACACGCGTTGTCAATTAGTTCTTAACCGTAAAAAGAACAAAAACCCACATATTCGACATTATGACAGGTTGTTATTAATAACACCATAATCCGTGCCTTACACGCGTGGGGAATTTTATCCCGAATCCTGAGCAGGGATAAATCAACGCCTAACACGCGTTGCCGGTTAGTTCTTAACTGTAAAAAAGAACGAAAGCCCACATATTCGATATTGTGGCAGGTTGTTATTAATAACACCATAATCCGTGCCTTACACGCGTGGGGAATTTTATCCCGAATCCTGAGCAGGGATAAGTCAATGCCTAACACGCGTTGCCGGTTAGTTCTTAACCGTAAAGAGAACGAAAGCCCACATTTTCGACATTATGACATGTTGTTATTAATAACACCATAATCCGTGTCTTACACGCGTGGGGAATTTTATCTCGAATCCTGAGCAGGGATAAGTCAACACCTAACATGCGTTGCCGGTTAGTTCTTAACTGTAAAAAGAACGAAAGCCCACATATTCGACATTGTGGCAGGTTGTTGTTAATAACACCGAAATCCGTACCTCACACGCACGAGGAATTTTATCCCGAATCCTAAATAGGGATAAGTCAACGCCTAATACGCGTTGCCGGTCAGTCTTTTACGGTAAAAAGGACAAAAACCCACATATTCGATATTGTGGCAGGTTGTTATTAATAACACCAAAATCCGTGCCTTACACGCACGGGGAATTTTATCCCGAATCCTAAGAAGGGATAAGTCAACGTCTAACACGCGTTGCCGGTTTAGTCTTTTACTGTTTGAAGAAGACACCAGAATCCGAGTCTGGGGACTTTTATCCCGAAGCCTAAGTATGGATAAGTCAGCACCTAACACGCTTTGCCGGATAGTCTATTCCCGTGAGAAAGACGAAGTCTACGTATTCAATATCGTAGCACTAAAAGAGTTAACTCTTTTAGCATAACGTTACATGTGGAACGGACTTAAACAAATCCGCGTGTAAGCCCGATTCAAACGGTAATCGATAAAGGCACATCAAATTCGTTGAAGGCTGAGGAATTGCCAAAAATCTTAAGCCAACATCTAACACGCGTTGCCGATTTAGTCTTTCACCGTTTGAAGAAGACACTAGAATCCGAGTCTGGGTACTTTTATCCCGAAACCTAAGTAGGCATAAGTCAGCACCTAACACGCGTTGCTGGGTAGTCTATTCCCGTGAGAAAGACGAAGTCTATGTATTCAATATCGTAGCACTAAAAGAGTTAACTCTTTTAGCATAATGTTACATGCGGAACGGACTTAAACAAATCTGCGTGCAAGCCCGATTCAAACGGTAATCGGTAAAGGCACATCAAATCCGTTGAAGGCTGAGGATTTACCAAAAGTCCTAAGTCAGCGTCTAACACGCGTTGCCGGATAGTCTATTCCTGTGAGAAAGACGAAGTCTACCTATTCAATATCGTAGCACTAAAAGAGTTAACTCTTTTAGCACAACGTTACGTGCAGAACGGGTCTAAACAATCTGCATGCTAGCCCGACTCAAACGGTAGTCTGTAAAGGCTAATCAACCCCGTTGATGGCTAAGAATTTTCCAAAAAATCTATAAATGTGAGTCATTGACGTATCAGCTTCATTAGTTGGTCTCATGGCTTGAGCATCCAACGACTTCGGGATAAGATCCATATCTACAGACGAAACAACTTTAATAGTTGGTCCTGCAGCCTAAAATTTGGGATTGCCACGCTCCAACGCCATAAGAGCTTAAACTGTGTAGACTCCAGCAAACGTACGAGTATAAACTGTGTTAACGCCGGTCAACGTGTTACAACTAAAGTCAACGCCGGACAACGCGTTACAGTGAAGGTCGATACTGGTCGACACATCAATAATTTCGCCAAAATAAGGCAAAGTATGATTCTAGAGAGTTCAATTGGACTCAGACATGAATTTCTGACGAAGATGATAAGTTCAAAGTCAATTCAACGATAAGAGCTAAATTCGGAAACTTACATATCAACTTCAATCCAAGATTTCGACAACGGCCAGACGATAAACGCAGCACCGGAAGAACTTTATTTATTCGACCAAACACTAAATAGACTGAAGGCTGAAGGAGTCAAGAATTGAAGCAGTTCACAGGTCCCTCTACGAGATTGAGGAAAATGTCTATCTTATCCAAAGCATTTCAGACTCTCCTATAAAAGAACAAGTTTGAAATTCTTTGGAGAGGGTATCTGTAGGTGTCAAAAATTACCTATAGGTCCCTGAATACAGCTCAAGATAAAGAGAAGGCGATGTACGTCATTATCCGAGTCGAAGAGGATTATCTGACGCCGACAAGCACATAAAGCGAATCGGCGAACCGTTGATGACACGACAACGAACCACCACAACGGCAAATGCCAAGTGGCCCACACGCGTCAATCAACTCAAAGCGCACAAAAGTGCCCAACAGTCAGTTAGCACGCGCACATCATTCAGCTCGGGCTCGTCAATCAGCTTACACGTGTCAATCAGCTCGCGCGCATCAATCAAACGCGCGCCCAACAATCAACTCGTGCGCGTCGGTCAAATCGTGCGCATCGATCAACACACGCACGTCAACAAACGCGCGTCGATCAACACGCGCGCATCAATCAGCTTGTGCGCATCAATCAACACGCGCACGTCAACCAACGTGCGTTTGATGATCAGTCCCGCAACGAAGCGTACAAGTCAATAAGGCGGTCAAACACGCAAAACGGTGGAAAATACAAGTCCCGGAGAACCGAAAAACACAAGAAATCAGCGAAACCTGAAATCCCAGCGCACCGCGCGGGACTGACCAAACCGACCCGTGCCCGCGAGGGTCGGAATGATCTGACCCGTGCAAGCACGGGTCGGATTGGATCCGACCACCACACGCGGGTCGGATTGGATCCGACCCGCGCAAGCACGGGTCGGATCTGTCTGACCCGCGCCGCGTTGTTTTGACCCCCTGACGCGTTTTTAACGGTTTTATCGGTTTTCTCGAGATCTTTTTAGTTCTAGAGATTCCCAACTGACATGATATCATCTACCAACATGGTTAGGTAGTTATTGACTAAAGATAAGGCCAAATCACTCATTCTCATCCACATACCCGCACCCGGAGTCCTATACATACAAGTCTAGGGCCTCCTTTCAGCGGGGGGATTAATTATCAAGAGGAGGATGTGCTGTCAGATTGAGGAGTCAAAGGACCATGAATTTCAGTGAGGGTTGACAGATCTTGGCGAGTTCTTTGGCATAAAGAAGGAGGGTTCGAGAGATCCGACGCCCGTTCCCGTCCGTTCCTCGAGATTAGGCTTGGTCTTAATCTCGAGAAGAACTACTGATTTTGCTTGGTCGATCTCAGCGCTTTAAATCAAATACTTCCTTGGTGAAGGCGAAGCTCTGCCGAATTTTCCATCAACCGGATCCAGATTAAAGGTAGTCCACGGATATCAAAATCCCCGGCACAGGCAAAGATCCCACGCAAGCAGGAGACGATAAACAGATCTTGCATTTATTTTTGAAGAAAACAATTATTTTTGTCATGAGTCAAACTTGTAATATCCAATGTTAATTTTTTATTGCATTCCTTAATATTAACAATTTCATTTGTAATGAGATCAAACTTAGATACAAGGGACTCATGAACATATTTCAATTGGACATGCTTGCTTTTTAATTCTTTAAAATTATGCTTTAGTTTCTTATTGTCATGCAATAATTTTTCATATTCATGTGCGAGTTCATCAAAAGTAAAATCATCATTGTTATCGGACACACATACCTCACTAGGGCTATCGCCTAGTAGTCGTGTACATGAAGATGATGCTCCTTTTTGAACTTGAAGCCAAATCCTCCAAGTCTTATCGGATTACCTCCAAGCCCCCTTGATGTGCTTCTACTAATTTTCACAATATGTAAGCACTATCAAAAGAATCAAGTTTGTTAGCAAAAGATAAGCCAAAGACATCAACTAAAGATTCTAACAAGAACTTGTTCATGACAAATAATCTATTATCATTATTACTCCACTTGGATTTCTCTATAGTAGGTATAATATAGTCACAATCAATAATTTTCCAAATATCAATATTTTTAGATCTAGCAAAAAGTTTAAATCTAACACACCATTGTGCATAGGGGAAATTTTCAATTCTAGGAGCAATGTTAATAGCATAACCAAGATTAGATGCATCGTGCATGTCCATGATATAAATATGTGTAAGTAGGATATAAATAAAATCAAAACAAGATTAGCAACAATAAGAAGAACAGGGGATCTTTAACTCAATGTGGTTAAACCTCAAATCAAAGAGCACTAAGCCCTGATATCAATTGTTAGACCCTAAAAGGGGGGAGGGGGAGGGGATGAATAAGGTCAATGCTAATATAATTCCGATTTTATGCCAATTAAAAATAATCAACAAATATATCCTAGCAATATAGATATTCAATTGAATTAAACCAAGGATATATATTCAAAGGGTAAAAATAAACAAGAAACAATATAAACAAATAATGGACACAAAGAGCAAACCAAACACAATAATATAATCATGGAGTTTGGTCTTTCCGACCTACATCTCCGCTCCCCCCACTCGGGGAGAATCCACTATAACGACACACCCGGTTTGGAAGCCGAAACTTCTCTACACACTCGATTTTCTAGTTTACTGAAAACTCTACAAGTCACTCACAATGTACATACACAAACTACAACCTCAAGTGTTGGTCCTCACATATCGCCTCCCTCAAGTGCTCAGCTTTACTACCGACACCACTCCTCTTGGTATCGACTACATCCTCACCACACACTTCTCTTGGTGTAAATGTGTAATACAAAGTGATACTCTTACAATAAGGCTCAATTACAAGATTTGTTCTCTTATAATAAATGAGAACACAAATTTAGGCTCACTCTCATAGTATCACAATCTCACAACCCAATATATATAATATATGAAATACTAAAAGCTCAAATAGAGACGTGTGTGATAAAATGAGTTCAAATAAAATCTAACTCAATTAGCAAACTAGTAATAATATGAATATAAAAATCAGTAATAAATTGCTAGATAACAGAGTTAGAAAAAAAAAACTTCTCTCGAAACACAAAGAAAGGATGAGAGTGATTGAGGATGAATTCCCTAATTGACAATGTAAGCTTCCTCTTTGTAAACAAACACCAAAACTTGAGAAACAAACTTTTAAACCCTTTAAAACACTTATTAAAATCCTCTTAGGTGGTTGGAAATAGTTGATGCAAAGGGGGTATATATACCAACACAAAACATCAGTAGAAACCCAAGTAAAAAGACCAAAAACCTATAAGAAAACAAAACTTAAAACTAGTCGTTACTGTGCAACGACTACTTTAGCGGTCGACCGCAGTGCCAGGTCCGGTCGACCGCGAGCAGTTGAGAAAACAGGCTGAATCTCTGGACTTTTCGCGGTCGACCGTCACGATCACTCCGGTCGACCGCGGACAGATATATGACATACATAGTTTAAAACAGAAATACTGATTTTTAAACTGTCTTTGAAAAATAGCAAATAAATTCAAAAAAAATATAAAACTTTGGGGAATGCTTGTAAACATGCAAATGAACATGTTACAAAAACTAGTTTTCAAATAGCACTTCCCATTTGTGAAATCTCATTATTCTGCAAAATCGGTTAAAACGCGAAATATCAAAACATATGGTTTTGACAAAATGACTTAAACAAAGTTTTGAAACACTTTAGAATGGATTTATAGAACTATACAAGATATAAAAATAGTGTAAATAAGTCTTCAATCCATAAACATAATATTTATCCATAAACATAACATTTTGCAAATTCAATAGAATATGAAACTCATAAATGTGAAAATGAAGATATATATTGTTTCATATCTATATAGCTAAACCAAAACATATATGTATATATATATATAACTATATACAAAACCAAAACGTGTATGTGTGTGTAAATTTGAGCTTATAGAATTAGCACACATTATTTATAAACCTGTTCTAAGTATACCATGATTGAATCTTCTGAAGCTTGAATTTGTTTGATTGACTTGATTTGCATAGGCTTTAATATCATTGTAGCTCATTTTTCTGTGTATACTAAACAACATAAAATAAAATACTAAAAAATATATTAGTCGTAAATTGTTTGTTAAATCATCATCAAAACAAGAAGGCCAACACCAAATGCACCAAATCAAAGGGGTTACTAACCCTCTTATTAACGCGATTGGGGTAAGACACCCATTGGTGTCTTCTGAGCTGACATAACACACACTCTAAGGACTCGACATGGTTCAAATCTAAAACTAAAGTTCTAAGAATCGAAAGGGGTGATGACCAAACCGATAATATTCATCAAAGGTTGATGTAGAGCTGATACAGGCCACCTACCTGGAATAAAGTCCAGCTCATACAAGCCATTCCGCACACGTCCAGTACTAATCGTCCTCCTCATCCTAGTTACCTAAAAAATACAGTGTGTAGGAAAAAATATTACTGCATAATTTAATAATTTAGTAATCCTACTGATAGATAAGAAACTAAATGGAAAACAAGGAAGATATGATACAAGTGAAAGTGGAAGAGTACTAATTTTGGTAGACCCAACACCTTTTGTAGGTGTAGTGGATCCATCAGCTAACGCCACCAAAGAAAAGGAGATGACAGATACGCAAGAGGATAATATACCTTGATTCCTAGTCATATGATTAGTTGCCCTTGAATTTATAAGCTAAATACTATGATGATGTAAAGCAAGCAGTGGGTTTACAGGTGGTCATGCTAAATTATAAGACTATGGAAGAGAACCAAGAGAAGTGAATATTATCAGTTAATCTCACTAGTCTTGCATCTTTTGAACATCCCATAATGGGGAAAATCTATCTCAGCTCCTTTGTGAGGCAATTGAAGTCATAATGCTCCTCAAACATCAGACTATGCTCGTCCATCTTGCTCCGAAATAACTCATGAATGACATTATGCACCCGATTGACGTGTCCACGGCCTGAGTACAATTGCTCCAAGAACTTCCACACCTATTTTACTGTATTACAGTGAATTTCTCGTTGAAGGACCAGTGGTTCCATGCGGTTCCAAATTTGATGAAGTAGGTTAGTGTCATCCTATTTTTAAGAGGTAGTATCTAGTACGGGGAGTCATCTATAAGATTATGATCCTTTCCCCGACTTGAAACATAAACTCGAACCAGTTGCTTTCAAAGTAGGTAATTTGGCCCATTCAATTTTGGTCAATGATCTTACTAGAGAGCACCTCTGTGTAGGTCTTCATTTTAACTCTCTCATCCACCAAAATAGCAGAATCACCAGAGGACACCATCAACATAGCAAATAAGATCCTTCAACTACTAATCTCCCGATAAATAACTATCAACATCATCCAACAACAAATTAATTTTTAACAAATAAATCATCAAGAAGTAATCACATCAAGTAACCAATTCACAATAAGTAATTACTACAAGTAATCACAAAATAAAATCATCCTGCAAAGTTGGTTTCTTTGAGAGAATGACTTATCTCTTATTACAAAGAGATTATTAACGACTGATCCTAAGATGAAGCTAAATGATTAACTTAAATCTAGGAATATTTAATTGGTTAAACTACATGATTAACTGAAGATCCATATACCTTTTTTTACTGTTTCGATTCTAGGGTGTAGAGATCCGAAAAAGCTTTTTTTTTCTTTTTGCCAAAGTTGAGAGTTAATGAACTAGGAAGTAGGGGTTACTGAATAGGAAGGTCAAAGTAAACATGAGAAAAAGGGTGCAGGCTGAATTTGATCGGGGCGGATGAGCAATGTCATCGATGAACAATACACATGGATGAACAATACTGTGGATGAAGTGGAGGCCGCTGACGGCAAAGGGTTAAGTATGATGTTGGTGGGTAGTGGTTAGGATTTGAGAGGGATAAAAGGTGGCGGCTAGGATTTGAGAGGGGTAGAAGGTAGCGGCCGGGGTTTGGAAAATTAAGGATAGGAGAGAACGTGGCTCTGATACCATGTTAATGTGAAAATCCTAAGGGGATATTAGCTCTCTTAGATGTTATTTATAGTGTTTAGAGAAATAAAAAAATTTGTCCCTAAACAATGTGGGACCAAACAACAAGAAATAAACAACTCTCTCAACAATAACATCTTTCATCACATCATGCTTAGTCTGAGCTTACTATAATGAAGTAGTATTTTGCTATGGACAACGTTGGGGATTTCTATTTAATCTCATTAAAATAATTGGTAGAATCTCCAAAATTATGCACTAATAAGATGGATATGCTATTATATCATTCTTATATTCCCGTTCTTTTTGGATATTAAGTTAATACTCAAACTCAAAGATAATATGTATCTTCGGGATGTTTGCATCTAAACCAACATTCTCCATTCTGAAACTCAAATCTGCAGTGAGAGCCACAGGACATTTTTGACATCTTTAGGTGGGCCTTGAAGCTTCGGCGCATGGTTGACCTCATTTAGCCAAAATAGGTTAGATACCAACAAAATTGTCTGTAATGGATCATTCCATACTGGCATGCAACACTTTGCTATACGTCTATGAAGTGCAGTTAAAACCTATTAGATCCACTGGATGTCTTTTCAGAGGATTTTTCACGATATCTGTACTCTTGTTCAACTATTTTCACTTCCCTATCCTGTCATTAAATTAAATAACTTTGCCAAAACATTTATCAATTATCTTCTCCACTTCTATTTTCCTTTCATGCAGCTTCAAGATACACAAATTCTAGCAGCAAAACACCCAAACTATACTTCCACTGGCTTTCTAGATAGATCATTGTGATGCAGGACAATCATAGATCGTCTATCAAAAGATTTTAAGATCTATTAGAATGATTTTAATTTTAGTAATATTTGATTTAATTCCATGTAATCTTTTTTAGTTAAGATTTATTTAGTATTTAATTTTAAAATCTCTTTCTATTTTAGCTAGGATTTTATTTGATTGCATCTTTTAGTTTTGTTAGGTTTCGATTTGATAAGGATTTTTATTTACTTCTTTAAATGTTTAGTTACTTTCTTTTCCTATAAATAAGAAATGTAATCCTCCATGAAGAATAGACATTAATGAAGAAAAAAATTGAGTTTGAGAATTATCTCTTGAGCATGTGAGGTGTTCTTTGTTATGTGATTTGTGACGTTGGGGTAGGAAGCCCTTGGGAGTGAGGCCTGTTATCTAATGAAATATTATTTCTTTTCATTATCCTTCTTAATCAATCATGCTAAAAGAACCCACGACATTCAACCCTAGCCAAATACTCGAAGAAGCCCTAAAACCCCAAAACGAGTACTGTTCAAGGGTGCATAGTAATATGTGCACTGTTCATCGAACGAACAATACCCTCCTTATGATTCGTCATGGATTTTGACCCTATTCCTCCAAGTCGTTGATGATGTCTTGTCTCCAGATCGAAGCCTCATGCCGTTCCCCATCATTTGGTATCATAGCCGAATGATCCACATTTATCAGGGATAAAATATTGTTCATCCTTCACAAGAACATGATTTTAATCCATTTAAATTTGGCACCCTAGCCTACTTTTATGGATTTGATGGATATGAGGAGCCTTATGAATTTGACGTATGAATTTTTAATATAGAAGATATATTTTCTATCTATGATATGTTAAACTGGAAATGTATTTATATGTTAAGTATAGGCTAAAGAGAGAGGTAAAATATTGGTGGTATAGAAACTATTATCATTCAAACATCCGTTCATGGACAACTATGAAAGTTCTTTTCGAAATGAGGTACTCTAGTCCACCATCTAGAAGATTTTATTTCTCTTCAAATTCTAAAGCAAAGCCAACACAAATTCCTCGTCTCCGGCCAGAGGTGGAGCTTCAATCAAAATATAATTTCAATCTAGATCCGAAACTTCAACTTGAGTCAGATGAGAAAGCAGAGCAAGATCAAAAATTTAATCAAGAACCAAAGTCTGAGTTTGAGCGTGAGTCAGAATCAGGTGTAGATCAAAAGATAAATCCAAAGTGTGAGCCTGAACTACAGCTGGAAGAAGCAAATAAAATAATAGATCCAGATCCCAAGCTTAAACAAGAACTAGAACCAAAAGCAAAGCAGCAAGTTGATCTAACGCTTGAGCTTGAATCACACTCAGAGCTCAAGTCAAGCCTAGAATCCGAACTTAAGATTAGTATATGGTATAAATTTCAAGATAATCTGGTTATTGAGTTCATTATTCCAGACCCTCTACCACCAACTCAATATTGGTTTAACAGCTCATCTTGAAGATTATGTAATCTACAATAGAATTTTTCTCACCAATCAAGTCAAACATTACGCTCTCCCATTATAAAACTCGAGGTCGAGTTTTCTCTAACAAGGGGAAATTTGATGCAGGATAATCATGGATCGTCCATCAAAAGATTTTAAGATCTATTAGAATAATTTTAATTTTAGTAATATTTGATTTGATTCCATGTAATCTTTTTTAGTTAGGATTTATTTAGGATTTAATTTTGAAATCTCTTTCTAGTTTAGCTAGGATTTTATTTGATCGCATCTTTTAGTTTTGTTAGGTTTTGATTTGATTAGAATTTTTATTAACTTCCTTAAGTGTTTAGTTGCTTTCTTTTCTTATAAATAAGAAATGTAATTCTCCATGAGGAATAAAAAATTGAGTTTGAGAATTCTCTCTTGAAAATGTGAGGTGTTTTTTGGCATGTGATTTGTCACGTTGTTGTGTAAAGCCTTTGGGTGTGAGGCCCCTAGGTGTGAAGCCTATTATCTATTAAAATATTATTTCCTTTCATTATCCTTCTTGATCAATCCTTCTAAAAGAGTCCACGATATTCAACTCTAGCCACATACTCAAAGAAATCCTAAAACGGAGTACTGTTCAAAGGTGAACAATAATTTGTGCATAGTTCATCGCATGAACAATACCCTCCTTACGATTTTTCATAGAATTTAACCCCAATCCTCCAAGTTGTTGACGATTTCTCACCTCCAGATCGAAGCCCCTCACGCCGCTCTCCATCACATTGCATGACTCAATCTATGTTACATGGGTACTTCTATCATAAGTTGTACCAGTACCCCGACACATACCAAACACTGACTTGTATCATAGACTCCTTGGGAAATTCTATCATTTGTCGTAGCCATATCAGACATAGACACTCATTGAGCACTCACTGGATATACACAAATAGTTATCCATACGTGTATTCAGTTATGTAATGCATGTTTTAACTTAAAACTCATCATATACTTCTTAGACGTTTATCATACACTTCACATCCATCTTCTGAAACTCGTTTGACATGGATCAGATTCGTTTCAGTCTATTCCTAGTCAAAACTATAATTTTAAAGGTTGTTTGGGAACCTAGTTTAAAAACAAGTGGTTTCTAGTTTAAAATCGAAATAGTAAAATGATACAAGATTTTAATTCTTATAACATATGAATGAAAAACAATTGTTGAATGTAAATTACTAATTTCAATATATGTATATAGCTGTGTCCATGTGCCCTACCTTTTACAAATTTGTCGTGTATCGATGCTTACACATCTACTGGTACCCGTACATGCATCGATGCAACATAGGTCTGAATCATAATAGTAGACAATTCGGGTAATATTTCCAAACGAGTTGCAAATGGATCTGCCGGTTCACCAATCATGGATGGTTCTAGGGGTCCGAACCAAGGAATCCGTTAGATATGATGTTTAGTAGAGTAGTGAAAAGAATCAGCTAGTGTGTACTACAGCTCCAATCAGTTCATGTGGCAAAAAATATAAATGTTGAGCGCTTTACAAATAGCAATTGAAGAAATAATTTGTTTTATTAAAATCTTTCAATACAAATGTATAGCAACATAAATAATTTTTTGGGAAAATTGATTCCAGCCCCCAAAACTTAATAATTTATTTGCTTACCTCACAAGTCTTAGTCCACAATCTCTTCACCCCAAA
>BQKN01067655.1:0-19864 GCA_022839385.1 Asparagus kiusianus | reverse complement strand
GATATATCCTATATGATGAAATATATATGCAAGGATATATAAACTAGCACAAGATAATATATCCTAACAAAGAGATATACAATAAGATATGTGCAAGGATATACAAACTAACACAAGGGTAAACAATATGAACTAGATAGTGGATCATATAAATAATGAGTTAATGACAATGGCGACAAGAAATATAAACACAAGTATGAATAAACGCCAAAGCACACTCAAACACAAGATATGATCACGGAGTTCGGACCTTCCGTCCTACGTCTCCGCTCCCCACTCCCGGGGAGAAATCCACTATCACAATCCGGTTTGGAAGCCGGAACTTCTTCTACACACTACACAGTATCGGTTTTTAACGCTCACCGAACAACGTCACTCCTCACAATTTTCTTCACGGAGTTCAGTCCCCTCGACCTACGTCTCCGTTCCTCTCCTTTAGGAACTACACACTCGGTTTTCTAGCTTACCGAAAACTTTACAATCTCACAATGTAACAAATATGAATTTGTTCTCTACAATAGATGAGAACACAATTAAAGCACAACTCAATGTTACAATCACTCACAACCCAACTATACTATGTATGTAAATACTATAAGCTCAATGTGGGTGTGTGTAACAATGAGTGAAATCAAAAACAAAATCTAAACTCAATATAAAACTAGCTTTAATGGAATTGATAATTAACAAATAATTAGAAGTAAAAGCTAGAGTTGAGTTTAGGAAAACTTCTCTAAATCAAGATGGAGAGATGGAGATGAAGCCCAAACAAGAAGATGATCTCCTCCACTTGTATAAAACTTCTTCACAAACAAAGCAAACCCTTAAACACACTTAAACCAAACTAAACGAGCTTAAACCCTTGTTTAAAACCTTGTTTAAAAACTTCTTGATTAAGTTGAAAAGACATCAGCAATAGGGTATTTATACCCTCTCACAACTCAGCCAAAAACTCCCAAAACAAAAGACCAAAAGACCCAGCCAACGGTACAAAAACTAGCCGTTGGGAACAGAAAAAAAATAGCGTCGGTCGACCGGAAAACTCGTCGGTCGACCGGACGTTTTAATCGGTCGACCGGACCGGTCGACCGACAACTTTCTGTCGGCCCAGTAGATTTCTGACCTCAGGTTCGGTCGACCGGACCGGTCGACCGAATTCTGATATTCCAGAAAACTGTTTTTAAAGCTGATTTTGGATACTTTGGAAAATTGTTAAAAATAACAAATGAAGTCCAAAAATTATGAAACTTTGGGAAATGTATATAAACATGTAAATGAACATGTTACAAAAAGAATTTTCCAAATTGCATTTCCCATTTGTGAAAAATCATCATTTTGCAAAATAGTTCAAAAACACGAAAACTAAATATATATGTTTTTGACATTTGATATAAACCATGTTTTGAAACTTTTGTAAAATGAATTTTTAGACTTAGTAAAACATGTATAAACTGATATTGAAGTCTATAAACTAATAAGATAGTATTTTCACAAAATTGCATATTCTATGCAATGTTTTCAAAAACACAATAGAGTATGAAACATATAATTGTATATATGGATGTAAATTTGTTTCATATCTATATAGCTAAACCAAAAACACAATAATAAGTATGAAATGTTTAATCTCATATTTATGAACATGAAAACTCAAAAAACTATGTATGTATATATATAACTATATATATGCATAGAAACCAAAAACTTATGTATATATATATAACTATATATATATACGAAGAAACCAATAAAATGTGTGTGTATAATATTGAGCTTAAAGTACTAACACACATAATATAAAACTTAAACTAATGTTACCCAAGCAATCTTGATCTTCATTGTAGCTCAACTTGGTACACGTGCGGATGAAGCTTGTAATTGGATCTTTAACTTGAATTGACGTTGCTTCACTCCACAATTCCGCCAACCTCCATTGGATTTCATCGTTGAAGCGCAATTCCATCCATCCTCCAACAACGTTGTTTGTCTACAAAACATAGGAATGCACAAACACTAGACAAACAACATTAGTAATAAATTGTTTGTTAAACATCATCAAAATAAGAAGGCCAACAAAATCTTCACCAAGATCTTGGAGAAACGAGCGCCCCTTTCCAATTTAATGTAATGGCACAGCTAGCCAATATACCTGCTAGGATTACCCTATATGAGCTCTTAAAGTTGTCCAAAACCACCAAAGAAGCTCTGATTGAATCTTTGAAGAACACGGAGAGCTTTATCACTCAAGTTACTCCAATTCCTGAAGCGTCTGAAGATCAGTCCTGCCTGCAATGTTTACAAACAGCAAGAAGTCTACCCTGCTTATCATTCACTCAGGAGGATATGCAAGTGAAACATAAACATGACAGGCCCCTGTACTACACAGGATACATCGGGTCATCAGAAATTAGCTGTGTTCAGGTCGACCCAGGCTCGGCACTCAGCATCATGCCATGCAGAGTTATGCAAGTTCGAGGGATTCCCATGCATCGGTTAAACACCACCCAGACCACTATCTTCGGTTTCAACGCCAACGGCACTCAGCCCCTAGGAAAGATAAAGCTCAGGTGTCAGATCGGAGACCTTAAGTCCGAAGTGACCTGTTATATCATAGACGTGGATACGTCTTACAATCTTTTGCTAGGACGACCATGGATACATGCGAACCGCGTTGTCCCATCCACTCTACATCAAGTCATGAAATATGTCAATGATAGACGAAGTTCGAACACTGATTGCGGAAAAATACCCTTTCAGAGGAGTAGAAAATTTCCACACAGATTCGGTCTTCTATTTGGAATCACAAGAGAAAGAAGATATTGACAGCTGCAACGAGGCAGACGTCGAACCAGACCCCGAAGGAGATTGTCCTTGGGAGTTGAACTTCAATGTAATGGGTCCAGTTGAGAACAATAATAATGTACCGAGTGAGGGCGAGTGGTGCATTAATAAAGATTTTATTTTGGCGTACTTGTCTGATGAATCTTTTAAAGCTGAACAAACAGAGAATGATCATAATGCAGGTACCAATCCGTGGCACATATTGTGTGCAGAAACATCCCTCACATTGCTAATTAAGTCATCCTTTACTTCAGATGAAGAAGTGGAAGATGCACAGAAGGCTTTCTTCAAAGCCCTGTCCAAAAGGAAAGGGCAGAGGCCGGTTCATTTCGGTAAGGTTAAACCTGAACCACTCAAACGGGGAAGTTCCGAAGAAGATGATGGAGTTCCTTAATTCCATTATCATGAACCTAACTCCCTCCGATTAATGAAACAAATGGGTTATAGCTTTAACGAAAAATATGGTTTAAACTTCGAGAAAGGAAGACGGACACCAATTCGAATGTCTCTAATCCCCGAAGGAAAACCCCCGGATTATTATAAAAAAACCGAAAGAGGCTTGGGTTACGTCACAACTCCCTCTGTCTCAGAAAACGAAATTAGTAATTATCTGCGTCAAGACCATTCATCCGGAACGTCTTCTTAGGAATCTGACGTCAGTGTCGGACCTTTCTTTAAAGGTCTGACTGTGAACATGATTTAAACTAGTCATCCAGATGAAGACGCAGGGGGTGATGAAGAGATGATCGAATCGACCAATGACCCTTGGATCAAGCGTCTCAACATCTTGTGGGATATGCGATTCGAGCAACGCGAACCACCTACTGAAGATAAAGTGATCCAGGTCAACATGGGAGATGAACATGATCCTAAGCCCATCTTCATAGCTGAAAATTTATCATCATCTGAGAGAGAAGACCTTATATATCTCATCCAAGAAAATATAGATGTTTTTGCTTGGAACTATGAAGACATACCTGTTCTTGACCCAAAAGTTGCCATGCATCGTCTCAACATCGATCCGGATGCAAAACCTGTTAAATAGCAATAACGCCGGTTTCGTCCAGAGATCATGGAAGCAATTGAGTCTGAAGTTAAAAAGCTTATAGACTCGGGTTTTGTTAGGGAGGAATAACACCCGGACTGGGTGGCCAACATTGTTCCAGTTCCCAAGAAAAATGGTAAAGTCCGAATATGCATCGACTTTTGTGACCTTAACGTAGCTTGTCCAAAAGAGGAGTTTCCTCTTCCTATCACTGACGTCATGATCGATAACACCTGCTGATATGAAAGGATGTCTTTTATGGACGGATTCTTCAGGTACAACCAAATCAAGATGCATCCGGAAGACGAAAGACACACCGCTTTTGGAACACTACTAGGGGTGTATTGCTACACAGTGATGCCCTTCGGCCTAAAAAACACAGGTGCAACTTATCAACGCGCAATGAATACTATCTTCCACGAACATTTGCGTAAGAAGATAGAATGCTACGTTGACGATATAGCAGTAAAAAGCCAAAATAAGATTGATCATCTTACAGATTTGAAGATAATGTTCGATATCATGCGAACACATCAATTGAAGATGAACCCAACGAAATCATTCCTTGGGGTGTCAAGCGGAAAATTCCTGGGATTTATTGTCACGTCCAAGGGAATTTCTCTTGACCCAGAGAAAATCCGCACTATTCAAGATATGCCACCCCCAAAGAATCTTAAAGAGCTCAGGGGTTTGCAAGGGAGGTTGACCTACATTCGGAGATTTATATCGAATCTTTCAGGACGCTGTCAACCCTTCTCTATGCTCATGAAGAAATGAGTATCCTTTATTTGGGATAAGGATTGCCAAAGAGCATTCGAAGAGATTAAGGAGTATCTTACTCAACCACCGGTTCTTGTAGCCCCAATATCAGGAAAGCCATTCCTGTTGTATGTGAGAGCCATAGAACATTCTCTTGGAGCTTTGTTAGCCCAGACAATGATCAAGGTCAAGAGAAAGCCATCTATTACCTAAGCAGGACTATGATGGGAGCTGAACACCGATACAATCCAGTTGAAAAAGAATGTTTCGCTTTGGTATTCGTAGTTCAAAAGATACGACATTACCTAGTTGGACAAATAATTCACGTCATCTCCAAGGTGAATCCCTTGAGAGTTCTGATGACAAAGCCATCATCTCTAAATTGTCGGCTCGCAAAATGGGCCATTCTCTTATCACAATATGATATGCAATTCATGCCCCAAAAGGCGGTCAAAGGTCAAGCGTTGGCATACTTCTTAGCCGATCATCCGGTACCAGGGACATCTAAATTGTACGAAGAACTACCCGATGAAGTCGCTGAGGCTTGCGTTACTTAAGAAGCTACACAAGTATGGAAATTATTCTTCGACGGTGCATCTAGAGCAAATCCTCATGGGGCAATTACCATAGGAGTGGGGTTGTACTCGTTTCCCCGAACGGCCATGTGATCCCAAGAGGGTTTTCATTGATCGAACCGTGTACCAACAATGTAGCCGAGTATAATACGCTGATACTAGGAATGCAAATTGCTGAGGAACTCAATATTCGACATCTTGAAGCTTACGATGACTCTCAGCTAATCGTAAATCAAGTCCGAGGGGAATACGAAGTGCGTCATGAGGATCTTATCCCGTATTACTTCGCAGTGCTAAAGCAAACTGAGAAGTTTGAAGGTTTCTTTATCGAATACATTCCACGAGCTCAGAATGCTTACGCGGATGCTTTAGCTTCGTTAGCAACCTCATTAGCATTGCCTCCAGGGGCCGAAACTACAATCCCGGTTACAGGACGCGAGTTATACTGTCCCAAGATTCCTATGGAGGAAAGCTCCGATAAGACACCGACAGGAGAAGTCTGCATGACCTCGATGGAATTTGAAGCTAGAGATTGGCGGTTTCCGTACATTGACTATGCCATATACGGAATTCTACCTGATGACCCTAAGGAAGCAGCCACTATTAAACGAAAGGCCCTCCAATTCTATTATGATGTAATTTCTCAAACCCTATACCGTAAATCACATGATGGAGTTTTACTTAGATGCCTCTCTCGGAAGGAAGCAAAAGAGCCCCATAAGGAAGCTCACGACGGAATGTGTGGAGCTCATCAGTCTGGAGCTAAATTGGGCGATCGTCTCCGACGAATTGGTTATTATTGGCCAACGATGTTCGCAGACGTAGCGGACTACGCAAAACGTTGTCACACATGCCAAATTCATGGTGATTTTATCCATCAAGCGCCAAGAAACTTACATCCTACATCTGCATCTTGGCCATTTGAAATGTGGTACATGGATGTCGTAGGACCGATCTCTCCTCTAACTTCCTAAGGGCACCGGTTCATTCTGGCCGTCACCGATTATTTCTCCAAATGGGCGGAGGCAATCCCGTTGAAAGAAGTTAAGACGTCAAATGTAATTAAGTTCATCAAACATCACGTCATCAACCGTTTTGGAGTCCCGAGACGAATAGTTCACGACAACGGGTCACAGTTTGTTAGCTTTGGATTTTAGAGATTTTGTGATAAGTTTAGAATCCAAAGTGTCACATCTACGGCGTATTATCCGCCAGCGAATGGTCTTACAGAAGCTTTTAACAAAACTATTATGAATCTCCTCAAAAAGTTTGTTTCCAAAAGCCGACGAGATTGGGACGAAAGACTCGGCAAATGTTTGTGGGCCTACCGCACAACAGTGAGGACCCCTACAAGAGCTACGCCATTCTCTTTAGTATACGGCTGCGAAGCTGTATTGTGATTAGAAATCTAGATCCCTTTCTTAAGAGTCGCTATCACAGCCGGACTGACAGAGGAAGAGAAACACCAACGGCGTCTTCAGGAACTTGAAGCTTTAGACGACAAGCGACTTCAAGCGCTACAACAGATTGAGCTATATCAATCCCGTATTTCTAAAGCCTATAACAAAAAGGTTAAAGAATGGATTTTCAAGAAAGGTGATTTAGTTTTGGCTAATCGACGACCGATGGTGATGACTCATAAAACCAAAGGGAAGTTTAATCCCAAATGGGAAGGACCTTTTGTGGTAGAGACAGTCTATTCCAACGGAGCCTACCGTATCATCAATAAAAAAAGGCGACAGACTTATGATGCCAATTAATGGAAAATTTCTCAAGAAATATTACCCGTAAGTTACAAGTCTCTTGAGCCTAGCTGGGGGTTGCTTATTAAATGTTTGTCTGAACGAATTGTTCTCCTACTTTGTATATCGTCAAGTTAACATTACACCTCTGACGATTGAAGTTATCGAGAAATATTATAATAAAGAAATTTTCCTAAGACCTACCAGAAAGTTGTGGGGTTGATTTGATTCAGTGGAAAAGTCATAGCAACTTAAGATATGCATTCAAGGTTGGAAGAAAGAGCGTCTAACTTCCCTGAATGCAAATTCTATAACTGCGTTTCAAGTCTCCCAGACGCAAGGCCCGACCCTGTGTTTTTGGTTTCTATAAGGGGACGGACCCGCGTTGAATTCATTACTCTAACAACAACAAAGAGGATCCTCAACAAATTAGAAGGTGTCATGTTTTCCTAAACGCAAGTCTTATAACTACAACTCAAGTCTCGGAGTTGCGTTCAGACCTGTTTGGACGCAAAGATAAAACCATGCGTTTTTGATAAGCCTACGTTCAAATCATTCAAACACAAGGGGATAATCTTCAAAAATTCCCACACCACAAAAGAGACCATATCATTTCAGAAAATGTCAACAGTTCATCACAGGCAAGAGTAATAATTGTTACGAAAGTATCAAAACTTATTATAAGCCAAAATTTATTATAAAAGCCTTTAAAGAGAAAAAGATGCGAGGCGGGCTTTAGCCTGGGATATACGCGCAGAATGCTTGGCTCGGACTTCTGCTTCGGCCCTCCCCCTTAATTCTTCAGCAGTGGCAGCAGCGGCAGCAGCTCCTGATCGCAAGGCTTGAAGAACCTCCTCTATCTCTGGCTTCAAGTCAGCGCTCTGCAATTTCTCCAAGGATCCCACAGTGCCTGAGAAGAAGTAAATCTTCTCGGCACAGTGCAGAGCCTAGCTGCGGTTGATACGAGAGAGAGAGCGCATCACATCTATGAACGAGCTCTGGAATTATGAAAATGGGGCCCATCCTTACTCAGAGATGAGGTATGCTTGCCTCACCATGTTCTCCAGAAGCTTCGTGAGGAAGGTCACACTCTCAGGGAGTGGAGTAAAAACGTCATTAGGAAGAGCTATAGCGAGGGGGGTGATGAGAGGAGCATCTTCTGAAATAATAAGGGGAGCAGCAGCAGAAGCCCCACCTTACAAACAAATGAAAGCAAAGTCAATAAAATAGATGAATGCAAACGCAGTGGTTTAGACATGCGTCGAGATCAACTTAAACGTAATGGATTTAGACCCGCGTTGAATCATTATGAACGCAGCAAAATAAGGCTGCGTTATAAGTTTCCAAGACAAAGAGATTCGATTCTGCGTCAAACGCAGCAGGATCAAACCGGTGTGTCGAAACGAAGATATTAACCCTTCGTTTTGTCAATGAATGCAGAAGCTTCTTCATGCGCTCAAGATTAAGGGGTTAACCCTTTGATTTGACAAAAAACACTGGAAGTTCTTTCAACGTCCAGAACTAAGGAGACGAACCAGTTTTTGTCAAAAGATGCACAAATTTCTTTTTACATTCAAGATTGAAGAGACGAATTATATTCGTCACCGTCAACCAGAATCCATCTAAGGAATTTCAAGAAAACTTATCAAAAATAATAATAATGCTTAAACGAAGAAGACAGCGAGGCTTACCTCGATGGCCAGGCATCGGAGGCATCGACGTCGGTCCGGAGGTGGACCCGAAAGCATTCTCTGACGGCGGTATGGGGTGCGCCGTCTTTTCGTCTCCGCTCGAGCAGGATTTCTTAGAAGCCATGGCCAGAAGACGAGATGAAATAGTAGAAGAATTAACGAGAAGAAACTCGTTTCTGAGTTCAAGAAAGAAGTTTAAGCGTTAAGGCTTTTGACAAGACTAATCAGGCCTATTTATAAATAATTAATAACGATGAGATAGAGTTCCAAGACTCCCGCCGAGTATGGTCTCTTCGTCATCATTGTAGTCGCTTAGACTTCCAATAAGACGCGGGACAAGACCCTGCGTCCATAAGGTAGGCAGGCCAGACTAAACGCCATAATCTGGAGATGCGTTCTTCCAAACGTACGCAGCTCAAGAGCATAAACACAGGGGTACCCCTATTTTTGCATTTTTAAAATATGATGCCAGACCTTTAGGACTTCTGCAGAATTTAAAACAAAACAGTTGACAGAGTCTTTCTAATGTCAACATTATACCTATGATGGGTTTCATTTCCACAGAATTTGAACTCTGCCTTCCTAGTTGCTCCGATCACAACACTTTCAACTTATCGACTCTCGTCAATAGAGCGATAGGTCCTCAAAGTTGCTCCGATCGTAAAACTTTTAACTTATCGACTCTCGTCAATAGAGCGATAGGTCCTCAAATTTGCTCCGATCGTAACACTTTTAATTTATCGACTCTCGTCAATAGAGCGATAGGTCCTCAAAGTTGCTCCGATCGCAACACTTTCAACTTATCGACTCTCGTCAATAGAGCGATAGGTCCTCAAAGTTACTCCGATCGTAACACTTTCAACTTATCGACTCTCGTCAATAGAGCGATAAGTCCTTAAACTCACCATGTAACATGGCACCTCTGAGATTTACAAATTTCTTCTAGTGCTTAAAACAAAAAGCATATAAACAATCTATCCTTTGATATTAAAGCAGAATTTCATGGTTCCATGTCAGAAAATGATATGCAAAAAAACGATGAAAAAAAAACCAAAACAGCGCTACGTTTATTCAAAGGAAAGCAAAGCAACAAGAAGATAAGCATTGTCTCTACTAAAGGAGCAATACAAGAACTGACTCATCAATTCATCAAACTAAAGGAGACAAGTTGAGACTTAATAACAGAAAGTTTCTCTTCATGATCAGTTCGCACTAGCGTTTCAGCTCGTTTCCGAAGCTCATCCTCGTTAGGTAACATGGCGGCAATCTTCTGTTTAGCCTCTGCGAGAGCATTGGCTCCTGTGCGGTAATCTATTAGAGAGGTTGCGCTCTTGACATTAAGCTCAGTGACAATAGCTTCTTCTCGTTTGAATTGAGCTTTCAACCTGGTCAACTCTAATTCAGTAGCGACAATCTTCTCCCGTAAATTCTCTAGAGAAGTGTTGGAGAGCGCTAGCTCAGCTTGCTTTTGAGCATGGAACTTTTGCAAATGTTCCACCCGGACTTCCTCCTCGGCTATATGACGCTGAGCTGCTTCATACTTGTTAAACTCTTCAGCCCGGATGTCTTCAAAAGTCGACGTAATCTGCGCTTGGATATCAGTACGACCTAAGGCCTCCAAGAACCTTAATTGTGCCTCTAGGCGTGAGATAGCTTCTGAGCAACGATGAACGACGTCGACATCACCCACGAACTTGAGGTTATTTAAACTATTTGTGAGCATAGGCTTGAAGGTTTCAAAAGTATCCCTACCAGCCAATACTACCTCGATCACTTTCTTTGTCAGACTCTCTAGATAATTAAGAGAAATCTTAAGGAAATCTGGCACATCCATGGGACTCGAAGCAGCGATGGGAGATGGTACGAAAACTTCTAAAGATACAGAGCCAAGTAAAAGACCAGCAGGCGATTTTGGCGTAGTAGCTTGGGAGGGAACGTCGACATCCAGCTGAGATGGACTCGTTTGAAGAATCATAAGTTCCCCCGCTCCAGATGATCTTGGCACATCTACAACTTCTGTAGAGGCTAAAGAAATTGTCAATAAGGTTGTCGGTGGGAGAGTTGTTGTTGAGAGCTCCAAGCAAGGTGGTTCTGACGCCTGAGCTGGTGGTAGCATAAGCTGCTGTGTCGAAGGAGGGATGACAGTGCTTGCCTCGTGTATCATAGGATCTATATGAGAAAATTGTTTAAATATACAATAAAGACTGGTCGTAAATCAAAACAAACGACGCTTACCCGTGAGAGGCAAAGGAATGTAGGCCGACGCTTTGTCTGAAGAAGATGGTGGTCGAATATCCCACTCCCCGGGATCATCGCTGTCATCACCTAAATTGTCATTGTTCTCATCACTCCCAAGTCTTGCTGGGCAGCCATCGTAGGTTCTTGGGCCAGAGGCCTGTCCTTTTCAACCCGAGGGACTGTAGAGGCAGTATCATGAAGTGTGTCTTCAGGGGCAAACTCCATATCCCCTGCGAATGATTCATCTCCACGTTCTTCTTCATTCAATTAATGGGCAGAAGAGGCAGGACCTCCTAAAGTGGAACCAACGCTGGGGAGACCAGGCTGAGGCGAGAGTCCCATAGCAGTTGACTCTCATTCCTCCTCTTCGGCATGCCATGCTTTCTGAGCATCTGACATAAGTTTAGAAGCAGGGGGCTCGAGTGCTAACTTTCGACGAGCTCGTTTGTCATAGTTGGCTTCTTCAGTCGGGTCTAGTGCTCTTTTTCTAGTAGCACTCTTACTCCGGGTCTAGACTCTTGAAGGTTCCATCTCGTGAGCATCCGGCATCCTGACCTCTTCCTGAACTCCCTCTGGTGATTGACGACGTTCGTCCTCTGTAATCGCCTTTTCATATGATAAATATTCGTTAGCACCCCGGGCACGGAACCTTTTAGCACTCCTCTTTGAAGCATACCATTTGCGGATGGCTCGCAAGCAAGAGGTATTCATGTTGTAGGCTAATATTTGGGAGGCAGCTTGGTACCACGTGCAAAAGCTTAAAGAAGTACGAACGTTGGGCATCTTATGCGGCAGTCGGAATTTCGCTCCCGTACATCCTGCTACCGAGTAATACCAAGCTCTTGCTCCTTCATACACATTACCTGTGTACACAAGAGCAGGGTTTGGATTCCCTACATAAATCTGATCATAGCCAAATTATCGAGAGAAGCAATAAAGCTGATATGGTTCAATAAAACACTTCCACCCTTGCCGAAAAATAAGATAGCCTGGGCGAGTATTTATGAGCCACCAGAAGGCACCTCTACTGAGTATGGTGAAAGAATATCATCCCGGAGTGTCTTGATGGAGTTCTCCATACGCACCGCCCTCGAAAACAAGAAATTTGCAAGCGATCTCGTAATTATAGTCCCGCCTCAATATTTCACAGAATTTAACTTGATACCAACCGACCCATTAAGCAGTTTCTAATTGCTGAACAAGAGGAGCCGAGGTATCACTCGATTCAGGAGTCGACATTATCAAAGGGCAGTGCAACACAAACCAAGATACCAAATAAATATATGGCATTGGCACTCGAGGGGTCGGAGTCTGAATGATAGTCTTCCCATCTGAGTTCAACGTCTTGATGGCGACAAATTCAGAAGCGAGTTCCCGCAAACCACTCTTCAAGCAGCACACCATGGCTGAAAGAAGATTTAGGGTCGTCCATGAGCTAGAAGTACAGCGGGGTATAACATCTCTACCGTAATAGCATCCACCGGCCTGGTAGGTACCACACATCGCTTCAACCAAAGAGTAAAAAAACCAGTGAACAGGGCCATGTCGGAGATTGGAACTTCTGCTTGATAATGGAAGCTTTCGAATGTGGTAAAAGCTAGGAAGACATCCTCCTCTACCTCGCAAGTATAGTGGGAGGTTGCATCGTTAATACGCTCGTTGATTTCTTCAAGAGTACTGGCGGCTAAACGAGTCACCTCAGCATCCTTGTCCTACAGATTTCAAGAGTACTGGCGGCTAAACGAGAAATCCCATATCGAGTGGCCATTATTGGAGTCCTCAGCTCTGAAATCCTCAAAGGTTCTTCCAGCTCCTCCAAGACAAAATTTATCATCCAGGCCCACCAGTCTATCTCACTCGAATGTACCCACGTTGGAGCTCTAAAATCTTGAGCAGGGACCTCTCCTTTCACAGAGATAAATTTTCTAATGAAGACCTCCGCCAGTTTAGCGGGTTCACCGACGTGATGTTCCTTCTTGAATAAGCCTGGTTTTAAGGCCACAAATTGATTAAAACCAGCCGGGTGAGTGTCCCGAGGAGTAATATGCCTAGTAGCAACGCCTCCCTGGTCCTGAACAAGTTCCCAATTCATTGACCGTGGGATGGAAGCGCACTGATAATAAGAAATCGGCCACATTCGCTCTAAGTTGGGAAGGAGAAGACGACGATTGTTGACAGCCCTCAGCCATTTGTAGTTTCCTTCCGACATCCGCTTGGGGTCCATTTTAACAGAATCCCCGAAGAGGAAGGATGGTTTCTTTAAAATCTCATGTTCGGCGGTTTCAAATTTAGCATCCGTGACTAAGGATCTGAGAGTCTCGGGGAAAGCTTGAGTAATGAGTTTCGCCCGCTCCTTGTTGGTGTCCTGGAAAGATGGGTACTCAAAATGAAAACTAAAGATTGTATTTTTCTCCGCACCTCCCGCATGACCGAAATAATGATTGAAAGAAAGAGGCTCGTTGGAATAGCACACTGCAAATAGAAAAGTCAGTCAGTTAAACTCAGGAGTCTAACTCAAGAATAAAAATTCTGGATTTACGTCCAAAATGATAAATCAGGGCTTCAACCTGTGTCCAGAATTTTAAACGCAAGACCCAGACCCGCGTCCAGGTCCTAAAACACAGTGTCTCAACCCGCATTCGAAGTTTCAAACGCAGGGTCTTAACCTGCGTCTAAAATCCTAAACGCAGGGTCTCAACCCGCATTCAAAATTTGAAACGCAAGGTCTGAACCTGCGTTAAAATATTATGAACGATGGAGCTAACCTTGCGTTTTAAGACCGAGAAACATTAAGTATGATCTCTATGTTCTAATAGGGGAAGGAAGAACCCCCAATCAAAAAATCGAAAGGAAGGGATCTGTTAAGATAACTTTCAACTGCCCAGACTTACCGTTAATTGAGGAAGTCGGAGACGTCGGGGCGGCAGCTTGGACATCTCCAGAGATTTTAGCCGAAGGAGCACCCTAAGTTTGGACGATCTTGGATTTGGAGGCCATTCTCTTCTTGGGAGCCATTCTAACAGTGACGAAGAAGAGACGAAATGGGTTAACGAAAGATTTAGGGATGAATTTCTCCTTCGTTGAAGCGCTGGAGAAGATGAACAGGAACCCTGTTAAGCGGTCGACAGGAAAGCAAGGAAGAGAAAAGTCGAACAACTTTTTGATTTGGCCTCAGTGGTCTATTTATATACAGCTGTAGTCGTCAAATCAGCGCGAGATTTTAGGCGAAAATCCCACCCGAAATGCAATTTTCGCATTTTCAAATAAGAGGCCTTAGCTTCCAAACGCATCACCGCACTCAGTTAGTTGAACGCATGATTTAACCAGACATTTTAGTGACGACCTCAGCCGATCACACAACTAACCCTTTCAAAGAGGTTAATATTCCAAGTGATGATGATATGGTGGGTTCCTCTGAGGCTGTCTTCCTGGCTAAGCTGGGGATGAAGTCCTTCTCATATAGGCATGTAATTCTCTCTACCTATGACAATAGATTTGTCTTAATCCAGGAAGTGCTCAACCTCCCTGAAGATGATGAACTTGGTCAAACAAGCTAAAGTCCAAGTCATTATTGACGAATTAAAAAGATGACGTCAACGAATTTGTCTAAGACCCTGAGATGCTCCACTCAGTCTGCGATGAGGTGTATTCAATCAACAAAATTTTGGGATCCAAAGTGTTTCAAAAATTCGTCCCAGTCAACCACGAACTTTCGAAAACTTTGGAGGGGGTTCTGTAGGCTGTCTAAAAAATCACAATAGAAAGCTAGTCCCCGTCTAGCCACAATTAAGAAGGGTACAATCAGACGACTTTCTTGTTACCAAAGGAAAGCTGCAATCGAAGGATGCCCCTATGGATCGTGAAGAAATTACAAGTCGACGATTTCTTCAAATCGAGAGGTAGAACTCATCCCTACAGTCAAAACACAAGTGGCTACGTTCCAAAAGTCAAAGCAACGCAATCATTGCATCCTCAGCTATCAACACAACCCCATATTTGAGATGATTGATCTTGATGGCTGCGACAATAACATGCCTAATATTATATTAGCAACTATTAGAGGTGCTTATGAGCAGTGTAATGATTTTAGAAAAGTGGGAAGATCTAGAGACTACGTGAACAGTCTTGCAAAAAGCTCGCCATATCGTGACCTGCAGTTGATAGAGCATTATTAGGATGCCTCAAGTGTCACAAATGGCCTGAATAGGGCCTTCTCAACTTGTCATTGGTGTCATCCATATATAAAGACAGAACACAGCTCCAACCGTTGCACAACGCAGCTCTAACCACTACAGAACGCAGTTCAAACTGCTGCAGAACACAGCTCCAACCGCTGCACAACGCAGCTCCAACCGCTACAAAACGCAGCTCAAACCACTGCAGAACGCAGCTCCAACCGCTGCACAATGTAGCTCCAACCGCTGCAGAACGCAGCTCAAACTGTTGCAGAACGCAGCTCCAACCGCTACAGAACGTAGCTCCATCCGCTGCAAGAACGTAGCTTCAACCGCTGCAGAACGCAGCTCCATCCGCTGCAAGAACGCAGCTCCATCCGCTGCACAACGCAGCTCCATCCGCTGCAGAACGCAGCTCAAACCGCTGCAGAACGCACTTCCAGATACTGCATTCAAACACAAAATCTATGCCAAAACGCAAGTCAAGGTTCTGACTCATTCAAACGTGATCCATATAGTTTCGAAAACCGTTTCTCAAGCATGATCTGAGGAGTGGTTTACGTGGGTTGTTATACCCGATTAATGGGGCAACTAAACCTCCATTTAGGCGTGGATTATGGGGGCAGTTACACCCCTAATCTCCCCATAAATATCAACAAACTCAACAGAGTTCGAGATGGATTTTTGGGGGATCGGATTTTGGGAGGTGAGATCGGATTTTCTAGAATCGGATCGGGGGAATTTTCCAGGATCGGATCTTTACACAATCGGAGAGCAACCATCTTCAACAGAAGAGTTCCAGACATTCGATACTTAGCTTATTAACCGAATTATTTCGGTTCAAACAACTCTTTCCTTATTAGAGTTTGTTACTCATTCTGAGCTACAATACTCGTGGAGAGTTCTTGAGCAGTTCAACCAGACGAGTCATTTGTTCCAGCGAATTGAGATTTTCGGATCGTCAACGGAGAGCAAGTTTGACACAAGCATTCGAAGGAAGCACTGCATCGCCACCGTGAAGAACCCAGAATTAAACAAAGGGGAGAATCCAGATAATTCTCCTCTCTTTTGTAATTAGAATATCCAATTGTAATTGAGAGTTGAGAGAGTAGTAAACATTCTTTTTCTAAAATAGTTAGAGAGAATAAAATCAAACACAATTCTTTTATTATTTTCTTATTGCAAGTTTTCCCACAAACAAAAGATGGCGACTCCGCTGGGGACCAGCTTCTCTGACGAAGAAGTGGTGGCGCAATCTGATGCCCATCTCGCTAGAACGACCGTCAAAACTCTTGTTGTAGAGTTTGATCAAGCCAAGTACGAGGAAGCTCTTTCCTCGGGATCGCTTAGCCCCAAGGCCAGGCATAACATCCAAAAAGCCTCCAAAGAGATTCGACCTATTGTTAAGATGCCGAAGAATGCCCTCTCCTTTGGCCAAGACCTCAAACTCGCTCTGCAAGTTGAAGATTCCACACCCGTATCAACACGACGTGTAATGGGTTGTAAAAGGTCTATGATGGAGGAAAATCCCATCAATGCTGACGACGTTGCGGCCAAGACTCTAAAACAAGCCAAGAAGAACGCCGCTCGAAGACGGAGAAGATCCATCCGACGAGCGCATCTTCGAGAAAACCGATCCATGGTTCAACGTGAGGATCGCGTTCTCGAAGCCCCGCACAAAAATTGCGTTCCTACTCTAGAACGCATACTTCGCGGTAATGAGCCTAACTATGAGCCTCGAGTGATACAGCTTAAACGCGACCCTCAGCGGTGCGTTGTCCATCCAAAACACAGTACTGATAAGGATAAAAACACACCCCATGAGTGCGTCCAAATAAAACAGGATCCCAAGGGGTCTGTTTCATCAATTAAACACAGGCCAAAGCCTGGTGTTTATAAATCACAACGCGACCCTTGCGTTTCGACTCCAGAATGTAATATGGTCTGCCAAGTACAAAGAAGTCAACACGGGCTTAAGATTCATGTCCAACAAGAACAAGTCTCGCCCGCTCAAAGACAGAGGGTCTTATCTCCGGCGAAGAATTACTCTCAAATCCCAGATTTGCGAGAATTACTCTCTAGAGAAAAACCAACACAACGAGCAGCTCATTCATGTCATTGTGAGCGGCTTATTTCAACAGTCCTTTCGGAATATCACTGTTGTACACCTGAGACTCACAGGTCTGTGTTCGATAGACTGTCTGACATCGCAAGACCTACCAAGCGACGACGTCATCAGAAGAAGAAGGGTTCTAAAGCTGAATATCCTCAAGTCACTATTAATGTGATTGGCAGAGGGAAAGCTTCCACTCTCAATTCTGATTAATCAGAAAGAAGCCATTCCCCGACCGTTCGGGAAATTTGCGACGAGTTCGAAGGAGTATATCGACACACCCGGACGCGGACAGGAGCTATCTGCTCAGTTGACTATAGAAAGTTAGCCAAAGGAATTACTTTTGATGATGAACATTCGGCAATCGTCGAATCCTAATCTTCAGGCTCCGTCATGGCATGGGAAGTTTTTGCTTACATGACTGGAGACCCCAAAGATTTAGCCAAAAAAGTTGATGAAAACCATGTTATGCTCCATGCACAACAAGAGACACTTCTCCAAATGAAGGATATGTTGGCCCAGCTCCTCACCGAAAAAGGCCAAAAACCTGAATCTTCTCGGAGGACAACCACCAAAGGAAATCAGAAAGTGCTTGAAAATGTAGAACATGAGACTCACAATTTGGAGTCTTCTTCCGAAAACGAGAAGGAAATGGAGAGAGAACAGAATCCTCAGTCAACTAAAGTGGATGAGCTAGAAGCCCGCCTTAACGCAATAGCCAACAGAAGCGAGCTTCGCGAGGAAGGAGTGATACGGCCTTATCCCGCAGAATGGGATACGGCTCCCTATCCGCCGAAATTTAAGGCCCCAACACTACAACCTTTCGATGGTACAGGGTCGCCAAATCAACACATCTACTATTTCAAATCACAGACTGGAGATGTGGTAGCCAACGACGCCATCCTAACCTACTTGTTCATCGGTATTCTTAAAGGGGTTGCCTTTGAATGGTTTATGAAACCGCCTGCTGGATCTATTCAGAAATGGGTAGATCTGAAAAGGCTTTTCATAGCCAGATTCTTCAAAGACGACACGGAAGTCTCAGTCCCTACCCTTCTCGCCACCAAGCAAAAGAAGGGAGAATCTATCAAAGCTTATGTAGAGAGGTTCCGCAGCATGGTATTGTGATGCCCATCAGGTATGACTCAATCAACTTTGGTTGAAACTTGCAGGCATAACTTGCAGACGCAGCTCCTTGCTCAGATGGGAGTAGCAGAATGTCGCTCCTGGAGATAACTGGTATCGTAAGGAGAACAAGCTGAAGAGATTGTCGCTCGGGTCAAGGCTGAAGAAGTTACTCAACCCAAGCCCTAATAGCAATGCAACCAGAACAACGCGCTACGCTCCAAGGGGAAGGAGACGTTAGCTGCCGATACCGATGCACGTACACTATCTGGGAAGCAAGGCAAAGCACCAAACCAACAAAGAGCATCCAAGCAATACTCGTTCAAAGAGGAGCATGTAGACACTCTGTTCTAACTTCTTCGGAAGAATAATAAATTGTAGCTCCCTAAAATCAGAAAGCCAGATGAAGCAGGGTAGGTAGATGACCCCAACTACTGTCGCTATCATAGGTTCTTGGGACATCCTACCAGAAAATGTTATGTGTTCAAAGACATCTTGCAAAATTTGGTGAATGCTAACGTACATGCCCTGAAGCCGGAGCAGAAGAGTGTATCCACTAACTTGATTGCGGTCCAGTTCGGTGACTTCCTCCCTGTAGCTGCTACAGATGGTGTCATTCCCATCCATAAAGGGGAAATGCACTTGAAAAACACCGATTTACATAATCAGAAGGACAGGGGGTTGGTACCCCTCACTATCCCAAAAGGAGAGATCATGTGGGTCCATCCCGACCTAATTGAAGATCAGCAGTGGACAAGCACTTCGCCCAAGCAGAAAAGAGGCAAGGCTAAGTCATCTAACATGATTAGCCCCTCTGTTAATGAGAATAATGACCATCTCAAACCTCTCACCAACTCAGAAGAAGAGAGAATCGTCCTAACAGCATACCCAGAAGGCAACCCTGGTACTCGGTCGGAAAAAGCTTACTTGAGAAACTATGACCAGAATGCTCAAGAAGCCGAATAATAGCCCCAAGACACTGGGGGTTCTGTACCAAAGAAGTCGGTCGATAAAGGGAAACAAAAAGAGCTCCGGTTCAACAAAAATCTGTTAGACCCTAGAGGGGGGGTGATTAGGGTCTTATGCTAATCTATTCCGATTAAATGCCAATTAAAAATACTTAACAAATATATTCTTGCAAGATAGGTATACAATCTATTATGGGCAAGAATATGCAATATACACAAAGTGATATATCCTATATGATGAAATATATATGCAAGGATATATAAACTAGCACAAGATAATATATCCTAACAAAGAGATATACAATAAGATATGTGCAAGGATATACAAACTAACACAAGGGTAAACAATATGAACTAGATAGTGGATCATATAAATAATGAGTTAATGACAATGGCGACAAGAAATATAAACACAAGTATGAATAAACGCCAAAGCACACTCAAACACAAGATATGATCACGGAGTTCGGACCTTCCGTCCTACGTCTCCGCTCCCCACTCCCGGGGAGAAATCCACTATCACAATCCGGTTTGGAAGCCGGAACTTCTTCTACACACTACACAGTATCGGTTTTTAACGCTCACCGAACAA
>BQKN01067649.1:530367-559653 GCA_022839385.1 Asparagus kiusianus | reverse complement strand
GACTCTGATTGGGCTAGCTGTGCTGATGACAGGAGGTCCACCTCAGGATACTGCATCTTTATAGGAGGCAACTTAGTCTCGTGGAAGAGCAAGAAGCAGTCGGTGGTGGCGAGATCGACAGCTGAGGCAGAGTATAGAGCTATGGCCTTAGGAGTTGCTGAGTTGCTATGGTTGAAGAGTATGCTGGTGGAGCTGAAGCTGGATCAAGGAGCTAAGATGAAGTTGTGGTGTGACAACAAGTCAGCCATCAGTATCGCCAACAACCCAGTGCAGCATGATAGAACCAAACACATCGAGATCGATAGGTTCTTCATCAAAGAGAAGTTGGATAATGAATTAGGGTTTTCATTCTACAAATTTACACCTCAAACTCAAGAGATGGATTAAGTTGCCAAGTTTTTATGCTACTTCATGACATGCTTTGCGAAATTCTTGTCTTCTCATTTCAGTGTGATTCAGTGATTCACATAGAAACTCTAATAGATAGTGCTTTAGGCCCCAGATTTCCATCCATCTGGTTCCCTTTCCACTTTCCAATGAAAGAAAATGGGTTAAACTGTTATTAAACATTGAACCCAGTTGGTATGGGTTTACACTCCCCTTCAAAATAATTAAAAAAAAAATCTATGGTTATGATCAATCGATTGAATATGAATGGCTACGCTAGTAGAGAAAATTACAAGTCAAAGTTCAAAGCAAACCAGGCAATTCATTTAAGAGTGAACATGAAATTAATTAAAACTCACTAGTTGAGTAACTTAGTCACTGACCTGGCTTGCAACAGTGGAAATGAGTATGAAATGGAAGACATGGCGGATAACTTGGTTCTCCACAGAGACCTTTGCAATCACCCGACTCATCTGTTATGATGTGACCAGCAGGGCATCCTCCAAACCATTTGCTTTGGCATGATTCCGTCCAATAGCAACCTACAATCATATGCATTAAAAAATAAAATGATAACAAACAAGTCACACCACCTGAACAGAACTACCCTATAGAAAGTTAATCAAAAACATAAAACAACAACATCAAAGCTTTTATCCCAAATATTTGGGGGCGGCTACATAAACCCTATTCCTCCATTCCATTCTATTATGGGACATCTCCTTTGTTAAGTTAATTATTATCATATCATTCTTAATTGGTCTTTTAGGTCTACCTCTAGATTTTCTAGCCCTATTAGCTATAATACTATCACTTTTCCTAACCGGTGCACTAAGAGTTGTCCGCTGTACATGACCAAACCATATTAGTTGATTCTCTCATTTTATCCTCAACAGGAGCAACCTCTAATTTACTACGGATGCACTCATTTCTTATCTCATCTTTTAGCGTATACACACAATACCATAGCAACATCCTCATTTCTGCTACACTCATCTTTTGTATATGTTGCTTTTAATTGCCCAACACCCTGACCCGTAAAGCATTGTTGGTCTTATAACCGTCCTAAAGTTAATCAAAAACATGATCACAAATCTGTCCAACAACAACGATGACGACGACGAAAACAACCCCTTCATCCCAGAGTCGTGTGTCAGCCACATGAATCCCCACTAATTATAATCTTACACTTGTCGAACTAGTGCGTTTAGTAGCCTCCGTTGCGCACATCCAAACCATCTCAGACGAGTCGCTCTCATCTTATCCTCGATACGAGCAAGCTCTAGCTCCCGTAAGACACATCTATTTCTCGTCGCATACCTCAAGCGTGACAATCAAATCGTCGTCGCTTCGAGTTGCTTTAAGCCCAATTTCATGTGTGCGAACCCTATATTAACCAAACTACTTAATTGACTACATTAATTAGCAACGGAGTAGGTCAGAAGAACAATCCTCTTTCCTCTTCTTCAGTTCTCAGCTTCAGATTTCGCTCAATTCTTGTTCATAACTTGTGTTATGAAACCCTAAATTTTTTTTGATCAGGAAACCCCAAGGGACTCGATTTCATCCGATGCGGGCGTGGTCATCGTCAATCGATGAGCAGTCGAGAAAATAAATAAGGGAGGGGGTTAGGGTTTTTTTACCTCCTCGAGATTGGGGATTTTGTGAGATCGCCGGAGAAAGAAGAGAGAGGAGAGAGAGGAGGAGGAGGGCGGAGGCCATCTCCGGTCAACGCGGAGTGAGACGGGGGTCCACCGCAACCAAAATGAGCTCCTCCGTGTTATTCTGCATTTTTTCAGTGATTATTGCTAATAATTAAAACGCGATGCGCGTGTTTGTGCCGACAATACAAAAGGTTGTGGGCGGCATTTTCGGTAAATAATTAGCCTAAATTTCACAAAATCATGACGAAGGGAGCCACATCGGCCCCCCTTATTTGGAGCATTTTATTAATTTTCTTATGAAAATAGCCTTGTTTATCTCTCTCTTTTTTCTTATGAAAAAGATTTTAAAGAGAAAACATAATACTATCATATTTTTTTTAACTAGATTTTTATGCACGTACAATGCACGTGGTTAAATACTGTTATTAAGCATTTTTTATTTATTTTCTTACTAAAATTTATTCCTCAGTTACGCTTTGATAATTTTTGATCACTTTAATTTAAGTATTTTTGGTTTATTTTCTTACTAAAACTTATTCATCGATTATATTTTTGATTATTTATTTATTTGATATTTGTTTAAATAAGCAACACTCAGTTTAAATTTTTATGTTGATAGTTGAATTGTCAAGAGATAAATATAATCTAAATCCAATTTAAATTTTTATTCATTTGGATCGGCATGAAACAAAGCTTGACCTGAGGAAAAATAGTATTATGAAAGTAAAAACACTTGAAAAAATAACATTATAAAAGGAAGATGAATAATAAAGTCATCGAGCCAAGACAATTGATTTAAAGTGGGCTAAAACGATAAAAAATAGTTAATAAAAAATCATAAACTAAAGATTAATGCTAACTCTAGTATATTTTTATATGATAAAAGCATCCACATATCATACTCCCTTTAAAAGCACGAGTTCGGAAAATCTTTTTTAGACAAATATACCCTTTATAGTTTAAACTACATTATCTATAATCAAATTCTAATTTTAAATGGTCAATATTACCCTACACTATTTTGAATATTTTATTTATATCTTAATCTATCCTAATCATAATCATATCTTATCCTAATCCTATGTGAACCATGTTTAGCTTAACAATTTAAAAAAAACTAATATTAATAAAATATATAAAACATATAAAAATGATATTAGTTTGTTAAGATAGAGAAATTACAAGTAGATAACATATTATAATATATGAAGTATGGCAAAAAAACCATAAAAAGTTTTAAAATTGCAGAAAAGACCCTAAAAAGTTCAAAATTATAAAACTGATCCAAATGTCTCAAAACTTAAAATAAAAAACATGAAATTAAAAAAATTAACATCAGTTTGCAACGAATATAAAATTTACAGTTAACACCTCAATGTCTCAAAAATTATAGAAACACACTCAAAAGTTTAAATTACATACAAGCATATTAAAATTCTAAAATTTTAAAACTTACAAACAACACAAATGAATTCAAGAGATTACCATGATACACCTAAAATTTTTGACATTTAAATTTAAATTTTTTAATTAACACACTCAATATCTCAAAAATTATAGAAACACCTTCAAAAATTCAAATTATAAAAACCCACCCTAAAATTCTAAAATTTGTAAATAAAATAAGATGAATTCAAGATATTACCCTTAGACACCTAAAAATTTAAAATTTGCCAAAATTAACCTCAAACTTTTTAAAAACTCCTTCAAAGTTTAAAAATCATAAAAAGAACTCTAAATTTGTAAAATTTTTAACTAGCACACATCAAATTCGTCGATTGGTAGACCGCTAAAATTTAATCTTTTTCAAAATTAATCTATAGTTTTAATAATTGCAAAAGACACCCTCAAAGTTTTAGAGTTACAAGAAATATACTAACATTTTAAAAAATATTGTTTTATATTTATTTCATTACTTTAAATAAGTGAGATTTATCTTGAGTTCAAATATGTATAATTTAATTATAAGATTTATTAGTATTTTATTTAAATATTTAAAAAAATAAATGTAAAGAAATTTAAGCTAAACTTGGATGAATATAAGTATCTGGGATATTGTAATTGTTATTATGAATTTTAGTTATAGTAACGTAGAAAATATTTCAAAAATTTAAGTTTATTCAAATATTTTTTGACTCAAAAAGCTAAGTTAATTGTTTGATTTACTGCAAACTTGTAAATTATTTTTGTTCTAAGAATTTTTAATTGATCACCACTACCAACACCTAACAGGAACTTAATTAAAGTACGAAAGTAAATCTTGATCAAATTTGGTCTCTTATTCAACATGGCAACAATCTCAACAAGTAATAATTAGTAAGCCAAGTTTTTTTTTTTGAAAACAAAGAATATTGAGGTTTGTGACAACCCCAAGCAAATTCATCACAATAATAATTCTTTGCCAATTGCTTAAAGAGGCCACCTTTATATCATAAATGATTGATCACATGCTGCGCTATCCATAGACAATAATAAAATATAGTAAAATGGTTAAATATCAAAGTATAATTTTATGTGATATAAGCAATCATATAAGCATACAAAACTACTAATAACTCTGCATGAAAATGCCTTATAAAAATTCCTAATTGTAATAAAAAAATAAGTTGTTATATAAAATGATTATATAATATTGTTCTTGAAAATTTCAAATTGAATGAAGATCAATCTTTCTCCACCTTTATCTTTTTTCTGGGCAACTCTAGAGTAGCATCTTCATCATCTACGTCGATTGTAATATCAGGCTGCAGTTGAATTTCTTGTGCTATTATATTGCATTCGTCTCGTTCATCTTTTCTCTTTTCATCTAACTTCACCAGGAATTTGAATGTTTTTCCGATGTTCAAAACAAATTTTTGGAAATATGGACTCTGATTATTTTTCTGTTGCAATGAGAACAAATATTATATTAATACTTATGAATTTGTTTATTTTCTAATTTACTACTTGAATAGAGTTAGGAATTACTTCTTTCTTTTCTGTAATGAATGTTTCTGCTTTTCATCCAATAAGAGTTTTTGCTGCGTCAAAGAGTGTTACTCTTGCATTATCCGTGCCATTTTCCACGAGAATCTTATCTAAGTACCTGTATTTTTCATTGTTAATTTCTAAAGACAATTAGTATTATATTTTAATATGTTTAATGGCATTAAAAAAGATATATTACTTAACCTTGGTACTGGGTCATCAATGATTCTGCGACATTTGTCATTCAGACACTCTTTACTAACATCTTTATCAACCTTCTTGTCACAGCCTTTGCAAGCATAGAACCATGGCTCGAGCCTATTTAAAATAGTAGTTATCTTTGCCTTAAATGTGCAATACTGTGCCTGTATATTAACAAAGTTTAGTTAGATTTAAATTTGTAGATAAGAATATGTATATAATATTGTACTTGTATGAAAAACAATATATATATGAAAAATACCAAACAATTACACTTTTCTTTGCAAAGTTTTAAAATTTTAGACATTTGGAAGATATAAGAAAAATTAGTAAGTATTCATAAATTCCATACTGTGTTCTTCAAATTAAATATTAATATTATAATCTAAGAGAAATTGGTAATGAATAATGCAGGTATTTAGTTTAGATCTTTATGGAAAATGACAGGGATAAAGCAAAAGTAATATTATTAAAATAACAGAAATTCTTATTGGATGCACATCAGAAGAATTCATTTTAGAAGAAAATAAAGAGATAGCTTCTAATTTATTTAAGTAATAAATTAGGAACACAAAGAATTTTATATATATGAAATTAATATTTATTCTCATTGAAATAGAAAAAAAATCAAAGTCTATATTTTGAGTAGTTTGTGTTGAACATCATAAGTACATTTGACTTCTTTGTAAAGTTAAATGAGATGATACAAAATTAACGAGCCCAGGAAAGATAATAGCATAAAATACAAAATTAGCCTAATGTCACAATTGATGTAGATGATGAAGACAATACTCTAGAATTATCCGAGAAATGATAAATGATAAACCTGAAGAATGATTGATCTTAGCTCAATAAAAAATAAAATAGAAGAAATAAAAAATAATATTTTCTAAATATTTTATAGAATAGTTTAATTATTTTGAGTGAAATTAGGAATCTTTAGAAGGGAGTTTCATAAAATTTTTTCAGTACTTTTATATTCTTATGTGGATGTTTTTATCATATAAAAGTATATTAGAGTTAGCATTAATCTTTAATTTATATTTTTTTATAAAGTCTATCAATGATTAGGAATAAACTTCATATTCTCTTTTGTATCGTTTTAACATACTTTAAATCAATCATTTTGCCATATTGGTTTTAAATATTCACCTTCCTTGTATAACACTATTTTAATATTTTTTAATTTGCAATGCTATACTTTCTCAAATAAAGCTTAGTTTTATATCGGTCAAAAATAATATGAAAATTCAAATTATTTTTAAATTATATTTGTTTTTTGTCAATTCAAATATCAACATGAAAATTTAAATTAGGTGTATCACATTTAAACAAACATAAAAAAAATAATCGGGATGTAAGAGTTTAAAGAAAAAATTGAGCACAAACTGTCAAAAATACTTAATCATGATATTAAATCACGTGCATTGCACGTGTGTAAAAACTAGTGCATATAAAAGCACTAAAAATAGTTTATGAAAATCTCTTCTAAAAATTCCTAATTTTACTAAAAAATTAAACTATTCTATAACAATTCACAAAATATTATATTTTGCTGCTTCTATTTTATTTTTTATTAAGTCAAGATCAATCTTTATTTATCTTTATCTTTTTCCTGGGCAATTCTAGAGTAGTGTCTTCATCGTTTACATCGACTGTGATATGAGGCTGGAGCATTTTATCTTTCCTTGGGCTTATTCATCTTTTGTCTTCTCGTCTAAATTCACAAAAAAGTTGAATATATTTCTTATGTTCAACACAAAATTTTGACAATACGGACTTTGATTTTTCCTATTTTAATAAGAATAAATGTCAATTTCATATATATGAAATTTTTTGTATTTTAATTTATTACTTAAATAAGGTTAGGAGCTACCTCTTTTTTATTTGCAATGAATTATTCTGTTGTGCATCCAATAAGAATTTCTGTTGTGTCATAATATTACATTTGCTTTGTCTGTGTCATTTTCTATGAGGATCTGAACTAAATATATTATATTTTTCATTGTCAATTTACTTTAGATTATAACATTAATATTTAATTTTGATATATTTATTTCATAAAGAAGGGATATCACTTAACCTTGGTACTACATCATCGACGATTCTATAACATTTATCATTTGGACATTTATTATTAATATCCCTATCCACTTGCTTGTTACAGCCTTTGTAAACATAAAATCACTACTCAATTCTATTATAAATGGTAGTTATTGTTGTCTTAAAAGTGCGCTACTGTGTCTGTATATTGGTAAATTATTCTTAGGTTTAATTGTATGGATTTTAGAGTAGGTTTTCTAAGATCATACCTCTTTCAAATGTTATAATGGTTGTATATATTAGTAATTTGAATTTATATTGTATTTATAAAGAGCATTAATGGAGATGCTTTTGTCTTGGCAGCTTACTCTAAAAGAGTGCTGCATATTAGTTTTAAAATATAATATTTTTATGGTATTATATGGATGTTTGCTTGGTTTACTTATTATTCTCTTGTTTCTTCAGTAAGTTGTATCTTTGGGTTAATATATATTATTAACGTAATTTACGATGACATGTATATCTCCTCTATAAATTTGAGATAGATATAAAGTGAATTTTATATTTAGTGGCATATAATAAGAATTTTAGTAATGATATATATTACCTCATTATTTAGAAATCTTAAAATCTAATAGTGCTATTGCATTATTATCTTTGAACGTGTCTTAAAGAATTGATCATTCATTAGTAATCATACGCCTAAATAAAGTCATACACAGGGTCTATACTATATAAGAAAAATAAAAATGTTGATTTTATATTTTTTATTACGCAGATTCATGACATAATATTTTTTCTTTTATTTTCAATAAAGAACGTTTCTTTGATTGGAACAAATTTGTTCGATATATTCTTCAGGGGGGTTCAATCGGTGCTTCTTTGATAAATATAACATATGTTAGTGTTTGAAGTGATTCTTTCAAATTTCATTTGAAATAAAAACTGCTTGATTCTTTTGATGATATCTCTAAATTTTCTAATAGTTCTCCATACACAAAACTTTGTAACTTTTTACCCTATAAATATTATTACCATTAGAGATTAATATTTATAAATTATAATCAATTAATGTTAAGCTATTATATTATAGTATTTTATTATTTTTTTATAATTTAGTCTTCTATCAATTAATGATACTTATGTATTTTTGCTGCAATAACATATTAGTAAAATTATATAAAGTTATTAATTTATACATTAAAATTAATTTTTAATTTATCATATATTTTTAAATTTTTTATTCTTTGACTGGATATTTTTAATCTGTTATTATTGCTTTTTTTACCAACATCAACTTGACTATTTTTAGATTCTGAAAAAGTATAGTAAACCTTAAATTATAAGTTACATTTATATATCTTAATGAAAAAAATATCAAACAAGTACTCTTTTCTGTGCTAAGTTTTAAAATTTAAGTTTTTTATTTTGTGTAATTTTAAGCTTTTGAGAGTTTTTGTCTAATTTTTAAAACTTTTTATTTTTTGTAATGCTTCATATAATAAACTGATACCATGAAGATATTTCATATATTTTATTAATCTTATTTAAATTATTGAGCTATAAATAGTTCATTGGGTATTAGAATAGAATATAACTATGATTAGATAGATTATAATTTAAATTAAATATTTAAAATAGCACATGGTAATTTTGACTATGGAAAGCTTTTTCCGAACTCATGATTTTAAAGAGAGTATGATTTTTATTTTCCTTAATTTTTTTATAATTTTGAGAATGACTTTTGTCTCTTTGGTTTATTTGGTAGATTTTATAAATATCTCATACACACTATATACATTTGTAGGTTTGCGCTTCGGGCAGACATTATTTGTCTTATTAACTTGTTTGGTTTTTGCATATACGTCATTCATTTTGTAGACATTTGTGAATTTGGTATTTAATAATTTTATTTAGATTTACATTTCAATTTAAACTGTATTCTTAATTTTGAGAATGACTTTTGTCTCTTTAATTTGTTTGGTAGATTTTATAAATATCTCATCCATACTATGTACATTTGTAGGTTTGCGCTTGGGGCAGACATTATTTGTCTCATTAACTTGTTTGGTTTATGCATATACACCATTTATTTTATAGACATTTGTGAATTTGGTATTTAATAATTTTATTTAGATTTACATATCAATTTAAACTGTATTCTTATCTTTATACTATGTATATCCAATAAGAATTTATCAACTTACTCTTACTTAATGGATTAATATTTAAATTCTAAAAATATTTTTATATAGTAAAAGTTTTTTCCAAACTTATGCTTTTAAAAAAAAGTATGATACGAACTTGGCCTCCGAACCGTAGCAATTTGGAGGATGATTAAAAACAACGGGTTTCAAAAATTCACGGGCTTCACACGGAGACAATCCAGATCCACGCTGGCACGCGGTTTACAGCTGCCCCGCCGCCGCCACCAGTAAATGAGCTGGTATCAGGATACGAAGTGTTCCACCCCCAACTATTCCACTAACTACAAGTCGACCACAAGGCGTTATCACTACAGCACCAAGAGCTGAGGTAAATTCGTAATATTTTGAAACGGCAGTGGCTTTTCTAAAGGACTCCTCGTGTGGGGCCCGCCTCCCTTCGCTGACGTCGATCGTCTTTGACCGCACGGCTCGGCGACAATCGCGTGGTGTTTTTTAAATTAAGAGCAGGTATTAACTAGCCCCACAATACTCTGATATTTTACAAAAAACTACCTAGCATTGTAAATTCGTGAAAACCCGCATGAATTTCGTGAGATCGTCAGAAACGCGAAACTTTTGATTGCTACAACTGACCACTGTCAGTTTTACGAAATTTTTATTTTTGCTATAACTTTGGATAATCTTTTGGGTTAAGAACGGACTTAATGGCTGTTTATGTATTAAACCGTGGTTTAAATTTTACTCTTTAAGTCTATCAATGATTAGTTTTTGCAAAATTCAGGGAGGTCTTGTTAAACTGTCTAAAATTTAGGGATCTTTTTACGAAATTTATAGATTTAGGGGCCCTCCACAGACTTCTCTGAACTCAAGGGGTTTTACAAAATTTAGTGACTTTTCAATGTTTTCATGCATGAGACCCTCCTCGGTCCGCGCGTCTAGTGACAGACACGTCTGTGGGTCCCAGGCGTGGGGTCAGCTTGTCATAGAAAGGGTAAAAAGCCGGGTAAACACGCGATTCCTACTGTGGCACCAACCGACGACCGCACCTGCCAAGTATACGTGGGGCCGACGAAGAATGTGGGCCCCCTCCGATGCTGGTCGGAACAAGAGCGGGAGAAAACAAACAAGATATATATATAATACCTAGTGAGAGAGAGAGGAGTAGAGAGAGAGAGAGAGCCGAGAGAGATTTTAGAGAGAGAAAGAGAGGGTTGGAGGGTGAGATCTGGTGCTCCGCCGGCGAGCACAAGGAGCCAGTTACCGACTTTCTCATCTCCCTCTCTCTGCTGTTGCTCTTCCTGAAATCGATCTACATTTTCTTTGCAAAGCACATTTGCAGGTAATTTCAGTACATTAAAAGAAGTCATTTTAAGTTTTTTTTTTTGAAGAACTATAATTGATATCAAAGAAGTCATTTTTATGGATCAGTTGTCAGGATAATTACCAAATGCCCCGTCTAGAGTTTGAGTATTTTGAATTTCTCTTCATGATACCTAGTCTAAATTGCAGAGTGAAATTGTAGTTTGCAGACGGAACTTTTTATTGCTGTTTCCCCCCTTTTTTTTTACTTAACTTCTGACAAGGAAAATGAAGAATTTATGTGCAAATTAGTAGAACATAAGGGTTTTTTTGTTGCAATTTAGCCCTTATCTAGTGTAAGCTTTTGATTTGATATACCAGAATCATAGCAATGGAATATGTGTAATCTCTAAACAATGTAAAACCTATATATGTATGTATCTAAAGTATCATTTACTGTAAAAATCTGTTCTTTTCGGTCTGTAAAGGAAGAAATTTTCACTCTGAACCCAATCCCAGATTTAATCCCTAAAACCAACCCACTTTAAATTTATTTATGAGAATCAACCCACTTTGAGTTAATTAAGGTACTAATTAGTCGGGGTTGCCAACCCCGACTAATTAGTAGCCTAATTATAAGCGGGGTCAGGGAGCAGGGAAGATTTGTGCCTGCTAATTAGGCTACTAAGTTGGGGTTGGCAACCCCTACTAATTAGTACTGCAATTAACTCAAAGTGAGTCGATTCTCATAAATAACTTTAAAGTGGGTCGGTTTTAGGAATTAAATATGGGAATGGGTCTACATTGAAAATTTCTTCGTCTGTAAAGGTGTTAAAACAAGTTTTTTTTTCATCATCTTTTAACTTACAAGAATATTGATTTTGATTTGATACACTTAATGCATTGAGTCATGTTGCAGTTAAATATTTAATTTAATTTCTTACTTCAAATAATATATTTTAGAAATGTTTGAAAAATCATGATACTCTCACTGAGAAGGGCCCTGTTATAGTACGCACACTGATGCGAGACTTGTAATGTAATGAACACTAAGTGACTAGCTTTCCATATGCCAAACTATACTGCAAAGTTTAGTATACCATGTAGACGCATTCACATAAGGCTCCTCAGGGCCTAAAAGAAGCAAATGTTCTTTAATACACGCGTCGGAACGTCACTTGTAAAGTTGATCACCTGATTGATGATCGGCTGAAATTCTTATTTTGTGAAATGAGTCAATGACATGTGAAAAGATCTCTTAGTGGACTGAAAAGGTCCTATTTTTGTGAACTCCTTAGGTATTTAGGTGTTTTAACTGTTGAATCTTTTCCTTAGAAGAATGTTGTACCAATGTGCAGTGAAATGAGAATTTTAGACGGGACTGTTAGAAAGAATGATACAATCAACATTCCTTTTTTTTTAAGTGTCATATTCCAAAGAGGTAAAAGAAACAATCATAGCTCATCTATTTTTCTAGTAATCTATTAGATTACTAACATTTATGGTATTATCCCTCTCCATCTTGAAGAGTTGGTTGTAATCTTGAATGCCATGTGCTTACATTGTTTTCTTCAATAGATTCTAGACCTGCTAAACAACATTGCAATTCAATGTCATAAAATTATTATTATTATTTCAGTGTCCAACCTTGTTCAAAATGTAATTTTTTCGAGTGCCATTTTCTTTACTTTTTTTTGTGTGTGTGTGGTTTCTCTAGATTATGTTCATGCAACTAGAGAAGCTCCTTGGATCATTCACTCCTCCTGAGAGAGCCAATCCATGAAGTTGTTTTTGTTCCTTGCAATTACATTTATTCTCTGATTGATTATTTTGCTTAGGAATGGAGCCTCCACTTAAGGGTGTCATCAAGGATGTCAAAGGAAGGGCACAGTGCTACAAGCGAGATTGGGTTGGAGGAATTTGTTCAGGCTTCAGGTATACCCATCAGATCATGTATGTGATTCTTTCTACAGCTTGCTCACTGGTTCTTGTTCTTCAATGCTAGGATACTGGCTCCCACTCTGTACATTTTTTTCGCTTCTGCACTTCCTGTAATTGCTTTTGGAGAGCAACTAAGCAAAGATACTGGTCAGTGTTCTACCAATGAAATGCATGTGGAAATTTCGAGTTAGCCCTGTTTCCATTAAAGATTTGTGAGTTTCCTTTGTCAATTTGTGCTAGATGGATTATTGAGCTCTGTGGACACTTTAGCTTCTACTGCAATATGTGGCATCATACATTCTATACTTGGTGGACAGCCAATGTTGATATTGGGGGTTGCCGAACCCACAGTGATAATGTATTCATACATGTATCATTTTGCCAAAGGGCAGGCAGGTCTTGGCTCACAGTTGTTTTTGGCTTGGACTGCATGGTATAGTGCTATCAACTGGAAACCATGTTTTTCTTTAATATGTCTTTTGTAGTTTGAGGGTTTTGAATTTGCTCGTATCTGTCTTTTTCAGGGTTTGGATCTGGACAGCTCTCATGCTGATCCTTCTTGCAGTATTCAATGCTTCTTCTATACTTGGAAGATTTACTAGGATAGCTGAAGAGCTTTTTGGGATGTTGATCACAGTACTTTTCATCCAACAGGCTATTAAGGTGCATTCATAATTCAAAACATAACATGGAAAGCATGGATGCAGGGTGGAGCCTAATTTGTTTACTATATACCAATTTTGAATCTTTGATATCTTATCACAGGGAGTAGTTGGCGAATTTACTATTCCTAAAGGTGAGAATGAGGCTCTACCGGTTTATCAGTTCGCGTGGCGATACATAAATGGATTATTGGGGGTCATATTCTCTGCTGGAGTGGTGTTCACATCTCTGAAGAGCAGAAGGGCAAGATCATGGGCATATGGAACAGGTTTCTTGCATAACCTAAGATTTTCAATTCCTAACTTTATGTGGTACTAATGTTTGATAATTACAGGTTGGTCTAGAAGTTTGATTGCAGACTATGGGGTCCCTCTTATGGTTATGGCGTGGACAGCATTGTCATATGCAGTCCCAGAAAGCATTCCTTCTGGAGTTCCTCGGAGGCTTTATAGTCCACTTCCTTGGGACAGCAAATCCTTGCAGCATTGGAGCGTTGCAAAGGTAATATGTTTTCCAGAATCACTCACTTGTCATTTGTCATTAGCTGTCAATTCAATTACTTATTTAATTACATAATGTGTCTTATTTCCATTATTCAGAATGTGGGGGAAGGCATTAATTTATTCTATCAATTTTTTTTTCATCTAAATACACTGTAGCACGTCCCGGGGCTCGCTAGCCCTTTGGGGCTGTGTAAGCTGTGGGACCACTGAGAGCAACTCGTTGTTTGGCTCCACCCACTCCCAAAAATGTGCTAGCACTAGTTGCTCTTGAGCCATTTGACTTCATTATTTAAATGTTGCACAAAGACCTATGCTTATTGGTCTTTTATATCTTACCTTACTTCTCTATATTTTAAGGCACCAAAATTTGATGCTTGCAAAGCGTACTTCCAGTATATCGTTTGGTACTTGTCATTTGCCTGCCAAACAGTTTTGCCTTGGTGTTCCCATTTGGTTTAGAGTTCAATCAAAATATTTTTCTATATTTTGTGTAAGTGACAATGACGATGAACAGATTTGACATATTTCTACTTGAGATGGAGATACTCCCCAGTGTTCTTTCTGAGAATGGAACCCTAGTTCCCTTTTTGTTGCAGTTACCACTGTACCAAGGATCTCTGATCACACTTGAAATAACGACGACACATGAGTAACTTCTCACTAGGTGGCCATTTACTATGGAATTAAAAAAACTTATTGTGGGTTTGTATTCTGTTTATGACATTCAAGTGTCCAGTAAAGGATGTAGCTGACAGTAGTTTGTTTGTGCATGTTTATTTTTTGTGTTATCATATCTCAATAACCGTTTTGCTTTGAAAGACTGAATTTTGTTGTAATCGACAATTGCAGGATTTGTTTTCGGTTCCTGTGTTATACATACTTGCAGCTATTCTACCTGCCCTTATGGTCACAAGCCTTTATTTTTTCGACCACAGTGTTGCATCTAAGATGTCTCAGCAGAAAGAATTTAACCTAAAAAATCCTTCTGCTTATCACTATGACATTTTGATTCTTGGGTTCATGGTAAATATACATTTCTTGTTTCCATTTTTTTTGCAATCAAACATCATTTTCTCAATGTATTATTCATGATGTACGCGAGCTTCATACCTGCTATCCTGATTTCAGGTTTTGATTTGTGGGCTACTTGGGATCCCTCCTTCAAACGGTGTTCTTCCTCAGTCCCCCATGCACACGAAGAGCCTTTCTGTTCTCAAGAGGCAGGTGTGGAAAAGTTCTGCCTGCAATGGTTGCTAGTTTCATACTTTCATTTTGGTTTAGAAATTAATATGTTTTTTTTCGTTAAAATTTCCAGCTACTTCGGAAGAAGATGGTTGAGACGGCCAAAGAGGGCATGAAGCAACAAGCCACCAACTTAGAAATATATGGTAAAATGCAGGAGGTCTTCATACAAATGGATGACGATGCTACTGAAGTGTTGACACCAAAAACTAAGGTTAATTCTCTTTATGTTTGGATTAGATACTGATTTTGCTATGTGTTAAAGGATATATTGTCAAGACTTTCTATATTGGACTAGTGATAATTAGTGGAGAATATGGCTTTAACTGATACAGAGCCATACCTTTTTGTTCTATGCCTTCACTCATTTTTCTTTGCTTCCTTGGATTAGGACATTATTAGCATCTTATGCTCTATAAAAATGTGATTAACTGATTATAGACATTACGTTATGCGGTTCAGTGGTTCCTCTAAAGTTTTTCTTACTGTAATTTTGTCCTCGTTTGGTGTATGTACACAAATCAAAACTTGAAAGGTTTAACAACTAGCTCCCATATCTTCTGCAGACAGCGGTTATAGGAAAAGAGCTTATGGACTTGAAGAAAGCTGTTGTGAGGGGTGAAAGCAATGGGGAGAAAAAGGATCAATTTGACCCTGAAAAGCATATCGAGGCTTATTTGCCAGTGCGAGTGAATGAGCAGAGGGTAACCAACCTGTTGCAGTCAGTTCTTGTTGGTGTTTGTCTATTAGCCATGCCTATCATCAAGATGATCCCAACATCTGTTCTCTGGGGGTATTTTGCTTACATGGCGATTGATAGCCTAGGGGGGAACCAATTCTGGGAGAGGCTGTGCATTCTATTCATTACTCCTCGTCGACGATTCAAGTAAGTCCTTGTTGCAGTTTCCTTTTTGAGCAAGTTTCCTAGGGTGAGAATTGCAGTTTTGATGAAAACCGAAGTGGGAAAAGTAAATGAGTTGATAATGGTACTCCGTGAGTGGAAATTAAAATGGTTGCCCAATCCCCAAAAGCCAATCCTATATTCATGATATTGTGGCTAACAATGATGGTGCAGTGGGCTAACAATGATGGTGCATTGGGCTATCTTTGTTTCTGATACTCGAGATCGGCAACTATTAGCAAACCAAAGCCATGCCCTTATGCAGATACTGCCTTCTCTTATTTGTCTTCCTCTTGCATTCAATAGATGAGATGGTTTGGTCACATGCAACAGAGACCATTAAGTGTATCAATTAGGAGAAATGAGATTATAATTAATGGACAAAAGAGGACTAGACCATGGAATTGAATGGAAGAATATGATTCACATAGCTGACACCAATGTTTGAGGATAAAGGCCTTGTTGTTCTTGTTATTGCATTATACAGTACACTAGCCTTCTAATTATCTTATGTAGTAAAGACCCTCATCTTGCTGCAAATAATGAAAACATAGTTTTCCAAAGTAGAAGGTATATTAATGACATATAATCTTTGGCAGGATTTTAGAAGGCGACCATGCTTCCTTTGTGGAGACCGTGCCCTTCAAGGCAATAGCAGGCTTCACAATCTTCCAATCATTGTATCTTCTCCTGTGTTTCGGTATCACTTGGATACCTATAGCTGGAGTTCTTTTCCCTTTGCCATTTTTTCTTTTGATCAGCATCAGGCAGTACATCCTTCCTAAATTCTTCAACCCCCACGACCTGCAAGAAATGGATGCTGCTGAGTATGAAGAAATCGCTGGAGCTCCTGCTCGTGCACGCTCACTCTCATTCAAACTCTCATTCAAGGTATGCTGTATATTTTTTGACCATAAAATGTATGAGGTTGAATTTCACAAACTGCCACAAATTATTAGGGGTTTTGCGTAAATAAATTATCTAATTGTTTTAATTAGAGAAAATACTATAAAACTTTCAAATCAGCAGAAAAATATCATGTAAAAGAAAAAAAAAACTACCCATGAACTAAAGCACCATGAACATTCATGTATTATTATAAAATTACCAGATAGTTTTCTGATAATATATAGTTCCTGTTGATCTGAAAGTTTGTGGTATTTTCTCCTATGAAATAATATTCCTCACAGATAATAGCCAAAATCCTAAAATATGCAATACTTTAACAAGAAATGCTTCTACCCTTCCTGCAGGAAAGGGATTTGTCTGCAGGAACCACTGATGGAATTGAAACTTGTGATGCTGAAATGTTAGATGAGATCACGACAAGCAGAGGAGAACTTAAGCTCAGAACCAGAAGCTTCAATGATGATAGATTACCCCAGGCAAGATAACTCTTATTTTCCTGAAGAATTACTAATTTGGATGAAGTGTTGAAAAATTCTATATGATGTCTATATTGATGGTTACAGGTGTATCAGGGGAGGCTCTAACTGCAAAGAGATGCAGAGAAATGAACCGATTTCAGAGCGACATTTTGGTCAACTAAAGTGGTAAAAGCTAGAAATCTTGTTGGTTTTATACAGGATTCTCGACATGAGAGGCTGCTCAAGTTCCTCAGTTTGCCAGAGATTCATTGGTGGATGTAAATACAGTAAATGATGCATAATGAGGGTGGAAGAGGAAATATGAACAGTTGTACATTAGTTCTCATTCTTTTCCTATTTGTATGGATTTTTGGTGCCTTATTCGTTGAGATCAAATTTGAGAGGGATGAAGAAAGTGCAGTATGGTACTCCTGGCTGTAATATATTCATGAGGCGAAGTAATTGCTATTTAGTTGTTTAGTCTACAAGAACTGGTATGCTCACAACTTTGGTTTCTTAAATTGTGTTTTTCGCATGTACGTACGTGTAGGTATACGTATGTGGAGTGATTTAAATACACGTACGACTTTTCTAAGATGTCACTAAGATATTCATATTGGTTGATGTACTATAAAGTTGAATTATCCACGCTGTTCAAATTGGTCTATAAGCTATTGAAAATTTTCCGAACTTTCATATATTTCTACGGCTTCTTACACTTATGAGTGGTGCAAATTGCAAAGTAAACAATTTTTATATAATTCATCTAACGGAGCCTCATAATAGACCGGAGGTCATAAAACTAAAGCTTCTTGCATGAAAATAAGAAGAAACGCCCTGTGATTGATAAATAAATCCTCGATAGCATTTGACTCCAACCAATTTGAGAGATATATCACATCCGAAATCTAGATTTGATGATGAGCAATCAACATTTTCATTCCACCTCGCGCGTCAAAGCATACAATATGCAGAAGGATACAACTGCTATTAAATGTTACTTATTGAGAAAAAAAAAAGGTAAGAGTAAAAATTTAATTAGTTAATTAATTGAATAATGAATTACATGGGAATTGCAATCTTATTCACACAAAATTTGCTACACTAGCAAACATAAAGATATATAATTTTTCTCAAGTGAAATTTGTTTCGCTTTCTTTTTCTTTCTCCCTCCCTCAATTTCCCATCTATTGTACATTCTGCACTCGAATGTCCATCCATTGTTCTTGCGGTATACATATGCTTTATGCATGAGAGAAACCTCGACTCAGATTCCTGAATGTAATCTATCATTCATTAATGAACTTCCCTGTTCCAATCATCGCTAACTAGAAAAAGCCGATCGCCATCTCTGATAACACCCAACTCGTTTATCTCGGCTCTATCTTGACTGAGAACTTTAGTAGGCAAGAATTCAAATTTCTTCGCTCCAATCTCCAGCAACTCTGTGATCGAGCCAGGAAGAAGCACAAGCTTTCCACACCTGTCCTCTTTCTCAGGACAACATATCGTTACTCGGATAGGATTTTGGTCTCCAATGCTTCTCGTACTAAGAGGAGGTGCTGTAGAGAACAGTCCATCACTACCCACATTGACACGAGCTGCTGACATGATCCCAAACAATGAGTTGTCATAATTACTTATCGTTTTCCTTTGATGAACATTACCCCCATTATTCTGAGTTCTTGTTGTATGCCAGACTTCGTGAGCAACATGATGCATTGTTGGCTCGCTGCGATATCTCCCAAAGGGAACTGAGGGAGAAATGTTACAACTAGTCCTAGTGTCCACGTTATCATTCTGACCTCTTTTGCTCTGGAAGAATGCTATAATCTCTTCATGCCCCTGTTGGTCAGCTAGATTACGAGAACTCCAGCCAATGCTGTTGAGCTTATCAATGTCTGCTCCTTGATCAACCAAGAACTTGACCATATTGATGTTTCCTTCAGAAACAGCTAAGTGTAGAGCAGTCGTGCCATCACTCCTAGGTACTGTTACGTCTCCACCATAGTGCATGATGTTTTGTAGTAACTCGAGGTTGTTTTGCTCGGCAGCAATGCATGCAAATTGGCCCATATCACTGGAAGAGAGCTTGGCACCGCTGCTCAAGAGAAGCTTGATGGTAGCTTCATGCTTTCCGAGAATGGCTTCCCATAGAGGAACACTTCCTCGGTGATCTGTATGAAGGCAACAGAAATATTGCTGTGTAAATAAACTGTTCCAGAACTAATTTGCTTTGATGATCCACATCATCCATGAAGATCTCTATCCTAAAATGTTTATATGTAAAAATTCATGGGGAACACTCTTATTCATCCAGGATCAAATCATCATATGTTCTAATACTGAAAACCCATTATTTTCAAATCGTTTGCTGCATGATTAAAAAACATCAAAAGATTCATAGTCTATTCAAACCATGCTTGAAGGATGAAAGGATCATTTAACGTATGGCTTAAATTTTATGCATAAAAGTTCGTCAATATATGTTTCATCAAGACAAATGGTGTGCATCATATCAGATGGGAACTTTACATATGCTGGGGAACAATAAATAGCTACCCTTATAATGTACAAGTACTGATTAACTCCAGAAACTCATATATAACATTATAACTCATGAAATCTTGTAAACCAAGAGGGAGATTTCCAGATTGCATGCCTCATACCTATGCTATTGGGATTTGCTCCGTACTCAAGCAGAAGACGAGCAGCATTAAAATTTCCTCTGGAAGCCGCTATGTGCTGATTATTATGAAAATTGAAAGAGAAAATATTTACTTCAGGATACACTTCATATGGAAAAGGAATAATCATAAAGAATGTTAAGAAGTAAATTACAAACCAGCGCTGTGTGGTTAGTACTGTCAGATTCATTTGGATCCAAACCACGTTTCAGAAGCTGTTCCAGTATCAGATCGTCTCCTCTAATAACAGCACCACATAATGTGAGAGGTAGATCAATCTGACCTCGGGTCAACATGCTCTGTACCTCATCAAGGATTCTGCCCGTTCCGTAATCCTTGTGCTCTTTCAAATACTGTAATCCAATGGGGAAAAAGAATTACAAAAAGAACTTTGCCAGCAAAATTATGAAATGAAATAAAATGGCTCAGCTTTGGATCAAGATTTCTTGATCTGTTATGATCTTTGTCAATATAAATATATGTAACCGAGATATTTATACATAATTGAGAGCATTTTTGTATGAGGAAAAACCTTAAAAGTTGAAATAATAAGAAAGCAAGTACTATGTGGAAGAAAAAAATTGTCTAAAATGCATAACATACTTCCAAAAAATGCAGATCCATAAGAAGACAATACTTTCTTAAATGTCCAAACAAGTGCAGTGCTTAACCCAATTGGCTGCTTTAGATGGAAATGATTTTGAGCTTTATCTCTTGTCAAGGGAATTTTAAACAGACCTTTAACCTTTCTGTTCAATTTTCTTTCTCTTGGCAGAAGTACAGACCCCAGGGCTTAGTTTGTTGCAGGACGATCTCAGTTTAGCTGAAACCACAAATAAAATTCTCTCAGTCATGGCTGGCCGAAACATTAGACATTGTTGCAGAACTTTCACATGGTTATGATTCTATACCTCTTCTTAGTATGTCTCAGATTGTCATGGGCCAAAATTCTGCCTTGTAACTAACGTTTATCATATCGTCTCGAGAAAACAATGCAAACAGAGAGGGAAGGGTAGGACAAAGAGAGAAGATGAGTACTATTGAGATTCTTTGCTCCAGAGGTTCAACGGAAAAACAACTTATATGTGTACTTCAATTTTAATGGTCGATTTTCTTGCTTCTTCATGTGGCTGTAGGCAGTTGCTTAAAAAACATAAAATATGGCTAAACATAAACTTTGGCTTCTTATGTTTAGCTTGTAATTGGTTATTATCTTTTGAAAGAATCTGGTTTTTTTCCTGTCCTCGGGATTCTCTGAAGTCTTCAGCTCAAGAGTACAGAAGGCCTTCCAAGCTATCTTGAGAATGGGAGAAGAAGAGGCAGTGTTCCACTGGTGCTTTGATTTTTTTTTTTTTTTTTTCTTTTTTAAAAAATAAAACTATTTTCAGGCAAAGAACCATCTCTCACCGCCCTCTGGTAGAAGAAATGTGTTTTCACATGATTTTATGCATATCATACTCTTCAATTAATTAAAATGTTGAATATCCTCATTTAATCACTAATCAGAACTAATTAAGTTCCTATCCTCTGCAGATCATGACCATTTAATATCATATGCAGTGCAGTGCATAAATTAGCAATTGTGCTAATAATATATACCAACTTCTACAGCCTTACACCATACGGCCTATAAATTATATTCATAGTGGAAGAGAAAAATTGAAAATAAGAGAGCTTATACATGTAGGAATAAATGCCTGCTAACATGTTCCAACAAACATACGCCAAAAGCATTCAGTTACGAACCTGTAATAGATTGCTCATAATTATAGTTCCATCTCCAACATTTGACTGCACTATACTAAGGAATGAAGTACGATTTAATCGCAACAGCTGACACAACTTCTTGGTGCGGGCTGTTAGCAGCTGTGGTTTATAGCAGAGCACGCCAATCTCTCCAAAAATATCACCAGACCTGGCCTCTCCAACAACCTGTAATGGCAGAAAATTTAGGGTTAGCACATGCAATATATCGAGATAATAAGCTTGACGACCATTTTGACTTTTCAACAGTAATAACATGAAAACTTGCCTGTTCAACCCCGTTCTTTTCATCTATCAAGTCCTGAAAGGATGATCAATAAGTCAATCTCAGGGCACACTGGGAATTGGATTAAAAAATGTAAAAACTTAAAGTAACCTGCTAGAACTAGTAAGTACTCAGATATATCCTATGCCTAAATTGGATGATACAGTTTAGTTTTTTTTTTCCAGGAGAAATATTTTCTTACCACAGAACCAGTGACTAGTATATAGAAGTCCGTTGGTGCTTCGTTCTTCAAGATCACATCCTCCCTTGGAGGAAAATACTCAGCTTTCATTTCTGACACCTGTAAGTAACAAATCCGAAAGGTGAGGGATAAGCTTCTGCAATGAAAACTGAATGTCCGTAGCACTTGGAATCATACCAGTTGGAAAAGGATATCGCTAGAAACACCGCGGAATAAGTAGACCTTCAGAATAAGATTAAAAAACAAGTAATGAGAAATGCTAGATCGGATGGCCTTAGGCAGGGAATCGAGAGTTTCTTGGTGCTGAAGGCCCTCTGAGTCTGTCCTAAATTTCAAGCACAGGTGAGCAAGCATCTGATCTTGGAGTCGGTCTGGTAGCTGGTTTCTTTGTGCGAAACTTGAGGCTGCTTGAATTGTATCCCTCTGCATTTCAAAACACCTATATGTTAAATAATGTTATCGCTGGATTAAGAAGTTAAAAGTTATAGCTAAGCTTTAGTCTTCAAAAGATCATAGGAGAGATAAGGCGGAAGGATACTCACAAATTTTCTTGTTCGGCTGGTCCCATGGACCACCAAATTGGTCATATTTCCAATCAAATATGATGTCAATCCTAGATTGAAGAGCATGTAAGCAATGTCAAATACCATCTCCCGCGTATTCTGAGGATGCAAGTCTCCATATCCAACTGTTGTAAGAGTGGTAATTGACCAGTACATCGCAGTCACGTACCGAATCCACAAGCTTCTATGATGGAAATCTGGCATAGAAGCTCCAATCCATGTCATTTTTGGATCTGGATACGTTGCTGCAAGTAGATAATAGAAGCAACCGGCACAATGGACAGCAAATAGGGTGACCTAAAGCACAACCTTCTTATATTTAATGTTTGTACAATAGCAGAAAAAGAAGAATGTGAGATATCTAAACTGCAAACAACTCACACAAATAAGTTTTGCACATCGAACCAAGAAGTAATTGAAGTTCCTGTCTTTCTCTAATCTGACAAATCAAAGGACAGAGCAGAAAACATGAATGAAATAGTTACAAAATACAGAAGTCAGTTCTAAGGAAACTAAAGGACCTTGCTCACCACATTTCTGTTTCTTTTTTTTTTCCCAAACCTCTCGCTCCTTCTGAGGACAGTTAAAAACATTTTGATATTCTGTCCAAGGTTCAACATCAAGAAGGAAATAGAAGGTGTAGCTTTGGTTCGAAACCACAAGAAAAGTTCATTTTTTCCCCGATCTATTACTATTTTGTATTCCACAACCACTGATTTTCATAACAAACGTGCTTGATTTACTATAAGCTGAAAGGTGCAATTACTGTTCTCCATTATGGAGGCATTAAGTCTAAGATTATCGTGAAAGAGAAATTTTATCTTTACCGCTCACTTTCAGCAACAGCAAAATTTTATCTTTACTAGTTCTACTTTCTTATCTTTAGTCGAAGCTACCTCTCACTTATTATGTCTCCCCTAGTTTTTTATCGTACTTTTTAGTATATTTCATACCATCCATCTTTAGAGACATGACGGCTACACTCATTTTTTGAAATTATTTTTCTTAATTGCCAAGCCATACAGCATAGCTGATGATACAGGCGTCTTATACAATTGACCCAAGGGGTGGCAAACAGGTCAACCCGACCTATTAAATAACCGTGTCAACCCGTTTATTAAACGGTTTACCCACCAACCCAAGTGACCCATTTAATTGTTTATAATATTCATGTACTTAATATAAGAGTATACTTTAATTTTAAAGACATCCAGGTTTTCAAACATAAAATAACCTCATCATGTTGGTAAGGTGATTCTAAGGAATAGGATAAAACGGCCGAAAGAAGCTTAACAAGCCTACTACGGTCAGAATACGCCAGTTATTCAGCAGAAAAGAAACAATTTATATCAAATATCCAAAAGTAGAAAACATCATGTACGAAAGGATTAAAAGAAATAACACACACATATCAAATAAATAATAGGAGAAGCATGTATCAAGTTAGCAATAATGAAAAAAGAATACATACCGAGCGAAAAGAGAACTAACTCTCCGAAGACGCCACAACCGAAGCATGTTGAAGAATCCATAATCGCGAACCTTCGGTGGAAGGATCTTGCGAACAAGTTCATTAGGCATAGTGGAAATGAGATCCAGAGCGAACCAGCTGAATACATACTTCCTTGCAATCTGCCCGTGGTCGTCTATCAGAAGATAAGTGGCTCTATCAAGGTAGGCCAAGAAAAAGGTCAAGATGATATCTATGAAAAATAGAGCATTGACAATGTTGTCTGTAATGGCCAGGGCTCCTCTTGGTCTGTTGACAAACCCAAATTCAAATGGAGACACCCATGCTGTATAAACGACCAAAACAATGAGAAAGGTTTGCCATACCCTGCGATAAATTGGAAAAAGAAATCAGTATAAGATACAGAATAAACCGCTAGAGTAGAATAATCCAAACATCGCAATTGTGAGTCCTTATATTCCTCAAATCAGGAGTAAGAGCAAGAAGAAGTTCTAGCAAAAGCTCCATCATTCCTTCGGTTGAGATTGAAAAAGTCGAGAGATGTTCGCAACGGTATTCAACACAAAACTAAAGCAGACCCATTGACAATGTATTTGACAATCAGGATATGAAGTGGACACTACTTAGTTTGGTAGAGTTAAAAAGAAATTAATTTGGCAAGGTGATGAAAGTGAAACGAATTGGAGGTATAGGCATCATCAGATGAGAACACAAATTTATTTTAATCTAAGATTTGCGAGCTTTGAATGATCCAAATTAACGGGTTCAGTACTTTTACAATTTGCGCATCCTCACGACAAAAGTAACACTTTCATAAAGGGGGCTGGACACATGAGATATTAGTGCCGCGACTATGATTGATTTTTTTTGTGGTGTATTTGGAGGATAGATTTAGTTGTAGATTTCCACCACAAAAAAAAAATTAGGCATGCCGACCCTCGTTCATGAAATTCTAACACTCCTCTAGTTCCTACTTCTCAATTATATAAAAAAACATTCTTTCGTTCCACCAGTCTGCTCATCAAAATATTTACCGCCAGTTCAAAGGGTTAACACCCATCCTAAGGTGTAAATTTTGGCTGAGAATTTTGAGATTTGGAATTCGGACAAAATCAAAATTCCTCAAAATCTCAAACTTTCTAAGCTTTTGTTTAGTTGAATGAAAAGTTGAATGCAGGGCCCACACTTCCCTTCCTCTTCAAATCTTAGAGAGGAGAGCAGTTTCGACATGGTAATTCGCGGATGTAACAATAAACCACATCACTTTATGTAGTGAACTTTTTGTTAAAGCAAATACAAAATTTGGGTTGAGATATATTTGGTTCGGCTAGAGTTCTTGGTGTTCTTAGCATGAGGAACAACTTTTTCTGATAGACTTGTTAGGGTCCATTTAGTCCCATGCTAATTGAAGAGGGAGTCAATTCCCTCTCTCAGCCCACTAACAGCTAGCTAGTGTTGGGACTGTATCTTTGATTTTTTGTATAACTTAATAAAAATTAGATAGAGTTAGAGATCTATCATGATTTGAAGATTGGGTCTTATCATGATTACGAGAAATTTGGCTAGGAGTAGGGTTTTGGTTTCCCTATATATATCCTTCTATTGTTGGAGGAAAAATCAAGGTGAATGAGAGGAGAGAGCCAATAATCTTGTAATCTAAGATTAGCAGAGTACGTAGCATGATTCAAGAATATTGTGCAAGAAATGAGAGTTTCGTAGTCTTTGTCCATGCAAAAGATTACAATAATGGGAGAGAGTTTCATAGTATTTGTCCGTTCAAATGATTATAAGAAGTGAGTTTTAGAGAGAATATGAGAGTTGATAATGTTTGTGAGGTTGAGAGATTGAGAGACGAGAGTTGAGTGATTTCTCTTGTATTTATCCATGATACATAGTGGATTTCTCGTATTATTGCCCCGTAGATATAGGTCAAAGTTGATCGACCAAACCACGTAAATCTTGATGTTCTTCTTCTTGATTGCGATTATTTTCTATCTTGTTGATTGTGGGGTTGACTTTCGAGTTGCGGAGATCGTAGTATGCGAGGGGACTAACTAACAAGTGGTACCAAAGCCATGATGATGAATCCGGGAGCGAGTTTGTAAGATAGACGTCGTACAAAAGTAAAGATCGGCGGCATTACAAGAATCAAGATGAAGAAAAAGAAAAAGGAAAAAAAGGAAGATTAATTTTTCTTCTAATCGAGGGTTTTGAGACGGATTTCGACGATCCAGGAGTTGATTCCTAGATTTTGGTGTGCTCTGAACGCGATGGTAGGGTTTGATTTTTTAGAGTTTGCTCAGATTGATAAAAAAAGTGCCGATAAGTTCTAATGGTGTAAAGAGACAAATCTAGATAGGATAAATAAGTATGCGACGGATGAGACTGGTGTAGAGAATCAGACGTGATTATAACAGTAAAATTGTCAGCATATAATTATTCAGAGTCATCGCTGGAGCAGGAGTTGGTTGGTGTGCAACCTCATGGATGATAGTGCCAGTTTAGGTAGAGCTTACAAGAGAGCACGATCGAGTGACACACATGTTGATGAAATAGTAGCATTGGACTTGTAAAGATTGTAAGAAAATGAGCGCTCATATTCGGTCCAAGCTAAATGATGGAGGAGATAGAGGTATCCGGCTCGAAGTATGGAGTAGGAAACGTGCACCGATATAGTTTGAGACGAGTGATGCAGGTGGAGTATGAGGACAGCAAGTGGGGGGAATGGTACGATCAAGTTTAGTTCGGAGGAGAAGTATGGTTGATTTACTTCTAATGTCAGAAGTAGCGAAGATCTCTTAGTGTACAAAAGAGAGGTAGAGGCGCTACGGCGATGTAGGCAATAGCAAAGGTCACGTGATGACCAAGTTGGAGTGCAGATGTTCTGATTAGGTGTGTGGGTGTTTTCGATTTGAAGTGCAAGAGAATAAAAGGCTCTAGCAGGAGGGACAAAATTTCAAGACGACAATGATATATCTTCAAAATAGTTTGGGAATCAAATCCAAAGTGGAGATAATTGGGATTGTGTCTTTCATTTTTTGTTTAACTTCATGAGAATTAAATAGGTTTAAAGATCTATTATAATTAGGAGATTAGGTCTCATCATGATTATAAGTTTGTATCCTATTCTAATTAAGATAATTGGCTAGGGGTAGGGTTGTGGTTTCCCTATATATATATCCCTTTATTGTTGGAGAAAAAACTAAGGTGAAGGAGAGGAGAGAGCCAATATTCTTATAATCTAGGGTTAGCAGAGGGCATAACTTGAGTCAAGAATATTATATGAGAAGCGAGTGATGCGTAGTATTTGTTTGTGCTAAAGATTACAATATTGAGAGAAGATTTCGTAGTATTTGTTTGTTCAAAAAATTATAAGGAGTGTGTTTTGGAGAGAAAATGAGAGTTGATTATGTATGTAAGGTTGAGAAATTGAGAGATAAAAGTTGAATGGTTTCTCTTGTAGTTTTTCCTGATACATAGTAAATTTTTCGTATTGTTGTCCCATGGATGTAAGTCGAAGTTGGTCGACCGAACCATGCAAATCTCGGTGTTCTTTTTCTTAATTACGGTTATTTTCTATCTTATTGATTGTGAAGTTGCCTTCCGAGTTGTGGAGATCGTAGTATGCGAGGAGATTAAAATTCTCCAACAGCTAGGCCCTTTACAAATGGTATCAGAGTCAATCCCTCCTTCCCAAATGCAAGTGAGCTCAGCAGGTGGTGCCGCTGATATTGTAGCCTTCGCTTGGGACTAGTCTAGTGTAAAGCCAAAGGGGATGAGACTAGTCCTGTGTAAAAGCCAAAGAGGCCACATTGGGATTGTAGTGTTCGACCAAGACTAGAATAGTGCTCAACCAGTTTTCATGGGTGATAGGACTAAGGTTCCCTCTCTCAGCTAGCTAGTTTTAGGAGTGAGTTCTCTTAGAATCTTATAGGGTGCAACTCACTAAAATAGCCATACTTTTTCGTAAACTGGTTGCAGAAAGAACTAGTTTAGTTATGGACCAAATTTCCCCTAATCCACAACTAAACCAGTTTAGAGGTCAAAAAATAAACTAAAGTAAACCGATTCACTTCTGGACCAGTTTTTACCAATCAACGAAACAGCCTAAAAGATTGGGCTAGGTTCAAACCTCACCGAGAGTTGCCAAATACACCCTTAGATCCCTCAAAGATTCTCGAGAATTCCATGAAAACAAGGTATCAATCAACTCAGCGCTATTAATCAATCAATCAAATCAATACAATCAAACTCTCACACGTCAAGCACATCGTGTAAGATTAAAAAACATTAAAAAAGAAACATAATAATAAAACGGCTCTTGATTTTAAATCCACTGTTTTGCTATAATTCGTTCACCCAGAACTCTCAAGCTGATTAATTTTGTGATAAAAATCTGTATTAAAATACTTTGTTTTTTAGATAAACTGTGGAAAATACTAAAATATTAGTTACAATCATAAAATAGAATCTGGGTTTGGATGGGTTTAAAAGTAAATCAGGGTAAAACGGGTTTATATTAAAAAAAAAAACAAAGGCGATAAACAACCACCTAAAGTTTAAAAGGTTTCACCATCAAAGTACATTGCATAGACCAAGGAAAAAAAAACAGAAAAATAATCGGAAAAATTCTATTTTTTAAAGGGCAATTACGTAATTACCGGTATCTCTTATCGTAGGGCGATACGATGAGCCTGCGGAGCTTGATCCTGCGCTGGCTCCTCCCTCCGAGCGAGGGCAACATGGCGCTCGAGATGCTGTACTGGCTCCCCTCCATCGAGAGATCCCTCTCGAGATCCTCCTCCTCCCGACCACGTGGCGCGCACATGATCGGCACGTGGAACCCGCCGACGACGAGGCCGGCCCTCTTCCTCCGACGATGATCGGCCATTCTTTGATTTTTTTAAAAAAAAGAAAAAACCTATTTTTTTTTCCGAATTCTGAAGAGAGAGTTGGGGATTTGGTTTCTTCTTCTTTTTTTTTTTTTT
>BQKN01067649.1:483895-529967 GCA_022839385.1 Asparagus kiusianus | reverse complement strand
TTTTAGGTTTCGAGGTTTCTCTTTCTCGAGAGAACGAATGCGATTTGGCGGCGAGGAGGACGCGGTTTTATAGCGGCGAGTGGCCTGGTGAAAGTTGCTGAAAAGACGGATTTGCCCTTCACCATTTAAAATTAAATCCTATACTTTGAGGTTCCTCGTACATTAGGGTGTGTCTGCCAACATAAAACTGGGCTAAATAAGTTAGTTTTATCTTAACTCGAATTGAAATAGAGATATTTAAGACAATTGAAAATGAGTTGATTGTACAAAAATTAAAAAATATAACAACTTATCAAGAACAATTGTAAAATATCCTTTTTTTAATGTTCGAATGTATTAATGACTTTATTTTAGTGAGTTTTATATTTTATTTATTTATAACTTATTGTCCTTACTATTGCATGAGTTCTAGCACTATAGATGATCATCATTATAGTTTTGAACTTTGTTATTGTAAGTGTTATGGTGTTCTCATTAGCCAAAGTGCAACTCATTCCCAAGTAACGGACATGTGTACTTATGCATGCAAAACCCCAATCAAGTTGGTGGCTAGAGACCAGCGAGGATCCCAACCTAGTTGACTTGTCGAGTCAACATTCCTCAATGTCAACTTGAAAGGCGGTACTAGTTGACCCTCTTGTCAAAGACGACTTGCCATGAGCCCACTCAACCAGATATTTGTCACCTTGCAAAGACGATTCGAAAGACATTACTTCTCGGCGAAGTTAAAGAACAACTTTTGCCCTGAGTCCTTCCCGCTAGCAACGTGTCAACATCACATTTAATGCATGACAGGCATATCATGCCTCTGGCCCCAATAGCCTTCATGACTTATCGGACCACGTGGGCACCACCATGTCACAAATCACTTCTCGTTTAATGCTGAAGTGATACTTCTCCTACTCCCCAGCTGATACCTGTAAAGTAGATGCTGACTCAGCTACCAACTGTATGTAGGAAAAATTGCAAAGAAGAGAATAAAAGAAACTTAAATTGAATTCCTTTAATTCCGATTACAACTTGATTACAAAAGAGAAGAAAACGAATTTGGTTTTCTCCTTTGTTTAAAACTGGGTTCTTCACGGTGGCGATGGAATGCCTCCCTCGAATGCTCGCGTCGAGTTTGCTCTCCGTTGACGATCCGACGTTTTGATTCACTGGAACAATGTCTTCTCCTCACGATTTGACGTTGTGGAGAACTTGCGTGGCAAGTTTAAAACTCTGGATGAGTTGATAACTCTGAATGAGTTTTGAAGAACTCTGTAAAAGAGTTGTTTTGAACCGAAAATCGGTTATAAGCCAAGGATGAAGAAGCTCCTGTTGCAGATCTCCCAAGCTCCAAGAATGCTCCAAAGACCCCTTCTGCTGCTGCCAAGTCTTCGTTTCCAAAAGCCAACCGAAAAGAAGGCAAAGCCCCCTGAACTGAATTGATCTTTAGTTATTTATAGAGGATTAAGGGGGTGAAACCGCCCCCTTAATTCTCTCCTAAGTGGGGTGTAACCGCCCTCAAATCGTGGGAAACGGTTTTAGAACCGTTCAACTCATGTTGAATGAGTCAAACGCCCACATTGGCGTTCAGGACCCTAACCTCGCGTCTTAGGATTGAGACGCGAGGTTGGGTATTGGCTGAACATTGATGAACGCGAGGGTCGCTCGCGTTTTGGCTTGTTGCAGCTTGGAAACGCGGGGATCGACCTTGGCGTTTTTTATGTTGTAACGCGGGATTCGACCCTAGCGTTTTGACGTTGTAACGCGGGTTTCGACCCTAGCGTTTTGATGTCGTAACGCGAGTTTCGACCCTGGCGTTTTTACTGTTGACACACGGGGAGGACCTCCGCGTCTTGAAGAGATTAGCACCAAGTAATCTCTTTTTGTCATAGCATTGCAAAGATCGTTGTCTTGTAATCTTCGTCTTGGCTCCTTGAGAATATGAGAGTCGTCAGATTGTAACTCCCGATGATGATTGTGAATGCTGTTGATTAGAGCTTTCATCAGTTGTTGTGAAGGTCGTCAGATTGTAACCTTCAGCGATCTACGTGAAAGTCTTCAAATTGTAGCCTTCTGGAAGTCGTCAGATTGTAACTTCCATCATCGGTGTTTGATAGGGGATAAGCTATCTATTGTGATTTTTAGACAGCCTACACCAACCCACACTTCGTCACCGTCATCCTGTGCTCGGTTGAAGTGACCAATCTACCATTATACCCTAGGTATAAATACATGTACTATTTGAACAGAACAATGATCTTCTTTTGAGATCTTTTTCTCTAAAAAATTGGATCTAATCTAATCTGGTCTTTAAGCAGACATACTGTATACACACAAAAACTCACACAGTTCTTCATTTCCCCCCACTCAAGTTTATTAGCTGATTTGATTGTTGGAGGAACCACAGGGGATCCAAGCCTCGTCCTCTCACGAATTCCTACATGTGCAGGCTTTTCAGCAACCTAACTCAAGAATTTGACATAAAGTCGGGGAAGAAAGCGGCCCCTCATCAATATTGAATAACCTCATCCAACCACGAATACAATTGACTGTGTGATCACTTAACATCAATAGTTTTGCATCAACCGTGGGGCTATTTTCTATTTTAAGAAAACATGTCTAGTTCTGAGTAAGGAATTGGTCAGCTCAACCCTGTAGGACCCCATCAGAGCTACGTTACTCTAGCTCAGCTTGAGGAAATAGATTAAAAGCTTTCTCAGTCTCTCCAAGAGCAATTCACTACATTTACTAGCGAATTTCTCAGCCGGTTTTCGCAGCCACAACAAACTCCTCAACTATACCTCTACCTTCTAGAGACATGCGGTCGGAGACTCACTCTCCTTCAAGAGCACAGCAAAGTGGTCTCGCCTCAGACTCATGATGTTGCCAAGTAGTTGGAGGACCATGTTGAGCACGCGAGCCTCCCACCTCATCGGTCGACTCGTATTGACGAGCCTTGACGACATCGCCACCATCATCAGGAGATCACTGGCAAGCATCCTGGCACAGGCCACCTTAGGGATCGCACTAGAAGAGTGGTCTCTAAGACTCTCCTCCATCATCATGCCTCTCCAACCCCCTCAGTTACCATAAGGGCCTCAAGATACGATCGGGTGTACAGACTGGTCACCGACGCCATCGGGGGTAACACCCCCGTCTCCGACGACATCATGAATGTCCTATGTAAGAAGTTCAAGATACCTCATGTGGAGAAGTACAAAGGGGAGGGAGACCCCTCCGAGCATGATCAGAACTACTATGACGTGATGAGCATGCTCTAAGCTTCAGAAGTAGTCATCTGTCAATGCTTCCCCATCACTCTTCCAGGGAGTGCTAAGCTATGTTGGAATGCTCTTGAGAAGAAGTCTATTAGCAACTTCCAACAACTCAGCCGAAAGTTCATCCACCACTTCCTAGCTGATACTAAGCAGAAGTTACCCCCTCATGTATTAATTCAAATAAAGCAGGGGCCTGGAGAGAGCCTTTGGGCCTACTTTAAGAGGTTCTAAGCAAAGAGGCTAGAGGTCAACGTCTCAGGGAGTGCGGTTGCTATGTTTGCACTCGTGGCCGGCTTGTAGAGCAACGAGTTAGCCGACTCACTTGCCAAGAAGCCAGTTGCCAACTGTGAGAGCAGTTGATGGCCACAGCCTATGGGTATATGGACATGGAGGATGCCCGAGCTTATTGTTTGTTGGAAAATTTGTAATAAGAAATTTAAAAGAATTAAAATTGATTTATTCCCTCTAACTGCTTAGAAAAAGAATGTTTGTAACTCTCTTAATCTCGATTACAATTTAAATTTCCAAATATAAAAGAGAAAAGAATTGATGTAAATTCTTCCTTTTGTTTAATTCTGGGTTCTTCATGATAGCGATGGAGTATCTTCCTCAAACGTTTATATCGAGTTTCCTCTCTGTTGACGATCCGAACACCTCACGTCGTTGGAACGTGGTTGATTCCTCTCGATTTTATGTAGAGGAAAACTTACGTGGTAAGTTTGAAATTAACTCTTAACGAGTTTAGGAACTCAGAACGAGTTTAAACTATTGTAAAAGAGTCGATTGATCTTAACCATAATTCGTTAGACAAGCTAAGGACGAAGGAAGCTCCAAGAATCTGTTGTCGAGAAGATGATCCGAAGGAGCCGATCTCTAGATCTCCAAAATACTCAAAGATTCAAAAAAATCCCAACTAAATTGATTTTTTAGTTATTTATAGGGGATTAAGGGGTGTAACCGCTCCCTTAATTTGCTCCTAAGTAGGGCTGAATAGAATGTAATCGCCCCCTTAAATTACTCCTGAGTGGAGTTGTGATCCCCTCAGATCATGGGAAACAATTTTAAAACTGTTCAGCTCGTGTTTGAACGAGTCAAATGCAAGAATTATGTTCTGGCATGAGTTTTGTGTTCAAGCACAGTGTTTGGAAGCTACGTTTGCAGCATTTGGAGGCTACATTGGCAACTTGTTGGAGGTTGCATTAGCAGCTTGTTGGAAGCTGTGTTGGCAGCTTGGAAGCTGCATTTGACAGTAATTTAGAAGTTGTGTTGGCAGCTTGTTGGGTGCTATGTTGGTAGCTTAGAAGCTACGTTTGGCAGCAGATGGAAGCTGCGTTGGTAGCTTTCAGAGGCTATGTTTGCGGCCAGGTTTAAGCTGTGTCTGTGTACTTGAGCTACATCAGTGATGGCTGATAAGGAGCCGCGTCCACAGTTGAATTGGCGTTGTGTTTATTCTGCGTCAGCGGCTGTGAACACGGTGCATGAAAGCTGCACTGCGTCAGTGGCTATGAACGCGGTGTGTCTTGATGCTGGTATGCGGGGAGGACCTCCGCGTCTTGATGCTGAAATGCAAGAAAGACTTCCGCATCTTGATTTGAGGAGACCGTCAATTTATAGTCTCTTTTTATCAGAGCGTTGCAAAGATCGTCGTTTTGTAATTTTTGCTTTAGTTCTTTGATATGTGAGAGTCGTCAGGTTGTAACTCTCGCTATTGATTATGAAGACTATTGATCAGAGCTTTCATCGGTTATTGTGAAGATCATCATATTGTAACCTTTATTGATCTACATGAAAGTCTTTAAATTATAGTCTTCTAGAAGCCGTCAAATTGTAACTTTCATCATCAGTGTTTAATGGGGATCAGTTATCTGCAGTAATTTTTAGACAGCTTATAGAACCCCCTCCAAAGTTTTTAAAAGTTCATGGTTGTTGGGACGAATTTTCAGAATACTTTGGATCTCAACTCTAATCTTAGAGCTGTTAATTCCTTGTCATAAAGGAGTTGTTCTCAATACCCGCTTTGAAGACATCTTGGTTAAAAAGATTTGTCACATAGGACCTGAGCTTTAAAGAGAAACTGTAGCGACGGTACAAACTAATCACGAGCAGAAGCTCTCAAATGTCACATCACGGCTCACATCCATTTAGCTGATGTACCCGCAAACATTTATAGGATTTTGGTAAACCCTCAGCCATTAACGAATTTGATAAGTCTTTACGGACTACCGTTTGAGTCGGGCTAGCATGTGGATTGTCTAATTTTGTTCCACATGTAGCGTTGTGCTAAAAGAATAAACTCTCTTAGACTTAGTGCTATAATGTCGAATACACAGACTTGGTCAATTTTACGGGAATGGACTACCCGGCAACGCGTGTTAGGCATAGATTTATATTTATTTAGGGATCGAGATAAAATCTCCCATGCGTGTAAGGCATGGATTCTGGTGGCGTGATCCAGAGGATAAAGCTTCCTCGTATTTGCTTGATCAAACTCCACGATGAGAGTTTCGACAGTTGTTCCCATGAGGTGGACGTCGGATTGCGCCACCACTTTGTCGTCAGAGAAGCTTTTCCCCAGCGGAGTCGCTATCTTTTGTATGTTGGAAAATTACAATAAAGAGAAGAAAAGAAATTTGACTTGTATTCTTTCAATCCCGATTACAACTTGATTACAAAAGAGAGGAGAACGAATTTGATTCTCCCCTTTGTTTAAAACTAGGTTCTTCTCGGTAGCGATGAAATGCCTCCTTCGATTGCTTGCGTCGAATTTGCTCTCCGTTGACGATCTGACCATCTCTTATCTCGTGGGAACAATAAACTTCTGTGGAAAGTTTGATAAATAACTCTGAATGAGTTTTAAGAACTCCGAACGAGTTAGAACTCTATGACCAGAGTTGTTAGAACCGAAAATTCGGTTAATTGCCAAGCTGAATTTCTGTTGCTGAAGGATTCTCTCAGATTTGATCCTCTGGATCTGAACCAAATCCTCTCTTTTGAAGAATTCGCCTCTGCTGCTAACTCCTCTACAGTTTTCGAATTGAAAATCTTCAACCCTTTATGGTTTTGATCCTTAGAATCCAACCTTCTACTTCATTAGGTTTGTTGAATTTTTATAGGGGGATAAGAGGCTGTAACTGCCCTCTAAATCCGCTCCTAAGTGGGCGTGATTTCCTCAGATCGTGGGGAAAACGGTTCTGAAACCGTTCGACTCATATTTGAATGAGTCAAACGCCCAACCTGGCGTTCAGGACCCTAACCTCACGTCTTAGGATTGAGACGCGAGGTTGGATGTTGACTGAACATCCAGAACGCGAGGGTCGCTCGCGTTTCACTAGTTGTGACTTAGAAACGCGGGGGTCGCCTGCATTTCTAGAGTTGTAACGCGAATGTGAATTCCGTGTTTTAGAAGAAGTTGGTTGACTTGTAACTTCTTCTGAAAGGCGTTACAAGGACCGTCGTTCAGTAATCCTCGCTTTAGCTGTTGTGGGATGTGAAAGTCGTCAGATTGTAACTTCCACTGTAGATAGTGAAGACTGCCGAATGGAGTTTTCATCAGTTGTCGGAAGTGTCGTCGAATTGTAACTCTTCTCGCTTTATGTGAAAAGTCCTCTATTTACAGCTTTCGTTTGTTGGCATGAAAGCTATCTGATTGTAGCTTTCATTGTTGGAACTTGATGGGAATCAGTGAATATTTGCCCACAGCTCTCTACCAAGCAACTCACCAACTAAGTCCAACATTTTATTTCTGAAATCATTACACTGCTCATCAGCATCTCTAATAGTTGCTAATATAATATTAGTCATGTTGTTGTCGCAGCCATTAAGATCAATCATCTCAAACATGAGGCCGTGTTTGTAGCGATTATAAAGCTGCGGATGCAATGATTTAGAAATTTCTTGTGTTTTGATTGTAAGGATGAATTCTACTTCTTGATCTGAAGGAACCATTGCCTCGTAATCTCTTCTTAATCCCGTGAGGATCATCTATCTATTATGATTTTTAGACAGCCTACATAAGCGTAGACTTATCTCTAATTAGGGATCGAGATAAAGTCCCCCATGCGTGAAAGACATGGATTTTTATGCTACGATGTTGAATACGTAAACTTCGCCATTATTGCAGGAATGGACCACCCGATAGCATATGTTAGATTTAGACTTATCTCTATTTCGGAATCAAGATAAAGTCCCCCATGCGTGTAAGGCATGGATTTCAGTATTATTAATAACAACCTAGCACGATGTTGAATACGTAAGCTTTTTTATTTTTATGGGAATGTGCTACCCGACAGCATGTGTTAAATGCAGAATTATCTCTATTTAGGGATCGAGATAAAGTTCCTCATGCGTGTAAGGCATGGATTTCGGTATTATTAATAACAACCTTCCACGATGTTGAATACGTAGGCTTTGTCATTGTTTCTTTCTGTGTTATGTTTTTACTTGAAACACTGAAAGAAAGTTAGAAGTGCTAGAGGTGTAGTATTAACTTGGCATGAGTTTTTACTTAGAATAAAATTCAGAAAATTTCTTCATTATTACTAGGATAATTTTAGAAAATATTTAATCCACTGGGGATTTTATAATGAAAACTTTCTATTCTTGTTGAAAAAAATTAATAAGTTTATTGGGGGGGTTTGACTGTTAGAAGTGTGATGTTAACCTAACAGTATTTTATAGGCCTATCGCTCAATTAAAGAGAGTCAATAAGCTGATTTGGTCGTCAGAGGTGTATTATTAACATGACGAGTATGTGGACATATCTCTCTATTGAAGAGAGTCGATAAGTTGAATGCCAGAGGTGTTTTGTTAACGTGACAAGATTTTGGACCTATCGCTCTATTAAAGAGAATCGATAAGTTGATCGTCAAAGGTGTTATATTAATATGATAGGAATTTGTTACGATCGAAGCAACTTTGTTGACTTATCATTCTATTAAAGAGGATTGATTAGTGGATTGTCCGATGTTTGATATTAACGTGACATGAGTTTGTTGCGATCGGGGTAACTTTAAAGACTTATCATCCTATTAAAGAGGATTGATAAGTGGATTTTATTAGATGTGTGATATTAACGTGACAGAGATAATTATCAGAGGTATGATGTTAATATGACAGGAGAATGCACTTATGATTTGAACAAGATTTTGAAGACTTAGCGTCTTGCTGGGGAAGATTACGATTTGTGCAATTTTGAGGACCTATCATCCTATTGATAATGATTGATAAGTTGATTATCAGTGGTGTATTGTTAACGCGACAAATTAGGAGTAATGCAAGCTAAATTCATACTCCATAGGGATATTAATCGTCAGAAGTGTAATGTTAACCCGATGACTTTTTGTGAATTTTATGGCTGACAGATGTATTCTATTGAACATGACAACTTAGAAACTTTGTTACTCATAATCCAGTGGACCATAAATAAACCAACCCCTAGTCTTAAACAAGTACAGGGGGAAAAGGGGTAGACATGGCACATCGCTTAGTGGGCCACTATCCGTCAAGTCGTTCGGTGATATTGGAGTATAACAACTATGATTGGAATAGATGCATGTCACACGGCTGGCCGTTATCTAAAGAGTTTGGCTATCAGAGGTAACTGTTAACGTGATAGCTTTATGGACCCACTATCCTATTAAAGAGGATTGGTATATTGATGGACTATCAGAGGTAAATATTAACGTGATAGTTTTGTGGATTTGTCACCCTATTGAAGAGGATTGGCAAGTAGATGGAGGGAATGGACTACTAGAGGTGTATTATTAACTTGATAGTTTTATGGACCCGCCATCCTATTGAAGAGGATTGGCAAGTTGATGGGAATTTGGAGAAAATAGATTATCAGAGTTAATCATTAACATGATAGTTTTGACAAACCCACCATCCTATTAAAGATGATTGGCTTTAGTGATCGTAGTATCTTCCTCTTCTGATTGGGAAGATTGGGTTTGGTCCAATTACTCAGGTTGATCTTGTTTACTTTGTTCTTCAGCTTTGATCATGGTAATAACTTTTTGAGCCTGTTCACCTTGAGAGATTAGTTGTCTCCAAGAACGATATTCTGTAACCCTCATTTGTGCTAGAAGGTTGGTCTACAAGTTGTGTCGACATATCTCCACTAGGTAGATTGTGTCATACTTGACGAATATCGGAGAGACATGCTTCAGAACCTCTTGACGAAGGCTTTGACAGACTCCCTCTTCTTCTGCTTAGTGGTGAGAAAGGTATAGATGAAGACTTCTGTATCATCTTTAAAGAATCTTGATAGGAAGAGTCTCTCTAGATCCGCCAACTTTTAGATACATCCCGCAGACAGTTTCATGAACCATTTAAAGGTAACTCCCTTAAGGGTACCAATGAACAATCGAGCCAGTATGACATCGTTTGATATCACATTCTCAGTCTGTGACTTTAAATAATAGATATGTTGATTCAGTGATCCTGTGCTATTAAAAGTTTGTAGCGACAAGACTTCAAACTTTGGAGGATAATGGGCTACATCCCATTCGATAGGATAGGTCCTATCAACTCTCTCGTCTTGAAGCTCGCTTCTGTTAGCAATGGCATTGAGGCAGGCTTTCAATTCTTTTAATTTGGCACACTGGAGATTCTGCTCGTTCTTCGTCTCTATTCCTTCATCAGAGGAAGATTTTAGGTTGTGGGCTTGTTGGTCAGAAGCAGCACCATCAACCACTTTTCTCTTTCCTTTGCTTGTGAGGGGTCAGGATGAAGACGTTCTTTATCTTTTGGAAGATTCTTGCCTTAGTGGCAAATTTGTATTATGAGAATTGACCCTGTCTATGACATATTGAGTCATCAGGATACGGAGTTCATTGATGGTCTCCTGTTGTGCTTTGATCATGGCTTGCTGCTCATCAAGTCTCTTCACGAGATCTTCATGATTTCCCGTCATATAGGCGGAGCTCTTATGTTCAATAAAAGAGCTTGATGATTGGAACTCTACAATGGCTGAGTGTGCATCCTCAGAATTGGTTCCTCTAGCTAATCTTCTATAGTTGCCCATAGGAATGACTCCCGTTCGAGTTTGAGTATGTTGATAAATTCCATCGAACCTATTCAGGAGTTCTTTCAAGCAAGGAGATTGATCTTTCTCTGACTTATCGGAGTTAGGGACTGATGATCTCGCTCTGCCGATTATGTTGGAAGTAACTCCAATTAATATATTCATCCTCTGAATTCTTCTTCCTATGGAATGTTGTCATTGGTTGGACAAAGCAACATTGGTTAATTGATCGAACACCAATGGTTTAGCCGTATATGAGCAGCATTAACATCCTGAGAGGACCGTAGGAATCAATCGTTCACATTTGAATGAACGAATGACTTGTTGCATCGGTCTTTTTCTCGATATGAACACTCTCAAATCTATTGCAAAGACTCAAGAAGAATTACTCACTGATCGTGAGGTTTGAATTGTGACCCCTGCCTATGATTGGATAGAATTGACTCCTGGTGAAATGTAGTCCTAAGATCTGCGTTCAGTCTTATTCACACAGAGCCTATGTTTGGGCTCACAGACGCGAGGCTTACATTCTGAAGTAGAAACGCGGAGCACAGGGTTGTCTTTAGATTTACAAACACGAAGCTCGTGTTGACTTGAGGATCGGCATTCTCGGAGATGTGCTCATCGTAGGGATCTCCTCCTTCGTCGAACGACATTCTTCTTAGGCTACTTCAAGGCCTTTGTAGCAACGTTACCATCTGTGTTGATTAAGTTTGTCACCTCATGGGCCTCTTGCGACCCGATACCCATCATCTTGGCATAGGTTTGACTGAAGTTGAGCCCACTCCATCGGAGGAGGGGTTGTCCGAGCAATCTGGCCTAAAGGAGAGGTCTTCCTTGGGCGATTCAGCTACAATTGGAACAGTTGGAGCTTTAGTCTCTTTGAAGGCTTTGTGGATCTTGTGCATATCTTTGGAGCTAAGGGATCCAAAGGAAAAAAAACTTCATCATACTTGGCTTGATCAAACTCAACAATAAGAGTTTCGATAATCGTTCCAGTGAGCTTGATGTCGTATTACACCACCACTTCTTCATCAGTGAAAAAGCTAGTCCCCAGCATAGTCGCTATCTTCTGTTTGTTGGAAAATTTGCAATAATAAAATTAATAGAATTGAATTTGATTTATTCCCTCTAATTTCTTAGAAAAAGAATATTTGCAACTCTCTCAATCTCAATTACAATTTGAATTTCCGATTAAGAGAAGAGAATTAATGTAAATTCTCCTCTTTGTTTAATTTTGGGTTCTTCACATTAGCGATGGAGTACCTCCCTCGAATGCTCACATCGAGTTTGCTCTCCATTAACGATCCGAATACCTTGCGTCGTTGGAACGTGGTTGATTCCTCTCGATTTGACGTAGAAGAGAACTTGTGTGGCATATTTGAAATTAACTCTTAACAAGTTTAGGAACTCAGAACGAGTTTAAACTTTTGTAAAAGAGTCGATTGATCTTAACCATAATTGGTTAGACAAGCCAATGACGAAGAAAGCTCCAAGAATCTGCTATCGAGAAGATAATCCGAAGGATCCGATCTCTAGATCTCCAAAATACTCAAAGATCCAAAAAATCCCAACTAAATTAATTTTTTTAATTATTTATAGGGGATTAAGAGGTGTAACCGACCCCTTAATTCACTCCTAAGTGGGGCTGAATGGGATGTAACCGACCCTCTTAAATCACTCTTGAGTGGAGTTGTGATCACCTCAGATCGTGAGAAATAGTTTTGAAACCGTTTAGCTCGTGTTTGAATGAGTCAAACGCAAAAATTACATTCTGGTATGAATTCTGCGTTCAAACGCAGTGTCTAGAAGCTGCGTTTGCAGCATTTAGAGGCTGTGTTGGCAGCTTGTTGGAAGCTAAGTTTGGCAGCAATTTGGAAGCAATGTTGGCAGCTTGTTGGAAGTTACGTTGGTAGCTTGGAAGCTACGTTTGGCAGCGGATGGAAGCTGCGTTGGTAGCTTTTGGAGGTTGCATTTACGGCCAGGTTTGAGCTGCATCCGTGGGCTTGAGCTACGTCAGCGATGGCTGATAAGGAGCTGCGTCCGCAGTTGAATTGGCGTTATGTTTGTTTTATGTCAGTAGTTGTGAACACGGTGCATGGGAGCTGCGTTTGCACTGCATCAGCAACTGTGAACGCGGTGTGTCTTGATGCTGGTACGCGGGAAGGACCTCTGTGTCTTGATGCTGAAATGCAGAGAGGACTTCCGTATCTTGATTTGAGAAGACCGTTAATTTGTAGTCTCTTTTTGTCAGAGTGTTGCAAAGATTATTGTTTTGTATTCTTTGATTTAGCTCTTTGATATGTGAGAGTCATCAGGTTGTAACTCTCACTTTTGATTGTGAAGATTATTGATCAGAGTTTTTATCGGTTATTGTGAAGGTCGTTAGATTGTAACATTCATCAATCTACGTGAAAGTCTTTAAATTGTAGTCTTCTGGAAGTCGTTAAATTTTAACTTCTATCATTGGCGTTTGATGGGGATCAACTATCTGCAGTAATTTTTAGACAGCCTACACTTATAAGGCGTTAGCTAGGGTTACAAAGAGTTCCACAACTACCACTTCGGCAACACCAGTAGCACCATTTTTCCCGCCGACTCTAGCAGCTGCACCAGTGGTGGTGCCAATACCAGAGTTGGCCAGAGGCCCTCCTACAACGTAGGAGTGGCCGAGAGACCCTCTAAGAGTCAACTCTCTTCCCAATCAGTCTAACAGAAGAGACCGACAGAGGGAATAGCCGCCAAGACCAGCCTTCATGGTCCTTAACACCTCACTCGCATCAGCTCTCACAATGGTTCAGAAGGAGAGTCACCTCAAGGAGCCCGCTCCTAAGATTACGTCGAATACCAAGAACCATAACATGAAGGAGTTCTATCGTTATCATAAGGATCACGACCATCTCACCAATGACTGTCGTATCCTTAAGAGGGATATTGAGGACCTGATTAGGAGGGGGTATCTGAAGAGTCTTATATCTCAATAAGGCCATAGGGAATCTGCCCCGGCTAAGGAGAATAGAAGATCCCGCTCGCGGTTGCCTCGTCCTCGACCGTGCCGAGACAGCCAACCCCCGGAGCCTAACCACAAAGGGGTCATCAACATGATCAGTGGTGGTCCCATTGCTAGAGGGTCATCCAACAATGCCTGGAAGAGATATGCTAAGAGGGCGTTGCGGGTCAACCAAGGCGATAAGAGGACAAAGGCGGAGGAGCCTATATCTTTTGGGGATGCCAACATGTAAGGCGTTGAGACACCTCATGATGATCCTGTCGTCATCATAGTAGGAATTGATGGCTACCAGGTAAAATGAATCATGGTCGACACAGGGAGCTCGGTGGACATCCTATATATCGACACCTTCAACTAGATGGGCATCGACAAATCTCGCCTACTGCCCTGTAGAGGACCCCTCATCGAATTCATCAGCCACTCTCTTTTGTGAGAAGGGATGGTCACTCTCCCCCAACAATTAGAGAGTACCCTAGGCAAGCCACCATCTAAGTCCAGTTCCTGGTAATGAACCTCAAGTCAGCCCACAATATCATCCTAGGCCGAACCGTCCTCCATCTCTTGTGGGTCATTCCTTCAACTTACCACTAGATGGTCAAGTTCCCAACTCCTAATGGAGTCAGAGTCGCTAGGAGAAACCAGCAAGAGGCTAGGTCCTGCTACCTGCTCTTGACCAAGGGCAAGGGTGCACAAGTCTCTATGCCTATTGAGAAAGTCTGCCTCTAATTGGAGAAAGTAACGGAGTGGCAGCGGACAACACCGGTGGAAGAGCTTCAGGAGGTACCCAATAACTGAGAAGGATTGAAGATGGTCAAGATTGGTCTAGTCTAGTCGAGCCCTTGCGAGGAGCCTTGACCGAGTTCCTACAGGCAAACGCTGATGTGTTCACCTGGGGACCAGAAGATATGCCAGGGGTTCCCCCCGAGGTGATTAGCCATGAGTTGGCTGTCGACAGGCATACTAAGCCTATTTGACAAAAGAATAGACATCTCGGCCTGGAGCGCCAGAAGGCAGCGGTCGATGAAGTCAAGCAGCTTCTTAGAGCTGGTTTTATCCGGGAAGTTTAATACCTAAAGTGGTTAGCAAATATTGTATTGGTGAAGAAAGCATTAAACAAATGGAGAATGTGTATGGACTTCACCGACCTCAACAAAGCCTATCCAAAGGATAGCTATCCTGTACCTTGAATCGATCAACTAGTCTACAAAAGTGCGGGACATGAGCTGCTCAGCTTCATGGACACCTTCTTCGGCTACAACCAGATCTTCATGGTAGAGCATGATCAGGAGAAGGCCTCCTTCATCACTGATTTGACACTTGTTATTACAAGATGATGCCGCTCGGTTTGAAGAATGTCGGGGCTATATATCAGAGGCTTGTCAACAAGGTCTTCAAGTGTTAGATCGGCCACAATATGGAGGCTTATGTGGATGACTTACTGGTGAAGTCAAAGCAAGCATCGGCCCATGTATACGACCTGGACGATACCTTCTCCACCCTCCGGTGCTACCGAATAAGGATCAATCCTGATAAATGTGCCTTTGGAGTGTAATCGGGAAAATTTCTGGGGGGGTTCATGATCACCAAGAGAGGCATAGAGATCAACCCTGAGAAGGTAGCTGCTATAGAGTGACTGCCTGAGCCACACACCTTAAAGGACATTTAGAAACTGAATGGAAAGATTACGGCTCTAGGTTGATTCCTCTCCAAATCTGTCGAGAGGAGCCTCTCATTCTTTAAGACTCTAAGGGGAAGCAAGAACTTGAAGGAAAGCATGACTTGGACGGCTGAATGCAGTGCAGCATTTTAGGATCTCGAGGCCTACATGAGTACTAAGCCGCTGCTAAGCTAGCCTATAGGAGGAGAGACATTATATTTATACATGTCCGTCTCCTCCGAAGCAGTCAGCTCCATCCTTGTTCGGGAAGAGGGGAGCATTCAGAAGCCCATCTATTATGTGAGCCGGATGCTCAAAGTGGATGAGCTCAACTACCTCTTTATAGAGAAGGATGCATTTTCCCTCATCACTACTGCGAGGAGACTTTGCCCGTACTTTCAGGCCTATGCCATCATCGTGTAGACGAGTCTACCTCTGATGAAAGCACTAGGCAGCCCCACAACATCTGGGAGGATGGTCACCTAGGTAGTCAAACTCAGTGAATATGATGTCCAGTTCGAACCCAGGATAACAATCAAAGCTCAAGCATTTGTCGACTTCTTGATTGAGTCGACATTGCCAAGCGACGAGCCAAACGCATCTTTGCCATCCCTTCAGCCAGCACCTCTAGTACTTCCTATAGTCCAAACATCTTCTCCACAAATTTATCATACTTTAGAACATGATTCACCTGAGTTTGCCACATGGTGCTTGTTGAAAGTGGATGGGTCATCTGGAGAAGCCGGCAACGGAGCAGGGGCGGTTATGCAAAGCCCAGATGACTCGACGCACAAACACTCCATCTCCTTTGGCTTCTCGGTCTCAAACAATGAAGCCGAGTATGAAGCTCTTCTTGCTGGCCTTCGAGCAGCATAAGCATTGAAGGTAGAATGCATATATGTATTAGCCGACTCACAGTTAGTCGTCCATCAGATTAATGGGTGGGATGCAGCTAAAGATCCGAGGATGACCTTGTATATCAAAGCTACTAAGGATTTTTCGACAAGTTTTTTAGGCTTCAAGATAACCCAAGTCCCCTACGCTCTCAATGCTCGGGCGAACGCCCTCTCTAAGCTCAGGTCGACAAGCTCAAGGATTAGCACAGGGCCTGTCTACACTAACACCCTTGAGCGACCCAGTATTTCCAGGTCGTCTAATTCCATCATGCAGACAGATGTACCTGTGATCCCTTGTTGGTTGGATCCTATTATCCTCTACCTAACACATAGCCCTTTGCCTAAAGATCCAGCTGAAGCTAAGTGTCCACAGAGAAATTCTCGCCGTTATCTCATGATTGACGAACAACTCTATCAGATGTTATATTCAAGTAGCGCTATAGGATCCTATCTACGGTGCCTTCAGCCACCAGAGGCCAATTATGTGTATAGGGAGATTCATGAGGGCACATGTAGAAATCATCCTGAGGCCTGAGCCCTCACGCAGAAAGTCATCTGCTAAGGGTACTACTGGCCAACTATCTTAGCTGAGTAAGGCAACTCATCTATCATTGCTAAAAGTGCTAGCTTTTTCTGTCCATCCCTCGAGCAACGATGACTGAGCTAACTTCCATCCTAAGTCCCATACCATTCGCCCAATAGGGATTGGATCTGATAGGTCCTCTCCCCCTAGCTTTAGTACAAAGGAAGTTTCTCATTGTGGCGATTGATTATTGTAGGCATCAAAAATTGCCTATAGGTTCCCGCACGCAACTTGAGACGGAGAAAAGGTAATGAACGTCATTATCCAAGTCAAGGAGGATTTCTGATGCTATAGTGAAGTTAACAAGTGCATGAAGCGAGTTGATAAAGCATACGAGTCAACGTGATGGAAAATAATAAAGAAATGACTCGATCGGGAGTTAAGTTTCACCCACAAAGAGCGAAGTGCCACTCATGTCTCACTCACTCCATGTATATTTCGTCAATGGGGGGTTTTAGATCTCTTCTCTAGCTTTCTAATGCATTTGGATCACTCTATTCTGATATCAGTTGGGAGAGTTGGAGCTAAAACATCAAAAATACGCTAACGGCATCTCACCCAAATGAGAGAGACACCAGCAGTGTCTCACCCAATGGGCGAGACACCAGCGGTGTCTCTCGCCCAGTAAAGTTGTTTTCACCTATTTTTCAATAAGATTTTATCCTAGAACCTCCTAACTAATTTGAGGTTGTCTTTGAATGTGGTAAAGTTGTTATAATTAAAGATGAGATCAAATCATCTGTTCTTATCCGAAAATAGAGTTTCTGAAGCCTATGAATATAGCCCCAGGGCCCTTATACACAAAGGATCGAGAATTTGGAGCTGTCGGTGAAGCCCTGTCATTTTGAATAGCAGAGGAGCATGAATTTTAGAGAGGAAGAAGAGAGATCTGCGAGTTTTTCAGCATAAAGAGGAGGCGTTCGGCAGATCTACAACCCTTCAACATCCGTTATCTGCTTTCCTTGAGATCAAACTTTGATTTGATCTCGAGAAAAGTGTTTGCCTCACCTTGCTGAGTCATTCACTTCAATTTCTTATTTCCTTTGTGAGACAACAAAATCAATCGGATCTGATCCGTGGTGGTCCATGGATAAACCCTAGTACATGCAATGATCTCACACAAGCAGCGGGTTATAAACGTCCTCTGTGTATGTTTCTAGGGAATTATTGATCTATTTCTTTTGTGTAAAGAAGTCTTATAAAAAGACTCATATTTTTTGAATCTATAAAAGTTGATAAACTATTGTAATAGATTCCACTAAGAAATTAATTTTCGACGCAAATACGCTAATGACCACAGTGGGAGGCAATAGGCTCGCTGCCGAGGCTGTAGTGTTGCAACATTGATCAAGATCCCGGTTGAAGTAGAGGTCGAGTATGAGTTCGACCAGCAAAAGTTCGAGGAGTACGTCTCATCCTCCTCCAGATCCTCTGCTCCTTGCAAGCACAGGAAGACCTCTTCGTTGAAGAAGGTTTATTGGTCTTCGGATCTGAAGACACAGAGTGCTGATTCTTGCCATATCGCCTCCCCGGCACCTAAGCAAGACAGATCTGATGCTGAGAACAACTCCTCATCAATCAAGGAGTTGCCCATTGAAGATGTGCTAATTCTGACGAAGAGGGCTCGTTAGAGGCGGCACCAACGTCTTGCCCGTCAGTTCGCCAAAGCTCTAGAGCAGGTGAATGGACTTTGTTATAAAGTGGACTAAGAATTTAGGAGGTGCCAAACGTCTAAGCCACCACCACAACAAGCAATTGACTCATCAGCCAACAAGTGGGTCCGTATCAAACGAGCCCATTCGATCCTTGAGGAGCGCATCCAGAAGCACTGCGCACTTCTTACGCATGCAAAGATTCTCATACAGAAGGCACAGGAGTTGCAAAAGGAAGAGCCAGCCAAAGAATTATCGAAATCTAAACAAGTCTGGGCACCGAAGGCCAAAATAACACCGAAACAACACCAAAAATAGCCGAAACACCGCTACTTGAAGTGTGTTTTGCACCTAATGGTGCAAAACACCAAATGTGTTTCGCACCTGGTGTGAAACACCAAGGGTTTTTAGCATCTGGTCCTAGCAACACACGTGTTTCTCAGCCTCCGACAGCCTCTGATCCTACTCCATCTGATCCTGTACCTTCGGTAAAGCCTCATGGCAACGTTGACCTGTCAAAATTCAAGGTTACGATGATGGACTGTCTTGGCCCTTCACACGAAGGTTGAGGCAAAGCTCTGGTGAACAAAAACCGGAGTAGTTCCTTAGACTGGGGGTTGTATAAACACTCCCGTCAAGCCAAAGGCCGCTAAAGGTGTCCCGCTACCTCTAAACAAACCGGGGCACATCATTGTACATGTTCGTGCACTGTGCATAAGAGGACTTCTGGCATCGATCGCCTATGGGTTTGTATTGAAACCTAGGAGTCCGTTAAGTTTCCATGCTCGTAAGGGGGTGGTCCTAAACGTGCAACTCCCGATGTGGACTTAGATCGTTCAAAGGCGACAACAAATCATCCTAAGAATATTAACAAGGTTCTTCATCCCCAAAAGAAGACGCGTCCATCAAAAGACAACGTTATACTTAGGGCATCACACCAACAAGCAATGGATTACTCTAATGAGCTGCACCATTAGGCTGGAAGTGTGAACAAATCCCAAAAGGAGGGTTTCCGAGAAACCAGCTCTCACTGTCCATGTGAGAGATCTATCAAGGTAGTATTATACAAATGTAGTTGGCCCATGACCATTTTACAAAGGAACTCGATATTCGAGAAACTTACAACCGAAGCGTTGAAGCCCAAGCCAAGATGTTTCCACGAGAGAAAATCCACCGTCTAGGATGATGAATTCCCTGGAGTCATAATCAACATGGTTGACAAAGAAAAGTCTGCAATTGCTTCAAACGGGTCTAATCTCGACTTTTCTCCTAAAAGAAAAGTCAATTCAGGGATAGCCCAACAAATGTCTTGGCTCCAGCTAGAAGCCATCAGACATAGTGATTACCTAAGGATGCATGAAGGACTATCTTTAGAAGATGAACTGTCAGATACTTGCTCCGAAATCACTTCCAACAATACAATATCTAGCATGTGGGAAGCAAGGGAGTCATTCACAATCACTCCTGACCTAGTGGCTCAAATTCTTCAAGAGGCTTTAGCTCGACAGCGAGAGGAACTTATAGCTGAAATGAAGATGGAAATGGAGTTGACTATACAATTGATAAGAGGGCAACATGATCAACAACTGTAGACTGTGTCAAATTGTTCGCGGGAAAAATTGTAGCTTTCATTGAATTCATTGTACCCCTTAGTAACAGTTTATCGGTTACAAAGATCCGGTCTTTTTATAAGATCCGGTTACAACGAAATCAAATAAAAGAAGAAATAAAAATTACAACTTTTTCCTTGTTTGTCGAACGAATCACGAGCTTCTGTTTTGCGGTCACTCGCTTGCGTGGGTTCTTTGCCTGCGCAGGGGTTTATCCGTGGACCACCGCGCGATCTAGATCCGGTCGGATCTACGTAGTATGATGGGTATTATTTCGCCAAGGAAATAATAGCCGGGGGGATTAGTTCACCAAGGAAATAATCGCCTGATTCTCGGGATCAAAGACCAAGCTTTGATCCGGAGGATGACTGCGTAGATCTGAGATCCGATCCCTCTCGAACTCTTGCCTTATTTGGCGTTGACGATCGCCGAGCACCGGATCTGGAAGAGCAAGTCCTCAAAGTCCCAAAGCTTCAATCTTTTTTAAGTCTCGAGCCTTGAATCCAGCAGAGCTTCGCCTCCAAAATTTTCAACCCTTGAAAAATGAGCCAACCCCCTCTATTTATAGCCTCTGAAAGCGGATCTGGGCCCAGATCTGGGCCCAGATCTGAGTGTGGCTCGGCCACCGAGCCACACCTGGGTCTCTCTTGGTGTTGGTTTTTTTTCGCCATTGCGTCCGTTTTCTGGTTTTGTGGTTGATTTATCCGGACTTGATTCGTTGACCTGATTTGGTAGTAAATCCGGATCCTGATTTGGCAGTAAATCCACTTTTGAGTTCAAGTCCGAAACTGATCTTGATTCGACCTTGATTCGTTCGAGTCCGCTCTTGGTTGGATGACTCGTTAATTCACCAAACCGTTAGCTTGATTCCGCACGCGAGTGGATTTATTCCGTTGTTTGCGTGCGGTTCGTTAGCCTCGTAGCCTCGTCAATCTGCTTCGTCACGTATCATTTGGCTTCGATGTTGTGGACTAACGATCGTGTTTGGATACGTTGCCCGATGGTTGATTTGACGTCGTCGAGCTGTGTTAAGGGACCTATAGGTAGTTTTATACGCCTACAGATACCCCCTCTAAAGTATTTCAGCCTCATTCTTTTATAGAAGAGTCTGGAATACTTTGGATATGATTGTCCCATCCTTCAATCGGTTATGACGGGATGTTTGGAATGGCTTCTATTCTTGATTCCTTTAGTCCTCCAGGCTATTCGGTGTTTTGTCGAATGTCTGTAAGGGTTCCGGTGCTGCATTTATTGTCTGACCATCTGTCAGAATTTTGAATTTAAAGTCGATTCTCGATTTCCTGACTTTTTAGCTCGAGTTTGCTGTTTCAACATAGAACTGACCATCGATCGTCGGCGTTGAATCTTCATTTGCAACACATTGTCCGGCGTTTGAGCCTCATTGTGACATGTTGTCCGACGTTTGAGCTTCCTTGTGACGCGTTGTCCGGCATCCAAGCTTCATTGCGACGCGTTGTCCGGCGTTTGACACAGTTTATACTCGTACGTCATCTGGAGTATACACAGTTTAAGCTCTTAAGGAATTCAAGCGTGGCAGATATTTAAGTCACGAGACCAATCTATAGAATTGATGCGTCAATGACTCGTATTTATAGAATTTTTGGTAAATTCTCAGCCATCAACGGGTTTGATAAGCCTTTACCGACTACCGTTTGAGTCGGGCTAGCATGCGGATTGTTCAAGTCCGTTCCGCATGTGACGTTAAGCTAAAAGAGTTAACCCTTTTAGTGCTACGATATTGAATACGTAGACTTCGTCTTTCTCCTATGAAAAGACTAAATAGCAATGTGTATGAGACGTTGACTTAGGATTTTTGGCAAATCCTCAGCCCTCAACGGATTTAACATGCTCTTACCGATTACCGTTTGAATCGGGCTTACATGCGGATTGTTTTAATCCGTTCCGCATGTGACGTTGTGCTAAAGGAATGAACTCCCTTAGACTTTATGCTATGATGTTGAATACATAGGCTTTACCATTTGTTACGGGAATAGGCTACCCGGCGACGCGTGTTAGGCGTTAACTTTAGGATTTTTGGCTAACCCCCAGCCTTTAACGGATTTGATTAGCCTTTACCGACTACCGTTTGAGTCGGGCTAGCATGCGGATTGTCTAAATCCGTTCCGCATGTAATGTTGTGCTAAGGGAATGAACTCCCTTAGACTCTTTGCTACGACTTTGAATACGTAGACTTCACCATTGTTATGGGAATAAGCTACCCAGCAACGTGTATTAGACGTTGACTTATCCCTACTTAGGCTTCGGGATAAAGGTCCCCAGAATCAGGTTCTGGTATCTTTTTCTACGGACAAAGATTAAACCGGCGACGCGTGTTAGGCGTCGGCATATCCTTTCTTAGGATTCAGGATGAAATTCCCCATGCGTGTAAGACATGGATTTTGGTGTTATTAATAACAACCTGCCACAATGTTGAATATGTGGGCGAGTGTTCTTTTTAACGGTTAAGAACTAACCGGCGGCGCGTGTTAGGCGCAGACTTATCCCTGCTTAGGTTTCAGGATAAAATACCCCAGAATCTAACTCTGGTGTCTTCTTCTACGGAGAAAGACTAAACCGGCAGCGCGTGTTAGGCGCAGACTTATCCCTGCTTAGGATTCGGGATAAACTTCCTATACGTGTGAAGCACGGATTCTAGGAGTTTGAAAAAGTGGAGTCTTCTCTTGGGGCAAAGATAAACCCGATGCGGGAGAGGAAGAATTTTATATTCTATCTCCCAATACTGAAGAGGAAGAATTTTATATTCTATCTCCAGTTAGAAAGGAGACTCGAGGTGGGATCTCCACCCCCATAATCCGGAAAGGTAAAACTAAGAGTAGGATCTCCACTCCGAGAATCGAAAAGATTCGGATAACCTTAACTGTCGAAAGGTTTGATTACCGAACTAAAGATGGATTTCTCGTTTATCGAGAGTGAATTTTGGTTATGATCCTAACTGTAGGAAGGTTTGACCAAGTGGGAGGTTTGAGGTGACCCTAACTATATGAAGGTTTGATCACTCGATTTGAAACTGGACCTCTCGTTCATTAGAGGAATCGAGAGGGGATTTTGGTTTTGGTCCTAACTGTAGGAAGGTTTGACCAAGTGGGTGTGGGAGTATAAATCACAATGGGAGTGTTGACTTGTACATATTACTCAGAAGGAATTCCTGGTGTTAAGTTATAAGGACTTAACACGAAGGGGTTTGACAATTCGTCAAGGATTGATATCAAAATTCTAAGTATTATATCCGGACTCTAACAGTGGGAGTGTTGAGTGCACAGATACATCGAAAGTTTGAGTGGATTTAACCGAAAGGAATTTTAGTGGACCTACTGTCAATTAATTTGATCAGTGAGGGATTTTATGGTGGAAGACTGTGAGTCGTTAAACACCAACGGGAGTTTTGTGAGGGAAGATTGATCCAACGAAGTGATCGAATCTCATCTCAGCAAAAGAGTGTTCGGAAATCACAGTGGGGTTTAGTGTTTATCACTTTTTTTGTAATGATAGGGTTATCCCTAAGAATTTAACATTCTTCCGGGAACTTCCCGTTATATGAATTATCCACCCCCAGCTTTTCTTGCGAAACTAGGTTTATCATTGTATCAGCTGCATGATCGGGTTATCCTTAAGAATACCATGCATGGTACTCTCCAGGAACTTCCCGTGGAAGAAAGGAAATAGTTTAGACTCATATACCTATTGGAGTATCAGGGAGCAGTTTAACCTCTTATACCTGTCGGAGGATTGAGAAGCAGTTTATACTCATATACTCTTCGGAGTCTTAAGAAGCAGTTTATACTCTTATACTTATCGGAGTGTGCATTCGACTTAATTGAGCGATATAACACCGGCTTCAACCAAGGTTTGGATGCTATTCTTGAGAGTAAAGCAATCCTTAGTGGGATGAAGGATCCTCCTGTGATACGCACAGTACTTTAGATCCGTAGTATTGTCAGCTTCCTCCTGATTGATGATAGGTGGTAGCTTGATCTTGTTGTTTTCAAGGAGGGATTCGAAGATGGCTGGAACGTCTTCGTCCTTGAAGGAATACTCTTTTTGGAGTTTCGGACCCGAGGTCTTTTGTTGTCTCCGGGGCTGCTGTTGCGACGTTTGATTAGCATCAACAGTCGCTATAGGTGTCTTGCCCCTACCACGGGAGGTGAAGTTCGAGTTCGGAGGATTAGCCATCGGCTCGCTCCTCTCGGCCTTCTTCCTTTTGAGGAATCGCTCGGCTTGCTCTCCTTGGACCTTCAAATCCTTCCATGTTTTAGACGGTGCTGTCCCCATTGCTTCTAACATGTCCAATGCGAGGTTGTTGTGGTAGGTCTGGAGAATGAACTCCTCCGTGATCGGGTCCCGACAATTCATCGCCTTGTTCCGGAACCTTTTGACGAAGGTATCAACCAATTCCCCATCTTTCTGTTTCTCGTCAAGCAACAACCCGATGGATATCTCGGTGTCGTCATCGAAGAAGTTGGTGAGGAATTTAGTCTCCATGTCGTCCCAGCTATTCACACTTCCTGGCTTGAGGCGGCGATACCAATCGAAGGCGGCTCCACGAAGAGTGCCAACGAAGGACCGTACCATCAGAGGTTCGTTACCAGAAATAACCCCTAACTGTGATTTGAAGTAAATCACATGCTGAGTGGGTGAACCCTTCCCATCAAACGGTGTGAAGTTGATTAAGTTGAACTTCGCCGGATACGTGATCGATTCCCATTCTCTCGGGTATGGACAAGGAATGCCTGTCTTCTTTATCTCTTGAGCGGAAATCAATGTATTGATTTTGCTCTCGAGATTTTTGATCTTCAAACTTTCACCTGTATCTTCGTTAGCATTCTCATTACCACCCCCTGCATTGACGGGAGGATTATTGGCATCGTGAGCTTCATCCGCATGCGTGTCCTCATCTTCCTGATTGACCTGGTTACGACGACTTGGCTCGCCTTGCCGGTTTGTTAGTGCTTGGATCTGTTGGTCATGTATTTCTCTCATATTCTGCATGGCCATCTGCATTTCAAACCTGAAGCTCTCCTGTTGTTTGGCCATGGCTTCTTCGAGCATCTTGGCCACTTGTTCCGCGCTTATCATAAATGACTCGCGGGGTTATCCTTCGCTGGACACTGTGTTATCTGATGCGACTGCAGAGCCAGCATCCGATTCTTTGTCTTCTGAAGGTAATCTTGTCCGAACCCTATCATAAGTTGCTCGTATGATGGCTCCGGACTACAGACGAGTTACACGTCGAGGTATTTCCGGAACCGACTCGGGATTACTCTGTGTCGATGTCCTTTTGCTAGTCATATTAGTGGTGACCCTCAGAAATTCTCCATCTTCAACCACCGTTCTTCTTCGTTGGAAACGCCTAGGCCTTGGTTTTGGTGTTTTGGTACTGAGTCTTTCGAAAACCGAAACTCTTTCGGGGACTGTATTGGTGCATCTGCACTCAGACAATACTGCCCGAATGAATTTGGAACAAGGGCACCGAGTTTCTGGTTTTCGAGGACTCCTTTTTCTGGTTTTACTCGTACCCCTAACACGATAGTACAACTCGTCAGTTTGAAGGTCGGAGTAACCTATCGCGTGTTGGCACGATTTCTCAGGTATAAAGCTATCATCATCAGACGACAACGCTTCCTTCTGAGGATGAACTGCCTTCTTTGGGCTCTCAAGAGTCACGCATCTCGAAACATGCCTTTGTGGGCGTGAATTCTTGGCGGGCTCCTGGACTTCAATGCGCAAACTGGTGCGCGTAGTTGCCATGATCTCTTTGTCATGTTGAGGGTTGCGGCGACCCCCAACATGTTGAGTCATTCGGGGCTTCTTCATCGGGCCCAAACGTTCTTGAACTAGAGCTTTGGGAAGTGGACCGAGGCGCTCCAAAACCGACCTCCTTCCTCGGGATGGTTCTGCGATATCTCCCGGAGCAGCTACCGGCGACTTAGGTTGGTTTGCCGGAGGTTGAACTTGCGTTGGAGGCTGAATCGCCACTTCAGACTTCGGCCTCCATATTTGGAGGGTTGGTGGTGGTTTCTTAGCCACTTCCTTCTGCAGTCTTCTACGGGCTTCTTGGACTTGAGCCCGTGCCTACGCCGACAATGCGCGGTGCTTGCGAATGCGCTCCTCAAGCGTTGAACGATTCCGTTTGACACGGATCCATTCCATCGTTGGCGGCTTGGAAGAGTTGCCGTTCATCGGTTGTTGAGACTGTTTGCCTCTTCTGTTCTTTAGATCCGCCTTGTAGCGGACTCCGTCAACGGACTCCATTGCCTTCGCGTATTGTCGCGCTAGGCGTTGACGTTGCCTCTGGCGGGCTCTCTTTGAGAGAGTCACCACGCCCTCAACGGCGGAAGAGTTGGTCAGAACAGATCTGACCTGGTTGGAAGTTGGGGGAATCTCACCTGATGCGACTTTGGCATCAAACGGGGCGGGATCTTCGTTGGTGTTTTCTACATCTTCATACCAATGAGCTTTTCTCCTGGAGGAGAACTTCTTGGACTTGCGGGGGAAGGTAGATCCGGATGAGGACGACATGTACTCCTCGAACTTCTGCTGGTCAAATTCATACTCGACCTCCTCCACGACCGGGATTGAAATCCACGACTGCGACTCTTCGATCTCGGCAGCGAGATCGTCGGCTCCCACTGTGGTCGCCAGATTGTTCGTGGAAAAAATTGTAGCTTTCATTGAATTCATCGTACCCCTTAGTAACAGTTTATCGGTTACAAAGATCCGGTCTTTTTATAAGATCCGGTTACAACGAAATCAAACAAAAGAAGAAATAAAAATTACAACTTTTTCCTTGTTTGTCGAACGAATCACGAGCTCCTATTTTGCGGTCACTTGCTTGCGTGGGTTCTTTGCCTGCGCCGGGGTTTATCCGTAGACCACCGCGCGATCTAGATCCGGTCAGATCTACGCAGTATGACGGGTATTATTTCACCAAGGAAATAATAGCCGGGGGGATTAGTTCACCAAGGAAATAATCGCCCGATTCTCGGGATCAAAGACCAAGCTTTGATTCGGAGGATGACTGCATAGATCTGAGATCCGGTCCCTCTCGAACTCTTGCCTTATTTGGCGTTGACGATCACCGAGCACCGGATCTGGAAGAGCAAGTCCTCAAAGTCCCAAAGCTTCAATCTTTTTTAAGTCTCGAGCCTTGAATCCAGCAGAGCTTCGCCTCCAAAATTTCCAACCCTTGAAAAATGAGCCAACCCCCTCTATTTATAGCCTCTGAAAGCGGATCTGGGCCCAGATCTGGGCCCAGATCTGAGTGTGGCTCGGCCACCGAGCCACACCTGGGTGGCTCGGCCATGGCCGAGCCACCATGGAGTGGCTCGGCGGCCGAGCCACCCATTTTGGGGTGGCTCGGCCACCGAGCCACCTTTAGGTGACTCGGTTTTGGCCGGGTCTCTCTTGGTGTTGGTTTTTTTCGCCGTTGCGTCCATTTTCTGGTTTTGTGGTTGATTTATCCGGACTTGATTCGTTGACCTGATTTGGCAGTAAATCCGGATCCTGATTTGGTAGTAAATCCACTTTTGAGTTCAAGTCTGAAACTGATCTTGATTCGACCTTGATTCATTCGAGTTCGCTCTTGGTTGGATGATTCGTTGATTCACCAAACCGTTAGCTTGATTCCGCACGTGAGTGGATTTATTTCGTTGTTTGCGTGCGGTTCGTTAGCCTCGTAGCCTCATCAATCCGCTTCGTCGCGTATCATTTGGCTTCGATGTTGTGGACTAACGATCGTGTTTGGATACGTTGCCCGATGGTTGATTTGACGTCGTCGAGCTATGTTAAGGGACCTATAGGTAGTTTTATACGCCTACACAAATTAGCAAGCTGAATCCAGCCACCACACTCAGAATGTTGCAGATGACAATGATCCAAAAGTGGACAAAGTCATCAAGACTGATACACCCCTCAATAACACTGGGGGTAGTTCAAATGCACCCCCTAAAGATAAAAATGTTAGGGGTGGTCCAACTCGTTCTCCTCAACGTCCTTCGAAGGAAGATGTAGACGATGAAGAGATGATAAAAGAGCTGGAGAATAAGGTCAATGCCTTAATATCCACTCAAGAAGTAAGGAAAATAGGCGTTGCATGCCCATATCCAAGAGAGTGGGATTCAATCCTGTACCCATCAAAGTTCAATCTAATTAACTTTATGCCGTTTGACGGGAAATGTTCACCCACTCAGCACCTAATTTATTTCAAGTCCTACCTGAGAGTGATATCCGAGTGAATCCCTGATGATTCTGTCATTTGTGGGCACCCTTCGTGGGGCGGCCTTCGATTGGTATCGACGTCTCAAGTCGGGGAGCATCAACTGCTGGGACGATATGGAATGCTCGTTCCTCAACAACTTCTTTAACGATGACACCGAAGTGTCGATCGGAGCTCTTCTAAATGAGAAGCAGAAGTATAATATGTCAGTTGACAGTCTTGTCAAACGCTTCCGTAACAAGGTAATGAGTTTTAGGGATCCTGTCACAGAGGAGTTCATCTTGCAGATATGCCTCAATAATCTCTCCATCGATGTCCTGAAAGCCCTAGGGGTCGTACCATCAAAAACTTGAAAAGAGTTAAAACTACACGGTGAACAGACCGAACACTTTCTCAAAAGGAAAAAAAGCCAAGAAAGGCAGACCGACGGCTAAGGCGCCTGCAACAGCTATCGATATTCATCAACAACAACCTTGGAGGCAACAAGGGACTCTTAATCCAAAGTTCCAGGAGGAGTATTCTTTCAAAGATGATGAAGTTCCAACCATCTTCAAGTACCTCCTCGCCAACAATAAAATCAAGCTACCACCTATAGAAAATCAAGAGGAAACAAACAAGACCTTAGATCCGAAGTGCTGTGCATATCACAGGAGGGTTCACCCCACCAAAGCTTGTATTACTCTAAAAATAGCATCTAAGCCTTGGTTGACGTTGGTACCATGACGACAAAATAAGCCAAATGAGAATGGCATCCTCCAACTGGTAATAAGGCTAAACTTTTTCCCACACTCCGATGAGTATACGAGTATAAAATGTATCTTCTTGGGCCTCCAACGGGTACATGAGGTTAGACTGATTCCCGAGACCCCGACGAGTATAAGAGTATAAACTGCTTCTCCCTTTCCTCCGACAGGTATATGATGTTAAACTGCTTCCCTTATTTCTAATAACGGAAAGTTCCTAGAGAATATTACTCTTAATATTCTTAAGGGTAACTCAATAATGTGGCTAAATACAATTGGATTCAGGTTCACCAAAGAGTTGGGGGTGGAATACCTTAATGCATTCCAATGGGAAGGTCCTGGAGAATGCTATGCATGGTATTCTTAAGGATAACCCGAGATTAGCTGATTATTCAAGATGAAGACCAGTTATCTGAATAATTCACCCTTAACGATTAAAAAATAATTAAGAACCTCCCACTATGATTATTTAATTATTTTCAAGATGATTAAAACCCTCCCACTGTGACTTTTTGAATACTCTTTCGTCGAGATGAGATTCAATAACATCATCGGGTCAATCTTCCCTCACGAAACTCTCATGTTGTAACTGTGGGGTGCTTGATAATTCACAGCCCTCCACCATAAATTCTCTCACTGATCAAATTAACTAACGGTGGGTCCACCAAAATTCTTTTCGGCTGAGTCCATCCAAACTGCCACTATGTTTGTGCACTTAACACTCCCGCTGTTAGAGTCCTAACACGACACTCAAAAGTTCAAGCTGCTAATTCATGGTAATTAGCAAACCCCTTTCATGTTAAGTCCCTATCACTTGACGTTGAAAATCTCTACTGAATGATTTGTACAAGTCAACATTCCTACTGTTATTTATATCCCACTCCCAGTACTCGTTTGGTCAAACCTTCCTATAGTTACGACTAAAGCCAAAATCTTCTCTTGATTCCTTCCATGAACGAGAGGTCCACTTTTAGAAAACGGACTTCCCTTTCGATAAATGGGAGGCCTCCACCCAAGTTAAACGATCAAACATATAAAGTTAGGATCGTCTCAAACCCCCATTTGGTCAAACCTTTAAATAGTTAGGGTCAAAGCCAAAATCTCCTCTCGGTTCTTTTCATGAACGAGAGGTCCACTTTTAAATTGAACGATCAAACCTTAAACAGTTAGAATTGTCTCAACTCCTATTTGGTCAAACTTTAAATAGTTAGGACCAAAACCGATTTTTTTTCAAAAAACGAGAGTCTTCCACCCACATCAGGCGATCAAACCTTCCTATAGTTAGGATCGTTTCAAAATTCCCGCTTGGTCAAACCTTTAAACAGTTAGGGCCAAAGTCGGAATTTCATCTCGTTAAACGAGAAATTCATCTTTAGATTTGGGTAACTAATCCTATAAAAGTTAGGGTTATCCGGATCTTTTTGATTCTCAGAGTGGAGATCACACTCTTAGTTTCACCTTCAGGATTCTCGAAGTGGAGATCCCATTTTGAGTTTCTTTTGCAGCAGGAGATAGAATATAAAATTCTTTCTCTCTAGTATCGGGTTTGTCTTTGCCCCAAGAGAAGACCTGAAGATAGAATATAAAATTCTTCCGCTCAAGCATCGGGTTCGTCTTTGTCTCAAGAGAAGACCTGGTGTAGAATATAAAATTCTTTCTCTCTAGCACCGGGTTCGTCTTTGCCCCAAGAAAAGACACAATCCATACCTTACACGCATGAGGGACTTTATCTTAATTCTTAAATAGAGATAAGTGTGCATCTAACATATGCTGTCGGGTAGCGCTTTCCCATGAAAATAACAAAGCCCACATATTCGACATCGTGGTAGCCCGTTATTAATAATGCCAAAATCCGTGTCTTACATGTACGAGGAATTTTATCTTAAATCCTAAGTAGAAATAAGTCAATGCTTAACACGCGTTGCCGGTTAACATTTCTCCATGAAAAAGACACTAGGATTCACTCGTGGGGGATGTTATATCAAACCCTGAATAGAGATAAGTCTATGCCTAACACGCGTTGCCGGTTAGTCTTTTGCCATGAAAAGGAAAAAAGCCCACATATTCGACATCGTGGCAGGCCGTTATTAATAACGCCATAATCCATGCCTTGCACACATGTAGGACTTTATCTCGATCACTAAGTAGAGATAAGTCTATGCCTAACACGCGTTGTCGGTTAGTCTTTTTCCATAAAAAGGACAAAGGCTATGTATTTAATATCATAGCACCAAGTCTAAGAGAGTTCATTCTCATAACACAACGACATATGAAACGGATTTAGATAATTCACATGCAAGTCCGATTCAAATAGTAATCGGTAAAGGCATATCAAATTCGTTGATGGCTGAGGTTTGCCAAAAATCCTAAAGTCTACGCCTAACACGCGTTACCGGTTAGTCTTTCTCCGTGAAAAGGACACCAGAATCCATGTCTGGGGGGACTTTATTTCAATCCTTAAATAAAGATAAGTCTATACCTAACACGCGTTGTCGGTTAGTCTTTGACCGTGAAAAGAACACTAGAATCCATGTCTGGGGAACTTTATCTCAATCCCTGAATAGAGATAAGTCTATGCCTAACACATGTTGCTGATTAGTCCTTTACCGAGAAAAGAACATCAGAATCCATGTCTGAGGGACTTTATCTCGATCCCTAATTAGAGATAAGTCTACGCCTAACGCGTTTTGCAGGTTAGTCATTCGCCTTGAAAAGGACACCAGTATCCATGTTTGGGGGACTTTATCTTGATCCCTAATTAGAGATAAGTCTACGCCTAATATACATTGCTGGTTAGTCTTTTGCCGTGAAAAGGATATAAGGATTCATGTCTGGGAACCTTATCTTGATCTCTAATTAGAGAAAAGTCTATGTCTAACATACGTTGTCGGGTAGTCTATTCCCGTAAGAAAGACGAAGTTTACGTATTCAATGTCATAGCACTAAGAGAGTTAACTCTTTTAGCACAACGTTACATATAGAACAAACTTAGACAATTTGCATGCTAGCCCGACTCAAACAGTAATCGGTAAAGGCTCATCAAAATCATTGATGGATGAGGGTTTGCCAAAATCCTATAAGTATTATAGTTATTTGTTCTAAATATAATGAGTAATCGTAATAAGGTACAAAAGTCACTGACGCACTAGCTTCCTATAATCAAAACTCCCATGTGATTAAGAAAAAGCTGACAAATAAATAACGGGACGTCAGAATAAGATCCGTACCTACAGATGAACCAGCTTCAACAGTTGGTCCTGCAGCCTTTATACTTGGGTCTGCCACACCCTAACGCCGGAGAACGCGTTGCAAATAAAAGTCAACACCGGTCAACACATTGCAAATGAAAGTCAATGCCAGATAACGCATTGCAATGAAGGTCGATGCCAGTCAACGCATCAATGATTTCGCCGAAATAAGGCTCAGGATTACACCCGGAAGTTCAATCGTGATTCAAATATGAATTCCCGATGAAGTTGATCAAGTTCAATGTCGATTCAACGACACGAGCTAAATTTAGAAACCATTACACCAACTTTAGTTCAAGGTTTCGACAACGGTTAGATGATAAACGTAACACCGAAAGAATTTTAGCTATTCGACAAAATACTGAATAAACTGAAAGCTGAAGAAGTTAAGAATCGAAGCCATTTACAGGTCCTTCTACACGATCTATTTAACAAAATACTAAAGAGATTTAAGGCTAGGCTAATCATATCTAAAGTATTTCAGGCCCTTCTATAAAATAACGAGACTAAAACACTTCGGAGGGGGTATCTGTAGGCATCAAAAATTACTTATAGGTTCCCACACACAGCTCAAGACGGAGAAAAAATAATAAATTATTATTATCCAAGTTAAGGAGGATTATTTGATACTGTCGTAAAGCTAACAAGTGCAAGAAGCGAGTTGGCAAAGCATACGAATCAACGGGATGGCAAAATAACGAAGAAATAACTCGATCGGGAGTTATATTTTACCTACAAAGAGCAAAGCGTCACTCGTATCTCACTCACTTCATTTGTATTTCACCCATGGGAGGTTGTAGATCTCTTCTCTAGCTTTCCAACATATTTTGGATCACATCATTCCGAGATTGGATGAGAGAGTTAGAGGAAAAATAACAGAAATACGTCAACAACGTCTCGCCCAAATGGGAGAGATACCAGCGGTGTCTCTCACCTAGTAAAGCGGTTTTTGCTTATTTTTTTTATAAGATTTCATCCTAGAATTTCCCAACTAATTTGAGGCTATCTTTGAATGTGGTAAAGTAGTTATAATTGAAGATGAGATCAAATCATCCGTTCTTATCTGAAAACAGAGCTTCTGAAGCATATAAATACAGCTCTAGGACCCCTATACACAAAGGATCGGGAATTTAGAGCTGTCAGCGAATCCTTGTCATTTTGAACAGTAGAGAAACATGAATTTCAGAGAGGAGGAAGAGAGATCTACGAGTTCTTCAGCATAAAGAGGAGGAGTTCGGCCGATCTGCAACTCTTTAGCACCCGTTATCTGCTTCCCTTGAGATCAAACTTTGATTTGATCTCGAAAAGAGTTTTTGCCTCACCTTGCTGAGTCATTCACTTTAATTTCTTGTTTCCTTTGCGAGACCACGAAATCAACCGGATCTGATCCGTAGTGGTCCACGGATAAACCCCAACACAGGTAAAGATCCCACGCAAGCAACGGGTGATAAACATCCTCTGCATGTGTTTCTAGGGAATTGTTTATCTATTTCTTTTGTACGTGTAAGAAGTCATATAAAAAGACTAATCTTTTTTGAATCTATAAAATTCGATAAAGGATTGTAATGGATTCCACTAAGAAATCAATTTCTAACGCAAACAATTACTTCACCAAATGGATCGAAACCAAACCACTGGCCAAGATTGGTGAGAGTAACATCACAAGTTTAGTATAAAAATCTATTGTTTGCTATTTTGGTATACCCTGGTCCTTTGTGACTAACAACAGTACCCAATTCGACAGTGAATGCTTCCGTAGCTTTTGCAAGGAATATAATATTTACCGTAAGTTCTCCTCCGTCACCCACCCTAAATCTAACGGACTTGTAGAGGCTACCAACAAATGCATCCTATAAGCGTTGAAGAAGAAGGTGGACACCGCGGTAGAGAATTGAGTGGAAGAGTTACCTAGTATCCTATGGTCGTATAGCACGACCCACAAGAAGTCAACCGGGGAGACTCCATTCAAGCTAGCTTATGGCGGCAAAGCAGTCACTCCCATTGAAGTAGGCATGCCGACCATCTGACTATCGATGAGGACATGAACTTATAAGGGCTTTGAGTCAGCCTTGATCTCCTAGACGAGACACGAGAGAAAGCACTCCAGACCCAGGTCACCAATCAGCAACGGATTGCCCGCTACTACAACAAGACCAAGAAGATTCAATGTTGGTGATCTCATCCTCTAGAAAGCTACTTTCGACAAAGACACTCGGAGAGGTAAGCTAGCTTCTAACTGGGAATGCCCATATACAGTCTTTGAAGAGCTGCGAGCAGGCACCTATTGACTAAGGGCCCCAGACGGGAGAGTCCTCCAGCATCCCTAGAATGTCGAACACTTACGACATTATTTTCAATAATTTTGCTGTATTATTTTTAATAATTTTGTAACTTTTATTTAGTATTAATGAAGTTATTATTGAAACTGACTCGATTCCTATTTTGCACTCCCGTAGTGCCTAATCTACGCAGGAATTCTAAGCCCTTGGTGCCTTATCAGGATAAACCCAAGGCACACACCATATGGTCGACTCCCACATTCACCTTATGACCATCATAGCTATATTGAAGCCCCAGGCATCTACGTAAGTCCTAGGCACCTAATTTTTAAGTTGTCATTTTTCCATATTGTCATTATGACGGTCCTCAGTAGGACGAAAGACCTAGTTGACTTTAGCAAGTCCTAGGCATAACCTCAGGGTTGTAAAAGACCTAGTCGACTGCAGTAAGTCCTAGGCACAACTTCAGGGTTTTCCAAGTGCCAAGCGTCTACGTAAGTCCTGGGCACCCAACCTCTGGGTTATCATTTTGTCATGATTATCATTAGGGTGACCCTCAGTAGGGTGAAAGACCTAGTCGACTTCAGCAAGTCCTAGGCTCGGCCTCAGGGTTGTAAAAGACGTAGTTGACTTTAATAAGTCCTAGGCACAACCTCAGGGTTGTACAAGCCCCAGACATCTACGTAAGTCTTGGGCACCCAACCTCTGGGTTGTTCTTTTGCCAAAGCCCCAGGCGTCTACGTAATTCCTTTGCACCTAACCTCTGGGTTGTCCTTTTGCCAAAGCCCTAGGTGTCTACTGTAGGCGTATAAAATTGCCTATAGGTCCCTTATCACAGCTCGACGACGCCAATTCAACAAACGGACCATCGAGCGACGTATCCAAGCACGACCGTTATCCCGCCAACGTCGAAGCCAAGCCATACGCAACGGAGCAGGTTAATGAGGCGACGAAGCCAACAAATCGCATCCAAGCATTGGAATGCATCCACTCGCACGCGGAATCAAACCAACATTTTGGGGAATCACCGAGTCATCTAAACAAGAGCGAACTCGGTGATGTAACGATCGAATCAAGATCAATTCCGGACTCGAACTCAGAAGCGGATGAACTGCCATATTTGGAATCGGATCAAAACGAATCGAATCCGAACAAGTCAACCACACAACCGAATCAAAGTCCACAGGAACCCGAATCGGAACCCGAACGACGGAACCCGAAGGACAAAACGGACAAACACCCGGGGACTCGGCTTGAACTAAGCCACCCCAAGGTGGCTCGGCCCAAGCCGAGCCACCTTGGGGTGGCTCGGCATGAGCCGAGCCACCCCAAGGTGGCCGGCAATGCCCCTCCCCCCTTTGTGTTGTGTACACGTGCTCGTATGCACAGGTTCGTTTGGCTATAAATAGGGGGCTTGGTTCATTTGTTAAGAGGTTGGATTTTGGAGGAGGCGAAGCCCTGCTGGATTGGAGATTCAAAACTTAGAAAAGATTCAATCTTTGGAGACTCGAAGACTTGCTCATCCGGATCTGGTGCTCAGCGATCGACAACGCCAAATAAGGCAAGAGTTCGAGAGGGATCGGATCTGAGATCTACACGATTTTCCTCCGGATCTAAGCTTGGTTCTTAGATCCCGAGAAGAGTCTCGAATTCGCTTGGTCGATTTCGACACTTGGGCTACTATTTCCTTGGTGAATTAGTACCCCACCCGGCTATTATTTTCTTCATGAGATAATACCCGTCATATCGTGTAGATCCGACCGGATCGAGATCACGCGGTGGTCCACGGTAAACAACCCCGGCGCAGGCAAAGAACCCACACAAAGCGAGTGACCGCATAACAGGAGCTCGCGATTCGTTCGACAAACAAGGATAAAAGTTGTAATCTTTTTCATTTCATTTTGAATTTTCATTGTAACCGGATCTTATAAAAAGACCGGATTTCTGTAATCGATAAACTATTACGAAAGTGTACAATGGAATCAATGAAGAAGAACACGATTTTCCCCGCGAACAATCTGGCGACCACAGTGGGAGCCACCGATCTCGCTGCCGAGATCGGAGTGTCGCAGCCGCGGATCTCGATCCCGGTCGTGGAGGAGGTCGAGTATGAATTCGACCAGCAGAAATACGAGGAGTACGTGTCCTCGTCCGAATCTACCTCCTCCCCCAAGTCCAAGAAGTTCCAGAAGTTATCCTCCAGGAGAAAAGTCCGTTGGTGTGATGAAGTTGAAGCCACCAACGACGACCTCACCCCAATCGACGCCGAAGCTGCGTTGAGTGAGGCTCTACCGACCTCAAAGAAGGTCAAATCCGCCATTGAAGGCGTGGTGACTCTCTCCAAGAGAGCCCGCCAGAGGCAGCGTCAACGCCTCGCGAAGCAATTCGCCAAGGCTATGGAGTCCGTTGACGGGATCCGCTATCATGCGGATCTGAAGAACAAACGAGGCAAACAGCCTCAACAGCAAGTGAAGGGTGGTTCCTCCAAACCATCGACAATGGAGTGGGTCCGTGTCAAACGGAATCGCTCGACGTTGGAGGAGCGCATCCGCAAACGGCGCGCGTTATCGGCGCAAGCACGGGCCAAAGCTGAAGAAGCCCATCGGAAGCTTCAAGGAAGGAGATCTGGTCCTCGCTGTTCGCCGACCAATAATCCTCACCTCCAAGAAGAAAGGTAAATTCGAACCTAAGTGGGAAGGACCGTTTGTAATAGACACAGTCTATTCGAACGGCGCTTATCGCTTAATTTCTCTAGAGGGTGACAGGCAATTAATGCCAATAAATGGGAAGTTTTTGAAAAAGTACTATCCCTAGTACGTTCAGGACAACTCATTTATCGGGAAGTTCCTTGAAGAATATTACACTTAATATTCTAAAGGATAACCTAAATTCAAACCACCAAAATCCCTCACTGATCAATTTCAGTTGACAGTGAGTTCACCAAAAAGGTCCAATCTCAATTCGGAGTCCCCTTTCGATAAACGAAAGAACTCTCTTTCTTTTCTCTTTGGTTCAACCCTTTCATGGTTATAACCAAAGCTGAAATTTCACCTCGATAAACGAGGAACTCTTCTTTCGATCAGATAACCAATCCTATAAAAGGTAAGTTTATCTAGATCTTCCGGATTCTCGGAGTGGAGATCCCACTTCTAGTTTCCTTCTCGCACTGGAAATAGAATATAAAATTCTTCCTTTCCAGAAACAAGGAATAGAATATAAAATTCTTCCTTCCTTGTTCAGGGAATAGAATATAAAATTCTTCCTTCCCACATCAACTCTTTTTCCAAAATTTATAAAATTAAGATTCATCTTAGGTATTTTATCCCGAAACCTAAGCAGGGATAAGTCTGCGCCTAACACGCGCTGTCGGTTTAGTCCTTTTCCGATTAAAAAAGACACCAGAGTTCGATTCTGGGGTATTTTATCCTGAAACCTAAGCAAGGATAGGTCCGCACCTAACACGCGCGACCGGTTAGTTCTTAACCGTTAAAAAGAACACTCGTCCACATATTCAACATTGTGGCAGGTTGTTATTAATAACACCGAAATCCATGCCTTACACGCATGGGGAAGTTCATCCTGAATCCTAAGAAAGGATAAGTCGACGCCTAACACGCGTCGCCGGTTTAGTCTTTTTCCGATTGAAAAAGACACCGGAGTTCGATTCTGGGGTACTTTTATCCCGAAGCCTAAGTAGGGATAAGTCAGCGCCTCACACGCGTCGCCGGGTAGCCTATTCCCGTAACAATGGTGAAGTCTATGTATTCGACATCATAGCACAAAGTCTCAGAGAATTCAATCTCTGAGCACAACGTTACATGCGAACGGATTTAAACAATCCGCATGTAAGCCCGATTCAAACGGTAATCGGTAAGAGCACGTCAAATCCGTTGAAGGCTGAGGATTTGCCAAAAATCCTAAGTCAACATCTCATACACGTTGCTGTTTAGTCTTTTCACAGGAGAAAGACGAAGTCTACGTATTCAATGTCGTAGCACTAAAAGAGTTAACTCTTTTAGCTTAACGTCACGTGTGGAACGGATTTAGACAATCCGCACGCTAGCCCGACTCAAACGGTAGTCGGTAAAGGCTAATCAAATCCGTTAGAGGCTGGGGGTTGGCCAAAAATCCTAAAGCCAACACCTCACACGCGTCGTCGGTTTAGTCTTTCACCGATTGAAAAAGACACCAGGGTCTAAACCTAGGGAATTTTATCCCGAAGCCTAAGTAGGGATAAGTCAGCGCCTCACACGCGTTGCCGGGTAGCCTATTCCCGTAACAATGGCGAAGTCTATGTATTCGACATCATAGCACAAAGTCTCAGAGAATTCAATCTCTGAGCACAACGTTACATGCGAACGGATTTAAAACAATCTGCATGCTAGCCCGACTCAAACGGTAGTCGGTAAAGGCTAATCAAATCCGTTTAAGGCTGGGGGTTAGCCAAAAACCCTAAAGTCAACGCCTAACACGCGTCGCCGGGTAACCTATTCCCGTAACAAATGGTAAAGTCTATGTATTCAACATCATAGCACAAAGTCTAAAGGAGTTCATTCCTTTAGCACAACGTTACATGCGGAACGGATTTAGACAATCCGCATGCTAGCCCGACTCAAACGGTAGTCGGTAAAGGCTCATCAAATCCGTTGATGGCTGAGAATTTGCCAAAAATTCTATAAGTACAAGTCATTGACGCATCAATTATATGGGTTGGTCTCATGACTCGAATATCCGCCACGCTCCAATACCTTAAGAGCTTAAACTGTGTATACTCCAGCAGACGTACGAGTATAAACTGTGTCAAACATCGAACAGCGCATCACAATGAAGCCTGGACGCCGGACAACGCGTCGCAATGAAGCTCAAACGCCGGACAACGCGTTGTAAACAAAGATTCAACGCAGTCAATCGACGATCAGTTCTATGTTGAATCAACCAACTCGAGCTAAAAAGTCAAGAAATCAAGAATCGGTTTCAAGTTCAAAGTTCCAACAGACGGTCAGACAATAAATGCAGCACCGGAATCCTTACAGAAGTTCGACAAAGCACCGAACAACCTGGAGGGCTGAAAGAATCAAGAACAGAAGCCATTCCAAAGTCCCGTTATACCGACTAAAGGTTGGGACAATCACATCCAAAGTATTCCAGACTCTTCTATAAAAGAACGAGACTAAAATACTTTGGAGGGGGTATCTGTAGGCGTATAAAATTTCCTATAGGTCCCTTATCACAGCTCGACGACGCCAATTCAACAAACGGACCATCGAGCGACGTATCCAAGCACGACCGTTATCCCGCCAACGCCGAAGCCAAGCCATACGCAACGGAGCAGGTTAACGAGGCGACGAAGCCAACAAATCGCATCCAAGCATTGGAATGCATCCACTCGCACGCGGAATCAAACCAACGTTTCGGGGAATCACCGAGTCATCTAAACAAGAGCGAACTCGGTGATGTAACGATCGAATCAAGATCAATTCCGGACTCGAACTCAGAAGCGGATGAACTGCCATATTTGGAATCGGATCAAAACGAATCGAATCCGAACAAGTCAACCACACAACCGAATCAAAGTCCACAGGAACCCGAATCGGAACCTGAACGACGGAACCCGAAGGACAAAACGGACAAACACCCGGGGACTCGGCTTGAACCGAGCCACCCCAAGGTGGCTCGGCCCAAGCCGAGCCACCCTAGGGTGGCTCGGTGGCCGAGCCACCCTGAGTGTGTTGTGTACACGTGCTCGTATGCACAGGTTCGTTTGGCTATAAATAGGGGGCTTGGTTCATTTGTTAGGAGGTTGGATTTTGGAGGAGGCGAAGCCCTGCTGGATTGGAGATTCAAAACTTAGAAAAGATTCAATCTTTGGAGACTCGAAGACTTGTTCATCCGGATCTGGTGCTCAGCGATCAACAACGCCAAATAAGGCAAGAGTTCGAGAGGGATCGGATCTAAGATCTACACGATTTTCCTCCGGATCTAAGCTTGGTTCTTAGATCCTGAGAAGAGTCTCGAATTCGCTTGGTCGATTTCGACACTTGGGCTACTATTTCCTTGGTGAATTAGTACCCCACCCGGCTATTATTTTCTTCATGAGATAATACCCGTCATATCGTGTAGATCCGACCGGATCGAGATCACGCGGTGGTCCATGGCAAACAACCCCGGCGCAGGCAAAGAACCCACACAAAGCGAGTGACCGCATAACAGGAGCTCGCGATTCGTTCGACAAACAAGGATAAAAGTTGTAATCTTTTTCATTTCATTTTGAATTTTCATTGTAACCGGATCTTATAAAAAGACCGGATTTCTGTAATCGATAAACTATTACGAAAGTGTACAATGGAATCAATGAAGAAGAACACGATTTTCCCCGCGAACAGTACGCAAGGGTGTACCTTTCATTCCTGGCAAGAGCTCCTTCTTGGAAAGAATTCTGAGACCGTTTTCACTCATGTGGCCGAGCCGTTTATGCCATAACTCGGTGGGAATTTCTTTCGGGGTGGTATTTACTTCTCCTCTACACAGCCTGACTTCTGTGTGGTAAAGTGTTGTATCTTTCTTGCCTTTGGCTACTACCAGGTTACCTTTGGTAAGCTTCCATTTTCCTTCACCAAAATAATTACTGTAGCCATCATCATCAAGCATTCCGGTGGAGATCAGATTGAGGCGGATATCAGGAACATGCCTCACTTCTTTCAAAAGTAACTTGCATCCAAGGTTAGTTTCTAAATAAATCTTACCGATGCCGATAATTTTGGATGCATTATCATTTCCCATCCTCACTTGTCTGAAATCACCTTGAGTGTAGGTTAAGAAGAAATCTCGTCATGAGGTGACATGGTAGGAAGCACCTGAGTCAACTACCCATGTGGAGTCTTGACATGCAAGATTAACATAATCAGCATCTCGAACAATGACAACTTCTTCAGTGACAATTACAGTGTCATTTGTTCGGGTTTCTGATTCTTGATTTCTGGATTTTTCTACCTTTAACTTTCGACATTCTCGAATGAAGTGTCCTGGCTTGCCATAATGATGACATTTCTTGTCATGCCTCGATCTGGATTTCGACCGTCCTCTTTGTTGATTTTGGTTACGGGGATTTTTGCTTCTTCCTCTCCATTCTTGCTTGCCTTGTCTTTCTGTAACAAGCGCTTAATTTTTAGGAGCATATCCTTCTTCTTTTCGTCGAGACTCCTCGTTCAGCATTCTGTCTTTTACCATGTCCATGGTAAGTTGTCCATCAGGAGCGGAGTTACTAACTGACACAACTAGAGTGTCCCAACTTTTGGGTAGGAAACTCAGCATCAACAATTCTTGTAACTCGTCGTCTACGGTCATCTTCATAGAGTTGAGCTGATCTACGATGCCTTGGAACTCGCTCATGTGTTCCGATACGCTGCTCCCGTCTTTGCACTTCAAATTGACTAATCGTCGCATCAGATTAGCTTTATTCTGTGCGGTTGTCCATACATACATTTTCTCTAATTTTTTCCAAAGAACGTGAGCATCGTGTTCATTAGCAAAATTTTGGAAAATGCTCTTGTCGATCCATTGCCTGATTTGAGCAGCACACTTTCGATTTAGCACGACCCAGTCAGCATCAGATATGGCCTCCGAGGTGCTAGTTATTTTGTCACCCGTTGTAGTCACTGCTTTCTCCTTTGGCATTACAATTGGCTTCCACAGATCTTTAATGTACAAAAGATCCTCCATCTTCGGCTTCCAAATTGCATAATTAAATACAGTCAGCTTGATCATATTGCCGGTGTTGGTGTTCTCCTCCATTTGAATTGCTAGTCAACAGGTTTTGCCATGCTTGAATAGTACCCGTGAACAGTACCGTGAATAGTGTGTTGGCCTTCTTGTTTTGATGATGTTTAACAAACAATTTACTTCTAATGTTGTTTGTCTAGTGTTTGTGTTTTCGTATTTATTTTAGGCAAATAACGAGTTGGAGGATGGATGGAATAGCACTTTAACGACGATATCCAATGGAGGTTGGAGGAATTGTGGAGTGAAGCAACGTACAATTCAAGTTGAAGATCAAGTTCAAGCTTCATCCGCAAAGTGTACCAAGTCAAGCTTAATTGAAGATCAAGATCAAAGCTTGGGTAACTTAGTTTAGGTTTTATATTATGTATGTTACTCTAAGCTCAATATCATATACACACACGTATTTAGTTTCTATGTATATATATATTTATATATATATACATGCATGGTTTTGAGTTTTTCATGCTTTGGACACACTTGCAAAATACATGAGTTTTCACAAATAGAAATTCAATTTAAGAAATTCTTTTTCTAACATGTTTGTTTTTATGTTTATAAACATTTCGCAAAGTTTCATCAAGTTTGGAATTGATTTATTATGTTTAATGGAATTTACAAAATCATGTTTTTGTTCGTGCACATGTTCGTGCATGTTTTACAAAACAGATGAGTTTTCATAAATGGAATGTGGTATTCAAGAAATTCTTTCTTTGACATGTTTATCTACATGTTTAGAAACTTCTCTCAAAATTTTACTATTTTTGGAGTTGATTTACTGTGCCCAATTGATTTTACAAAATCGTGTATGTCAGCAGTTTTTCAGAAACTTTAAATCTGTGTTCAAACATTTATTTCTCTCAACTGGGAAATGATTTTTCAGAAATTCTTTCTCTAACATGTTATTCTACATGTCTAAAATCTTCCTACAAAATTTCATAATTTTTGGATCTGTTTTACTATTTTTAATTGATTTTACAAAGTCAGATACGTAAATTTCTAGAATGCTGAAATTTGGGGTATTTTGGTCTTTTCAGCCTATAACGGCTAGTAACGGCTAGTTTTTGATATTTTTGGTTTATGGGGGTTTGTGGCTGGTTTAAGAGGCTATAAAAAGCCCTCAACTTTTATTGTTTCTTATGGATATTTAAGAGAGTTTTAAAAAGAGTTTTACAAGTTTGTAGAAGAGTTTTTAAGTTTGTTTAAGAGTTTGTTTGTGAAGAAAATTCCACAAGAGCTTGAGGAGATCATCTATTGGAGTTTGAGCAATCAACTATTCTCCCTTCATCTCTTGTTATCAATTGAGAAGTTTTCTAAACTCAAACTCTAGCTTTACATTTATATACTTGTTTGATTATCATTGTTCTTAAGCTAGATTTTATATTTGAGTTTAGTTGATTTGATTTTATTTACTCATTGTTACACACACCCACTTGAGCTTATTGTATTTGCATACATAGTATATTAGGGTTGTGAGAGATTGTAACATTGAGTTGTGCTTAATTAAGTTCTCATCTATTGTAGAGAACAAATTTATATTTGTTACATTGTGAGTGGTGTAAGGTTTTCGGTGATCTAGAAAACCGAGTGTGTTGTGAAGTTTTCGGTGAACTAGAAAACCGATTGTGAGGAGTGACGTTGATCAGTGAGCGTTGAAAACCGACATTGTGAGGTGTAAACATTATTCGGGTGAGCGTAGAAAACCCGGTTGTGATAGTGTATTTCTCCCCGGGAATGGGGAGCGGAGACGTAGGACGGAAGGTCCGAACTCCGTGATCATATTGCTTGTTTGAGTTTATCTTTGACGTATTTATTTTTGCATTTATCTTATATCGCCAATTGTGTATTGCTCATTTATTTTTATGATCCACTATCTAGTTCATATTGTTTACCCCTTGTGTTAGTTTCATATCCTTGCATATATTTTTATCATACAGGATATATCTCTTTGTTGTTCATATTGCTTATCCTAGCTTACATATCTTGTTATATTTCATACTTACTAGGATAACTTGTTAATTAATTTTAATTGGTATTTAAATCGGATTAGATTAGCATAAGACCCTAATCATCCCCCTCTAGGGTCTAACATAGTGCTCCGGTTTGAACAGTGCTCCAGTGGTGAATAGTGCTCCGGCAATGAATAGTGTTCTGGTGATGAATAGTGCTCCAACATGAATAGTGATGTATGTATGAATAGTCACCGTATATACGTATATACCAGTGTGGTATAATATGTATATGATCTCCTTCTCTTGCCTCCTGAGCCTGCCTTGCTCTAATACCACTTTGTTGAGAAAGATTGAAAAATCTTGTAAGATAAATTCTACAATCCCAGGATAATTTTCCCAACTAAATGAGACAAAAATAACACCAAAGATTTTTAGCGTGGAAAACCCTCCAAAAAGAGGTAAAAACCACGGGACCCATAGGCCACTTAAAAACTTCCACTATAATAATGGGATTACACACTTCACCCTTTGGTGGATCTCTCACAAGAATACAACTTCAATTTGTGGATAAAACTTCACAAACTGGCTCTCACTTTTTCTTCTCAGAAAAAATCTCTCTATGTTTCTGAGGCTCTCACAATTTATTTCCTTTGAGTTTCCGATGATGATACTGAACGAGATATCATCAATTTATAGAGAAACGAATTACGCATTTTTCCATGCGCGGGTCCCATGGGAAAAAAAATTTCTTTGGTCGGCTTGCTTTCGGTGGTCGAAAGCAGCAACCCCCCTCTTTCTTTATTTGATGGCCGCCCACGTGAGGTGGACCAACAAATCTGTCACTTCCATAAGCTCCATAGCAACAAAACATGAAGAGCTTAATTCACTATAATTCAAAACTCTCTACAAGCTAAAAAAAAAAACAAAGAACACAGACTATATGATGAATCTAAACTTTTCACATTATTGCAGAGAAATCCTATTTCATATAGGAGCTGCACAAGTAGTTCTAAGATGTCCTGCATGATTACACCGGCTACAATGCACGACTCTCCTCGCTCTTCCCCCCGAACCAAAAATGGCATTGCAAAAGCTACTCTTCAGCAATAGTAATGCCGATCTGACTTTGAAAGCAAATGCTATCACTCATGTCCAAGGAAACATATTAAAACAATCAAATAAAGAGCTTTACATACAAATAAATCAAACCATACCAACTTTATAGATTTGATTATTCAAGTAATCGAAATTTATACTAAGCCAAGGAGACTTCATAGTATAAGAGATTCATACTGTGTTGGCATAGATTCTCCAACATCTAATTACATGATATCCTCGGAAAGCTCATCTAATTTTGGTTGCATGTCATCTATCATTAATAAAAATAATTAAAAAACCAACAAGCAAATTCATAAAATGTATTCTGATGCAAAAATAGTAAAAAAAAAAAATAACATTAGTATTTATCTACCTTTGATACCATATAACCAATCACGCGTGCAAACTAAAGCCTCCACATTGTTAGGCTTAAGAGTGCTACGGTATTGGTTATAAGGATTCTCCCACCTACACTGAAAGTACTCTTCGAAGCAACCGTAGAAATAGGAACCGCCATTATGTCCCTTGCCAATAGAGAGAGCTCGGGTTAGCTATGCTCATTAGTCTTTCAAAATGAAAGAATGTGGAGTTGAGCACCACGTTCAAGCCTTGGTTCATCCAAATAAAGTTTTATGGGTCTTTTGAGAACTAATAATTTCTTGACATTCAAACGAGTCGAATTCCTAAAATATAAAAAAACATGAGAGAATAAATATATGCAAAAATATATATATATATGAACATCATAGATGTGAACGATCAAAAAGCAAGAGCAACTTCCATGCTATATTGTCCGCTTAAAGGAATTGTGTGCATGAACGTATCTTCATTTCTCAGTTTCTCTTTGTATCTGAAAACAACTGAATGGAATTATTTAGCCAGGTCAACAAAGGATGGAATGTATAGCTTGTAAAAGTGAATAAAAGGGCAATTTGATGCGACAAAAAGCCGTCAAGGAGGTACTATGTCCAAGGCTTTGTTGAGTTTTGCACTACTTTGGAACAAAACATTATATATATATATA
>BQKN01067649.1:428141-448895 GCA_022839385.1 Asparagus kiusianus | reverse complement strand
TGTTAGACCCGAGAGGGGGGGGGGGGTGATTAGGGTCTTATGCTAATCTAATCCAATTTTATGCCAATTAAAACTAATTAATAAATATATTTTTGTAAGTATAATATACAACCAATTATGAGCAAGAATATGTAGTATGGATAAAGGGATATATCCTGGCAATGAAATATACTATGAGGTATATATACAAGGATATGAAACTAACACAAGGGTAAACAATCGAAACTAGATAGTGGACAATATAAACAAAGAGACAAAGGCACAATGACATGAACAAAAATAAGTGTGCCAATACAACTTAAACACACGATATGTTCACGGAGTTCGATCCCCACAACCTACGTCTCTGCTCCTCACCTCGAGGAGATCTGCACTATCACAACCGGGTTTTCTACGCTCACCCGAATGACGTTTACACCTCACAATATCGGTTTTCAACGCTCACCGATCAACGTTCACAATCTCACAATGTAACTACACTAACTACCACCTCAAGTGTTGGTCTCTAGCCCGTCTCTCCCTCAAGTGTTAGGAATTATAACATCTCTCTAGGCATTACCACCTACCCCACTCATCTTGGGACGACCCCGTCTCTTACCACACACTCCTCTTGGTGTACTAGTATATTACAAAGTGAATCCACATAACTAAAGCTCACAAATCAAATGATTATTCTCTAAACAAGGTGAGAACTCAATTTAGTACAACTTAATGTTACAATCTCTCACAACCTCAAATATACTATGAATGCAAATACAATAAGCTCAAGTGGGTGTGTGCAACAAAGAGATTTAATAAATCAAACTAAAATCAATATAAACACTAGCTTAATAAAATAATAATCAAACAATATAAATTCAATACTAGAAATTAAGTTTAGAAAACTTCTCTATAGATAATAAGAGAGAGGGAGAAGAGTTAAATGCTCAAACACCAAATAGATGATCTCCACTTGCTCTTGTGAAATTCTCTTAACAAACTAAACTTGTAAAAACTCTCTTAAACAAACAACAAATATCCTTAAACTTATTTAAACAATTTTCTTAGTTATCCTTAGAAGTTAGATGGTATGGGGTATATATAGGTACCCCAAGAAACCAAAGAAAAAGACCAAAAACCCAAAAGAAAACAAAGCTAGAAAATAGCTGTTACTGTGCAACGGACACTTTATGGGTCGACTCATAAAAATCATGGGTTGACTCATAACCTAGCCGTTATAGGCTAAAAACAGCTTATGGGTCGACTCATAAAATTCATGAGTCGACTCATCATGCATGGGTCGACTCATGAAGTCATGGGTCGACTCATCAGAAACAAAACACACTTTCCAGCATAATTTATGAGTCGACTTATGACAGACATGAGTCGAGTCAACCTATCTAGGTCGACTCATGATGTTATGAGTCGACTCATCAGAAACAAAGTGTAAACTACATAATAGTTTATGAGTCGACTGAACATTGTTCATGAGTCGACTCAAGACATGCACACAACCTGTTTTAGACAGTACATGTCAACTTAAAATAAGATTTAAAAATATCAAATAAATTCCAAAAAATATAAGCCCTTGAGAAATGATTGTAGACATGATAATACAAATGTTACAAAAGGAATTTTTCAAATTTCATTTTCCATTTGTAAAATATCATCATTTTGCAAATAAGTCCAAAACATAAAAATGTAAACACATGAATTTTAACATTTTGGCTAAACCATGTTTTGAAACTTTACACAATGAGTATATAGGCTTAAAGAAATATATAAACTATTGTTATGAAGTCTATAAACAAATTATTCAAGATTTTCATAAAATCATATTTATATAAACATGAAAACTAAAAATCAAACGTGTATATATATAAGAAACCAAAACTTATATGTGTGTAAGTGATTGAGCTTAAAGTATCAACACACATAATATAAACCTAAACTAAATATAGTCAAGCTATGATCTTGATCTTCAATAAGCTCTTCTTGGTAAACTTACGGATGAAACTTGAACTTGGATCTTCAACTTGAATTGCATTGCTTCACTCCACTATTCCGCCAACCTCCATTGGATATGACCATGAAAACTTAATTTCATCCATCCTCTAACATGTTATTTGTCTACAATAAATAGATAAACATAAACACTAGACAAACAATATTAGTGGTAAATTGTTTGTTAAACATCATCAAAACAAAGAGGCCAACAGGGCGATCATCCTAGGGATCAACAGGATTTTGAGATCAAAATATTAATAAAAGTATATTTGATAGGGAAAGGGGAAGAAGAGGGGCTTTCTCAATTGTTGCCTGTGAGCAAGACTAGATCTCAGTCTATGCTGGGCTCCCTAGGTCTTGCTCATTCTCAGGTAAAGATCTTTTAGGATTATGGTTCTGCAAGTGATCTTTGATATTGTTTGATGGGTCAGTTGAAATTTGTGTTGTTTCTTGTTCTTATATGAACAGAATACAACTTTGCCCAACATCCAGTAGTAGTAGATAAGTATTTGTGGGGGTTTTGTTATCAATTAAGGGTGTTTTGTGAATACTTGGCATTTTCATGGGATTATGCTTGCTGGTGTGATTGGATGGTTGAAATTTTGTTGATACATAGTTTTGTTGTCATACATTTCCCCTTGCATTTTGTAAAAAAATTAGCTTATTTATGGCTACAACTTTTATTATGATAATCGATAATGAACTGCACACCATATTTCTATACTTAGAATACCATGGTTTGATATCTTTGTGGTTTGATATTTGTTTCTATGGCCAAACTAGTTGCTACTTGTTCCCATTCAATTATATGATTTATTTCAGAGCTTGTTTCATGACCTAATATATATCATCAAAATCAAATGATTGCATCGTGTCCCAAAAAAAATTGTCCCAAAAAAATCTTTAAGTCCAAACTTTGTTTTTATCTATTGAATAGGAAGAAGAGATAAAAGTGCATCTTTTAGGATTCAAGCGTGTTGATCTGAAATTTATTTGAAGTGAAGCTATTCAAATTTTAAGGTAATTTTATAACTTTATAAATTATAATTTTTGTTGATCTTATGTATTTTAGTATTTGTATATAATTTTTTGTTGATCTAAAATTTGTATTGTTGATTGATCATATTTTTTAGCGTTCATCATGCTTCCTAGAAAGTATAGTTTTGGATATGAAAAAAAATAAAAATTAAATAAAAATTGGAAAAATTGGATATAGGAGGGCCCCTTTAGGATTTTTGTTCAAGTTTTTGCCTAGGGCCCCCAAATGCTCAGGACCGATTCTGATGCTATGTATTGCAGAAGCAACATTCCAGTTTGAGGTGGAAAAAATACCCAAACACCTTGTTTTTTACCCAAACAAACTCTATCCCATGCAACTAGAGAAGTTCTTGTTCTGTCAGATTGAACATATTTTCCCCACAGAAACTTTATGCAAACATCATCTATTCTTTGAAGCACATATTTAGGTAGGATATAATTTGATGTCCAATAGATTTGAACTCCAAGAATTAATTACACTTTTGATGACCTGAAGTCTCCCTGCATAAGAGAGGTTCCTGTGATGAATCCATTTTTGAATTATCCCTCAATCCTTTTGAAGAGAGGATCACGGTCCAACAGAGACATCCTTTTTGTTATCAGGGGAACCCCAAGATACTTGAATGGTAATATCCCTGTTGAAAATCCCAGACAGTTGCTTATGTTGGTCTTGACTGGTTCATCAACACCCCCATAGTAGATAGAACATTTTTTAGGATTTGCTTCAAGCCCAGAAATGAGTCCAAATTTTTTAACACATTGATAGAGCTTACTAACTAAGTATAAATCTCCTTTAGAGAAGAGTAGAAAGTCATCAGCAAAAATAAGATGTGTAATCTTGAGTTTACCACATTTTGGATGAAAATTGAAGAGCCTGTCATTTTTCAATAAGCTCAAACTCCTTGAGAGATAATCCATACCCAAAATAAAAAGATATGGTGAGAGTGGATCCCCTTGTCTTAGACCACGTTTTCCATTGAAATAGCCATGAAGAGTACCATTGAAGGAGATAGAATGTTTTGGAGATGAAATGCAAGCCATGATCCACTTTATCATATCATTAGGGAACCCCAAACCTTTAAGCATATCAGATATGAACTCCCAGCTGATAAAATCAAATGCCTTTCTTATGTCTATATTTACCATTGCCCTTGGAGATAGATTCTTCCTATTATAGCTTTTAGCAAGCTCATGAGCTAACATGATGTTACTAGTAATCTGTCTGCCTTGTACAAAAGCACACCGAGCTTCATTCACAAGATAACACATCACTTTCTTAATCCTAGTAGCCATGATCTTTAAGATGAATTTATACATGTAGTTGCAGCAAGAGATAGGTCTGAAGTCTGAGGGGAGTTTAGGACAATGTACCTTAGGGATGAGAGTAATAGCAGTGGAGTTTAGTATGCCCAAGAGATTTCTAGTTTTGAAAAAAATCCTCTATCGCCTGAGTAACTTCTTCACCAATAATGTTCCAGGCAGAATTGAAAAAGATACACTAAACCCATCAAGTCCTGGAGTCTTGTTATCTGGCATTGAGAAGATAGCATCTTTGATTTTCTCCTTAGAAATAGGTTTTAACATTTCCCCGATGTGAGTTTCATTCAAACATGGACCTGCTCTTATAACATTGATGTTAGGAGGGGTAGTAGCAGCAGTAGTCCCTATTAGATTTTTGAAAAAAAAAGAGACTAGTTCATTAACAATCTCTTCACCCTCTGTTATTCTATCTCCTCTGTTATTATAAAGAACCAAAATTCTGTTGTTGTGTATGTTTGCTTTAGCAAAAGCATGAAAGAAACTGGTACATCTATCTCCTTATAAGTTTCACGCTATTCTAGCTCTTTGCTAAAAAAAATACAATTCACAATTCAGCAGTCTATTGTAAGTGATAAGGCACTCTTTTTCTTGTTTTATGAGCTCAGGATCAAGAGGATTAGCTTGAAGATACTTTTGAACATCCTCTTATGTAATTTTTTCTCTGAGCACTTGTTCACTGATATTATGAAAATGCTTCTTGTTCAAAGTCTTAAGAGAACCCTTCGGCAACTTGAGCTTAGAATAAACTGAATACATAGAGTATCCCTTAATAAATGAATTACAAGTATTTGAAATTGTATCAAGAAAACTAGGATGATTAGTCCACATTTTATAGAACTTGAAAGGCTTTTTCCCTTGCATACTACTCTCAAAAATTATTATTAAGCCTAGAGAATGACCAGAGAAGTTTGGGAGCAAGAATTCAACTTGACTTGCATTATACATATTAATCCAAGAGTCATTAACCAAAGCCCTGTCAAGTCTACTCCAAACTCTAGTGTCTGATTCTTGCTTATTGTTCCAAGTATAAAAACATCCCGTAGTTTTCAAGTGAGAGAGACAACAGTCATCAATGAAATTTCCAAAGTCTCTTGTATCAGCTTCTGATAAAACAGATCCTCCCAGCTTTTCTTCATTGCTAATCATAGCATTAAAATCTCCAAAGAGTAAGCAAGGTAAATTCCCAACATTTTGGTGAATATTAATAACTCAGACCATAATTTTTTCCTAGACTCCAAATGGTTGTGATCATAGATTGAAGATATGACACAGTCTAGCTTACCATCCACAGATTTAACAGAACATAAGATATGTTGATCAGAAACTTTAATTGCTTGAATATTCAGAACATTAGAATCTCACATAATAATGATTCTAGCTTTGCCAGGTGATCTGATATTAGATAATCAATCCCAGTTTTTGGCAATTCTCTTGGCAGCCTTTGGTAACAAAGTCTCCTTAATTTTGGTTTCAAGAAGAGCAACAAAGGAGAGATGATAATTCAACAAGTGTTGATTTACCAACAATTGTTTTGAGGGTTTATTCAGTCCTCTCACATTCCGGAAAGATAGGTTCATTTAATCAATCTCCCCTTATCAATTATAGAGGGATCAAACTCCAAATTATCCAAAGATAGGAAAGAATTTTCAGATATCACTTTACCAGGGTTTCTGTCATCATTTGTATGAGAACATCCTTCAGTGATGTGAGATGAGAAGCCAATATGATTACCAGAAATTTTAGACTTTTTACCTTGGGCAGATATCTAGGAATTTGTATGACACCCTTTAGTTCCATTTTTAGTTTGTTGGACGTGCACAACATGCACAGACTTGAATTCTGGATTGCTCTTAATAGAATTTTTCCCCTGATGTATGGCCCCCTTTCCTTTAGACATATCAGTCCCGAGAACATGCACAACATGCACAGAAGATAGACTAGAACCCTCATTGTTCTATACTTGATCAACTGATACCCCAAAGTTACACCTTTCAGCTTGATTCAGAATTTCCACTTCATGCACATCAGGAAATGAAGAAACATGGTTGTTACTGTTAGCAACAATCTCTGAGATTGACTTATGCTAAGGAATCCATTTTTGAACTCTAGGTTGCTTTTTATAGATATTTGTGTCATGTCCTACAAATTTGCACAATTCACACCATCTTGGCTTGAATTCATAAAGCACATTCTGATTATAAGTTTTTCTATTTGGTCCTTAAACCATTTTATGATCAAGGAGAGGAGAGGTCATTTTAGTCTCCACTAAAACTCTTGCATAAGTCAACCTTTGTTTATTTGTTGTCAATGTATCAGTAGCAATAGGCCTTCCAATGATACTTGCAATTTTACTAATGTATTTGGAATTCCATAGATTTAGTCTCAGGGCAGGTAATTGAATCTACAAAGGATATATGCAATCATCAGATTTATTTATTTCTTCATCCAAAGTCCAAGGTTTCAAAAACAAAGGTCTAGATCCAAAAAACCATGGACCATTACTTAAAATATCATTCATTTCCTCCTTTTCCTTGAATTTGAATAAGAACAGTTCAGCCTTTAGAAGACAGACTTCAGGAGAATGACTCCAAACTTTATAAACATAAATCTCCATTGCCTTAAATCTAACATTCATACCTAAAACTTGTCCAATCAAAGAAAATTGCCTCATCGAAGCACCCACATTCCATTTATCTTCATTAAAAACCACAGAATCCTTATTCTCTGAGTGTACATAATCTAACTCCAAACCATTGCCCAACTTCCTATTATTAGCAAACAGACTAATCCAGCTTTTAGAAGGATTTTTTGAATTCTTAGAATTGGAATAATCTAAAGCAATAGGTTCCTCAGGGCCCTTTGATCCCTTATTTTCCACATTCGAATTCAATGTGATTGTAACTTCAGTGGCAGCTAAATTTGAATTCAAAGGGATAGATCCAGAAATAGGTATGGAACTAGAAATTGGCTGTAATAATAAAGAACCAGAGGATACAATTCCCGATTCAGACTCTTCGGCCCAAGAAACCCTAGCAAAGTTCTTTCCTTAATTACAAGATTGAGAAGACTTACAGAGTTGTCGATCTTGAATTTCCGCCATCATAGAGTTCTCAAATTATTATTTTTGTTATTATTATTATTATTATTATTATTATTATTATTATTATTATTAAGCTATTCATCATAGAGTTCTCAAATTCTTCGTGTCCTCTCTGAAGCTAGAACTTTGATATGACATTAATTTATACTCTATTTAGTGACTACCATCGCAAATTTCGGGAGGTGTAAGCTCTGCAACGAGCCATATATTGAGGCAAATATATACAGGGATTATTTGTTTAAATGCAACTCTATTGCAATTTAAGTATTAGTCGCATACAATTGTACTTGTCATAACCGCTAACCCTGCAGTTATAGTTGTAATTATGGATGAATAGATTTGTTTTGAGGGTACATCTTTTAGACTTCTTTAGTGATTAAGTTGCAATATAATCTCCATTTGAAGAAGCTTAAAAGGTTGCAACTTTGATTTAGTTCGGTGCAAATCATCGACTTCAAACTTAAGATTTTTTAATTTGCAGCTATATATAATAACTGAATTTATTAATTACGGTGAAACAAATTAACGTCTAAAAATGATCCCAAATATCTCCATAAGCTGTTAATGTAGTTGCAAATACTCCAACACAACCAAACACCCCACTGATCGAACTTTCTTCTATATTTGATGCCTCCTCCTAATGATCAAGACATGGATGAAGTCACATTTAATGGTAAGGCTACCACTTCCATGCATATGGGATGCATGAGACAATTGTGAATGAATCACAACTCACATAATGAACCTTGTATCCTTCAAGAGATTCTTATTGGCATAGAAATGGTTGACGACATATGGGGATGAAGTGGGGAGAAATTATTTTGCTTTCGGATGTTGGTGGAAAAAATAACATGAAATAATCAATGAAAATAATTCAATGCTTTTACGTCTAAGTGTATACTTGATTCTTCAATCTTCATTTGACTTATTATTTAATTACATGGAAGGATCTGTTGGAATAGTAATAATAATTTGCCCTTGAACATCCAATACATATTATGTAATAATATTGTAATGTTAATAAATTTAATTGTTGCACAAAATTTGGGTATTATTTATATAATTGTTATATATATCCTTAGAAGTTATTTTGTTAGATCATGCACTGTGATGGTCACTTGCTTGGAGATATGATCTAACTTAGAAATTTCTTAAATTTGTGCTTAACCTATAACTAGTAAATGATAACTTTGTTATAACAGGTTATTATGCATGACACCGATATATGAGATATGATGGTGGGTCTCAACCATCGGGAATAGAGATTCTCCGGGTGTATGTCATGAGCACGCATTATGATGTGTGTAGCACTAGACCGTATTTGAATTCTCTAGGATGAGTCACCTAAGAGATAGAGAGTTCAAATTGTTACATGGTCCCTTTGACTTGATGATATTGTCATTTTCGATTTGATAATTTAGTGTGCTTTGATGTGATGGTTAAGCTTGTTTAGCAAGCGCTACACAACCTGAAACATTGGGTTGCTAAATTTCATTTAGGAAAATGATGGATGTCTAGACAGGATCCAGTATGCTCATTATGATGAGTTAATTTATTATGCATTCCCATGAAGCTATTAAATTCCTGCCGGCAGGTGGTTTTGAAAATATTTTTACAAATTTACTTTCTTATAAAAATAAAATATTTTGATGTTTCAAAATGATTTTTATTTATGTTCATGGGAATTGCAAATTTAGGCATGAGCAAATATGTGAGTTGTCCTGCTTAAAAGAGTTGCCTAAAATAAATGATACTGGAAGGGAGTGAATGTAAAATATTATTTATTAATAATTAATCCCATATTATGGAAGAACTTTTATGAGCAATTGGTCGGATAAGGATTTAATTGTTAAATTAAAATTATTAATTTGATTAATAATTGGTTCTCGATATGGGACCCAATTGGTCTCACTAATGTCATTAGAATAGGTATACATGCAATGCAATTCTATTTCTATCCTTAATTGTTATGGATAAAGTTTTTGAATAAATCTATTTCTATCCCTAATTGTTATGGATAAAGTTTTTGAACAAATCTATTCTATCCTTAATTGTTATGGATAGAGTTCTAGATAATTATGAATAGGGGTGGGCAAAAACCGAAAAAAACCGGTTCAACCGAAAAAACCGTCCGAAAAAGCGGGCCGGTTAACCGAACCGGATTAAATGGATTGGAAGAAGACTCTAAACCGCCCGAACCGAATTAAACCGGATTGGATCCGGTTTGAACCCCTGAACCGCCCGAAAAAAACCGAACCGAATTTTCTAATATAAATACTGAAAAATCCCTAACCCTAACTATTTCTGGACTATTTGTATGGTTTGTAACTAAGTAACTCTTTAATGAGTTTATTATTGTGGTATGGTATGTACTTGTTGATATGGTTTGCGCTTATTTCACTGATTTCAGTTTTTTTGTTAGCTGTGACAATGGTGTTACTTCAAACAAGCTCCACATTTCATTGTTTGGGGGGAAAATTAAGTAGATAAAATGGACAAATAATGATACTTCATCAAAAATTAATAGGCAATGATCTCAGGTGTGGGCAGATTTTTGTGAAATGAAATTAATTCGACCCAAAACCAAAACCGATCCGAACCGATCCGAATTTTGGTTGGGCCGAATATTCGGATGAAGGGGAAAAAATCTGGATCTGGATGAGAGTTTTGAGAATTAGAAAAATTCGGATTGGATGCGGATTGGGCTTAAAACCGACCCGAACCGAATATGCCCAGCCCTAATTATGAATTGTTTAAAGTTAAAATCTTTAAGACTAGTGTAATCCTATAAATAGGGTTCGTAGCCTTATGAGGAGAGATTGAAAATCTTATGAAGATAATATGAAGAAATAGATTTTTGAGAACCTATCTCTCAGTATTGCTCCTCTACGGTGACGGGTGGATTTCAATTGGAGGCTTTTTCTCTTGATGAAGCTATTTCGGATTGATCTCAGGATAGGTTATTGTAGAAATTCGGAAAGCGTTTCAGGTATTCTTCTAATATTTAATTAATTTTGATTAATAGTCATGATATGCTTTTTCCGCTGCGTTGTAGGTCATGATTCCAACAGGATCTATACAGAATGGTAATGGTACGTGACAAAAAGCGCAGACTTCCTATAATAAGCCTTTTACTCATTGTTTTTCACCGCAAAATAATGTATTAAAAAGATCATGGACCTATTAACTACATGGTATACGTAGTGTGGGTTTCACTAGTTCGTATGGGCTAGATTTCTTCAACGTCTTTGTTTTACAGAGACCTTTTACAAGATTCAAATATTCTCCGGTGCAAAAAAAAAAAAAAAAGAGTAGAGAAATCACTACTTAATCACTACTATTCATTATCTAGGGAATGGTTATAATTTTTTTTTTCGTTGAGTGCAAATTAGGAATGAATGTAATACATGGGAGTACGGCAAATATTAGATTTAGAATGTATCACAATCACCAATTAGATAATTAATGGTTAGAATTAAAAGTAGTGATCTATCCATTACTTGCCACGCCCCGCACATGGGTCATGACCTGGTAGGCAAAATATTCATAGAATCAAAAATACAAAGTGTTCTACAAATACCTTGTAACCTGTTTTGTTATACACAACAACTAATAACACAGATTTACATAAAAGTACATGTCTCATTACAACAATAATTATATCACAACAAAATATCAAAGCAGAAACAAGAAGAGGTATATTGATTGTTCAAAGTTCTAAACCCCTTGATAGATAAATTTCAATATCCCAAAAATAAATACAAGTCTTGACTCAAAACACAGCCATCAAATCCTGGATAAAATGTCTAAAACTACTATCATGAAGTATCTACTAAAAGTGAAAAAAATAACCTAATTATTATTTATCATCACTATTGCATGGCACACCTACTTCCTATAACCTGCTTATTCAGATACACTTGGTCTACTCACTTCATTACCTGAAAAAATGAGTCCACAAAAGAATTAGATGTAAGGTCTAAACGAAGAAAATATGGGGAGCTGCAAGAATGAATAGTTACCTGCATAAATATAATGATAATATCCATATCTGCTAGACAAAAATAAACATAAGAATCAACTAGAATGATCAGTCTCAGATGGATATTGCAACACACAACGTATATAAAAAAAATATAAGCAACATATTAGAGAAATTAATTACATTCCTATTTGGATATGAAATGATTGAGCCTGTCCAGTAAAGGTGTGTCCGGTTAAAGTCATGCAACTAAGCATCTCACCAGGGGCGGTCTGTTCGGCGCACTTTAGCAGGCGATTTTTTTCCTGCTAATGTGCTCCCCCGCCTAGTTTTTCATGGCGAAGAAGAAGAGGATCGGAACCAAGAGAGTTCAAAGCAACGAATTAAGGGATTCTATCTTTGTCTTTTCTCCTTCAGCTGTGCTTGAGGCTGGAGCCTCTTCATCAGATGTGCTTGAGGCTGGAGCTTCTTCATCAGATGCTGGAGCTGAAATCAATGGAACAGTTTCCTCTTTAATCCAACAGGAAATGGAGAGTACTGGTCCTAAGGGAGCTAAAAAGAAAATGCTTATGGAGGAGATTCTTGCAAGATCAAATCCTCTATCAGATCCTCAGTCCCCTCAAATGAGATCTGGTGTGATGATTCCTCGTCGTTTAGGTAAAACTCCTATCTCTGATCTATGGTCTGATCAAGTTGAATCTGATTCTGATCTAAATGAGATTGCTGGGAATAATGTTGAAATAAATGATCGGCAAATGAAGAATGATAATATTGTTGATCCTAGTATTATTCTTGAAGAAGAAAGGAAAAAGGATACTGATGATGGAAAAAGTTCCAGATCTGTGAAATTTAGATCTGAAGATTCAAGATCCTTTGCTAGCCTTTTCTCTGATAATAGAAAGCATGGTCATGGACTATCATTAAAATTTGTACCATCTCCACAAACTAATGTTGCTTCTTTCACTGAGCAAGAATGGAAAGAAGGAGAGGAGTTTTGGAAATTTGCTTTAATAGGACATGTTATTGGATTAAATGTCAAGTTTAAATCCATGGAATCATATGTCAACAAGACTTGGGGGAAAATCTCTATTCCAAAAGTATACTTAATTAAGCAAGGTGTTTTTCTCTTTGAATTTGCTGCTGAAAAACTGATGAATGAAGTATTAGAGGCAGGGCCTTGGTTCTTTGGTGCTAGACCTTTGATTTTAAAGCCGTGGAAAATTGATACTGATATTGAAAGGATTCAAGATTGCAGTTACCCAATGTGGGTTCAATTCCCAAATCTAAAGCTAAATCTGTGGAGTTCTTCAGGAATAAGTAAGATTGCTAGCTATATTGGTAATCCCATTACTACTGATAAACTAACTGCTTTGAGGCAGAGACTATCCTATGCCAGAGTCTTATTAGAAGTTGATTTGCCTCTAAGAAAGCCTTTACCAGACCAGATAATTATAGCAGGGCCTGATGGGAAAAGCTATACACAAAAAGTGGTTTATGAACTAAAACCACGATGGTGTGCAAATTGTAATCTGATGGGGCATGAAACTGAACAATGTAGAAGGAATGCTGTTAAAAAAGTCTGGGTTCAAAGGTCAACAGGAAACATGCATGCACAAACAGTTCAGAAAATTCCTGGTATAGAAAACCCTCCACAAGATATGTTGAATTCTCCTTTACCTGGAAATGCTATATCAGATAAGGGAGAAACTCTGGTTACTTCAGATAAGGGTGAAGCTCTGGCTGACAAACATGCACAAGAAATGTTGAGAAATGCTACACCTATTCTTATATCAGATAAGGGAGAAACTATGGTTATATCAGATAAGGGGAAATCTCTGGCTAACAAACATGCACAAGACAAAAGTATCAGATCTGGATGTGAGATACCTGTTCAAAAAACTCATGACATTGCTAATTGTGGAATACAAAGTCCTGGCATTCTGGGCCTTGTTCAATCAACTCCCACTGTCAATACTAGTGGTTTTACTAGTGTAAGCAGGAATAGCATTGCTAGAAGATCCAAAATGAATATGAGTGATACTTCCTCCTATAATCAAGCTTCACAATTCTCTTTACTGGATCATCAGGATCTTTTTGATTCCTCAAATGTTGATAGGGGAAAATCACAATAAATATGCAATTAGCCATTTGGAATATTAGAGGATTGAACAAATCCTCTAAACAAATGTTAGTGAAGCAAATAGCATATGAATATAATCTTTCTTTTCTTGCACTCCTGGAAACTAAAGTCCCTAGCAGTAAGATGCAAATTATTGCTAAGAAAATGACTAGAGATTGGGACTGGATCTCTAATACTCAACAAACAAATAGAGGGAGAATCTGGATTCTTTGGGATAGTGATGTCTTGACTGTTCAATGCATCTCCTCATCTGAGCAATTTATTACATGCAGTATTTCCTCTAAAGATGGCATATTTTCCTGTATTGCTACCATTGTATATGCTCTAAATGATCAAATAGGCAGGAGAGCTCTATGGCATGACCTATCAATTTTCAAGCAAGGTGTTAATTGTCCGTGGATTATTGGTGGAGATTTTAATGCTATCATTAGCAATGAAGAAAAATTGGGTGGTTCTCTGGTTTCTGAATCTGACACTGAGGACTTCCAGAATTTTATTGAGCTGAATCAGCTTCATCATCTCAATGCTACTGGATGTTTTTTCACCTGGTGTAATAAACAGGATGCAAATAATAGAATCTGGAGCTGACTGGACAGGATCTTGGTAAATGAGGATTGGATTCTAAAATACACTTCTAGTCAAGTTGATTTTCTAGTTCCAAGCCTCTCTGATCACTCTCCAACTTTAGTGACTATTGGTGATAATGAAGTATGTGAAGGAAAAAAGCCATTTAAATTCTTCTCTATGTGGACTAAGCATCCTGATTTCAATGCAAAGATTAAACTTGTTTGGGAACAAGAGCTCAGGGGCTATTATATGTATAAACTGGTTACAAAACTGAAAAATCTCAAACCAGTTTTAAAAGATTTGAACAAAAGGCATTTTATGAATATCAGTGAATAGGTTATCAGAGCAAAAGGAGAACTTTCTGAGATCCAGCAACACTTGGCTAATGATCCCTTCAATTCTGACCTGATAGCTAAAGAGAAAACATGTATTAATACATATTCCAGGCTGATTGACTTTGAAATTTCTTTCTATAGGCAAAAGGCAAACATTAAATGGGGGCTTCATGGGGACAAGTGCTCCAAATTTTTCCACTCTGTTATGAAGACAAAAAGACACCAGAATAAGATCCTATCCTTATATTCTGACAGTGGAGAAAGGATTACTGATATGTCTGATATCACAAAGGAATTCATTGATTATTTCACAAAGCTTCTGGGGTATTCTGGCTCCTATACAGAGATTAATCATGAAGTAACATCTAAAGGGCCTATCATCACCCCTGATCAAGCAAAAAATCTGAGTGCTCCAGTTTCAAGAGAAGAAATTAAACAAGCATTATTCTCTATGGATAATGAAAAAGCACCTGGTCCTGATGGCTACACTGCTATTTTCTTCAAGGCAAGCTGGAATCTGATTAAGGATGATCTTTTGCTTGCTATAGAGGAGTTTTTTAAATCTGGTAAACTTCTTGGTGCACTTAATAGTACTTCTATTACTTTAGTGCCTAAGATTCTAAATCCTAAGTCCCCTTCAGACACCCATTTCTTGTTGCAATGTTGTGTATAAAATCATCTCAAAAGTTATTACAACCAGAATTCAGGGGGTTATAGGATATTTGATTAATGAAGCTCAAAGTGCTTTCGTAAAAGGAAGACTTATCTCCAGTAACATTCTTTTAGCCCATGAATTGATCAAGCATTATGGCAGGAAATCCTCAACTCCAAGAGCTATCCTTAACATTGACTTAAGGAAAGCTTTTGATACAATAAATTGGAAATTCATTGAAGATATGCTTACTGACCTGGGCTTTCCAATTAACATGATTAAATGGATCATGCGGTGTATCAGTACACCAAAATACTCTGTATCTTTAAATGGCACACTTCATGGTTATTTTGAGGGGGCTAGAGGTTTAAGGCAAGGAGATCCTCTCTCTCCATACTTATTTGTTCTAGGAATGGAATATCTTTCAAGAAGATTGAGTATGCTTAAAGATGACAATCTGTTCAAGTATCATCCAAAATGTTCAAAGCTGAAAATTTCTCATCTCTTCTTTGCCGATGATTTATTGCTCTTTTGCAAAGCTGACCTATACTCTATTGCAAGATTAAAGGAATGCCTCTCAGATTTCAGCTGTGTCTCTGGCTTGGAAACAAATCCTAGCAAATGCTCTATATATATGAGTGGTATTGGTGATGAATTGAAGACTCAAATCTGTGCTCTACTTAACTTTTCTGAAGGAGTATTGCCTGTGAGATACCTGGGAGTGCCTTTAATTTCCAAGAGGCTATCTTATATGGATTGTTCTCCATTGATTAGTAAGATATCTGCCCAATTTCAAAATTGGCAAAAGAAGAAAACTATGTCCTACGCAGGAAGACTGGAGCTGATCAAAACTGTTATACTGGGTATCCAAATTTTCTGGACTAGTAACTATGTACTCCCAGTTAAAGTTTTGGAAAAGATTGATAGTCTCTGTGCTCAATTTTTATGGAATCATAAAATTCATTTGATTTCATGGTCTGCAGTGTGTCAAAGCAAAGAACATAGAGGTTTGGGGATCTACTCTGCTAGAGAATGGAATCTTGCAGCTGCCATGAAACTCCTTTAGATGATACATCTCAAGAAGGATTTACTGTGGATCAAGTGGATTCATGGACATTACCTAAAGCAGTCAAATATCTGGAGAGTGCAAGCTAAAATAAACGATTCATGGATGTGGAAGCAAATTCTTAAAGTGAGAGATAAATTGATATTCAAGTTTGACAATGCTTCAAATATGCAAAATATTATCAGCAGGTGCTGCGTGGGAGGAAAAATACAGATATCTTCTATCTATAATGAAATCATTCTACAAAATGCACCAGCCACTTGGTCTAGAACAATTTGGGATAGTTGGATATATCCTAAGCACTCTTTCATCCTCTGGCTTGTTGCTCAAACCAGACTTTTAACAAAAGACAGGCTGTGTCACTTGAGAATCCTTGACACAAATTTTTGTGTGTTGTGCACTTATCAAAATCCAGAAACCTGTAGACATCTCTTCTTTGAGTGTGAGTTTTCAGCTGCTATCTGGAACAAAGTTATGGACTGGATCAAATTCAAATGGAGATCCTGTAGCTGGGAATGTATTATGCAATGGTATAGTCTGCGGCTGAGAGGTAAAGGATTCATGAAAAAGCTCAAAAGATTAGCACTGTCAGTCACAGTGTACAATATATGGAAAGAAAGGAACCATAGAATTTTTCGGCAAGAAGCAAAGGGGACTGAAATTGTGTTTCGGACAGTGAAGCATCTGATTCTTTCTAAAATTCTTAATGATGATGTTCCTCCTCACATAAGAGAAAGGATTGAGCATTTGTAAAAAAACAAAAATAGCTGTTCTTCCAGTTATATCTGGAATGTTTTGATGTACTCAAATTTCACATTTTGGTTATGAATAAAAAAATTTTCATTGACCAAATAAAAAAGGTGTGTCCGGTTAAAATGGTTACACAAATTTAACTCATATTAACCAAATAGGTACTCATATTAGAGTCCTCTAGCCAGCCAACCAACCAACATTAAGTCGGAAATCATCTCATTACTTATCCCCAATCCCACTATTATATAATTTGTAAATACAATGTTATGCACTAAAATCTAAATCTTATGGCAACCTCATACAATTTAGTTAGTGCTAGCCAGAATGGTCTAAGACAGAGATCAGCTACTTAATCGACTCATGTATTAGGACTAACTAAATTGGGATACACTTCATAGTCAAGTGTTCTCTACACCCGTCTATATGTACAAAGATTACGGTGCAAGTACTAACATGTCAACTCTAGTAGATGTTTACATTATTGTTCATTCGTCTTGAACCGAGTTCTACATTTATTTAACAATATGCCGAGTTATTCGAGTGATCAAAACACTCCTTATATTGTGTGTAGGTATCTCATACTACTTCTCCTACATCATCAAATAATCCCCATATTCCCTTATAATTTATTTAAAATAGTTATATAATCAAAAGACCAAGCTACGTATTAAATGAGAGATAACATCAAGACAAAAAAACCAAAGTACTAAAAATATGCCCAGACATTTGTCAAAAATCTAGACGTCTGTCAAAAAATCCAGACGTCTCTGCTACTATTTATAGAAAAAGGGTTTCTTTCAAACTCGACTCAAGGGTTTGATTTCCAAACCAAATGATTTGAACCAAACTAGATGAATGGTCATCCTCGATCAGAGGACTAATTTCTTGCTGATTTGCATGATTTTATCTCATTCATCATTGTTTCTTCTCCATTTCATCTTCAGCTTGATGTGTTTAGGAAACTAATCAAACATGTTTCCACGTGATTTTCAAGAGCAAAAACAAATTCTACACATAATTATGATTTCGCGTATAGTTTGTGCATGTTTTCCATTTCTATCTATCGTGTAAGGATTAAAACCTAATAGATTTGATGTTGATTTATTAAAATCATGTGGTAAAAAAAATCTAAAAACCCTAATATGATTTTCATGAATTTTTAGGTTTTTATATCAGATTGAAAGAAAAGATAGATCAAGAATAATGTCATAAGATTAAGAACAATTGGAGAAACCCTCTGTGAGGATCGCGCTTCTCTATTGACCCTCCTGGTTGTGCTTATGCCCATTACGAACCTAAAAACAAGGTGGAAGAAGGTTTCCAAAGATAGAATTGAAAGGAAAGAGAGAGAGAGAGAGAATGAGAACTGAGATTGAGTTTGAGAAGAGGAAGTCAATACTATTTCAGTCATACTCAATTCTTATTACATTTCCCCTTTTATATCGCAACTCAACAGCAAAAGAACCAAAACGTGCACAAAATGTGCACAGACTCAACAACAGGAAACAAACAGACAAAACTATTTGTAACAGTTTTGTTACATTTAGTACAATTGTTCCTGAGTTAAAAATATTTGCAAATCAACCCTCCAAGTCTGGTAATCTCTAATCCCCTCTTCGTGTCTCATACACCAGATCCTCCATCGCATTCTGAAGCTCAACTGACAGGTTCTTAGTGTGATCCTCTCCCGTACCTGACAATTCCCCCCTTAAATTGGACCTTGCCTTAAGGTTAAAGGTGGGAAATCGTTTAACAATATCCTAATAATTCTCCCACGTAGCATCTAATTGAGATCACTGCTTCCATTTTATTAACACCTGAGAAATTAACCGTCTCCCTTGAACAACTGAGCGCCTGTCAATAATCTTGTCAGGTTCATCCACCAACTCAATGACATAATTTGGACAGTCAGTTTGAAGTACCATATCAGAACCAATCCTCTTTTTGAGCTGGGAAACATGAAAGACTGGATGAATTTGTGCGTGAATTGGAAGATCCAACCTGTAAGCAACTTCCCAAATCTTCTTCAGTACTTTGTAAGGGCCATAGTATTTTGGAGAGAGCTTATGGGTTTTATAAGAAGATACACTGAGTTGTCTATAAGGCTGTAGCTTAAGAAATACCCAATCTCCCACTTCAAAGCTCATGTAACTCCTATGTTTATCAGCAGATCTTTTCATATTTTCTGTGGCTTTCTTCAAACTATCCTTCAAGAACTGTAAAGCTACATCTCTAGAATAAAGAGCTTCATCCACTGATTCAACTTTGCAGCTTTTAGGAATATAGGAAAGTAAAGATGGAGGAGGTCTACCATACACAACTTCAAATGGTGTAGTGTTTGTAGAAATTCTCCAAGTAGTGTTAAACCAAAAATCAGCCAGTGGAAGCCATTTAGACCATTCCTTTGGTTTATGGCAGCAAAAACACCTCAAGTAGGCTTCCAAACTCTTGTTAGTCACTTCAGTTTGCCCATCAGTCTAAGGGTGATAGGCTGAGCTGAATTAAAGCTGACTCCCCTGCAAGGTGAATAACTCTTTCCAAAATAGGCTAGTGAACAAAGGGTCCCTGTCACTAATTATTGATGTAGGCATACCATGAAGCTTGAGCACTCCCTCAAAAAATACCCTTGCCACAGATTGAGCAGTATAAGGATTGATTAATGCAAAGAAGAGAGCATATTTGGAAAGTCTATCGACCACTACAAATATGACTGATTGTGCTTCACTTTTGGGCAGATGAGTAATAAAATCCATTGATAAATCTTCCCATACATATTCTAGAATAGGTAATGGTTGTAGAAGTCCTAGAGAGGCTACATTCTCCCCCTTAGCTCTTTGGCAAACATCACAAGCCTTCACATATTCCTGAACATCTTTCTTCATGCCTCTCCAATAAAAAACCCTTCTCATCCGATGTAATGTTCTAGTAATACCAGAGTGATCCGCAGTAGGACTATCATGATGCTCCTGTAATAGAGAGATTTTTAAGTCTTGAGCAGTAGGACTCACTAAAATCTTGCCTCTGTAGTAGTAAATTCCTTCCTTCTTAATATACTCATCATTAGCCACTTGTTGTAATTTTTCCTCCAACTCTTTAAAAAAAAGGTCATTAGCACACATATTTCTGATGTCTACCACCCAGTTGCTCTGGACAAAAGAAATTGCTGATGTCTCTATTTCACCTTCCACCTCTCCATGTACTCTAGATAGTCCATCTGCAGCCTTATTTAACCTACCAACCTTATATTCCACAGTATAATCATACCCATGTAATTTTTCCAACCATTTATTCTGAATACCTGTATATATTCTTTGTTCAAGAAGATACTTAAGACTTTGGTGATCAGTCCTTATCACAAAGTTCCTTCCTAGCAAATATTGTTGCCATCTCCTTGTAGACAAAATTATGGCTAGTAACTCCTTTTCATAGGTTGATAGAATGACATTTTTTCCCTTTAAGGCAGAACTGAAATAGGTTATGGGTCTCTCTTTTCGCATTAACACAGCCCCAACCCCTGTACCAGATGCATCACACTCAATTACAAAAGTCATGTTAAAGTCAGGCATAGCCAAAACTGGGGAATTAGTGAGGGCAAGTTTAAGGGAGTTGAAAGCTTCTTCAGCATTTGCATTCCATTTGAAATTACCTTTCTTTAAAAGCTGTGTCAAGGGTTGAGTTATGGTTCCAAAGCCTTTGATGAATTTCCTATAATATCCAGCTAGGCCTAAGAATCCTCTCAACCCCTTCAGTGTCTGAGGTGTTGTCCAATCCATGATTGCTTGAATCTTATTTGGGTCCACACTAACCCCTGTTTG
>BQKN01067649.1:399958-413141 GCA_022839385.1 Asparagus kiusianus | reverse complement strand
ATTCACCGCAATCGAGTCTTATTTGCTAATAAACTCATCAATCAATCGAGTTTTACCAGCAATAGGATCTCATCTGGAGTCGGGTCTCAACATCCTAATGAACTCGTCGTCACGCAAGAGACTTCACCTGCGGTACAAGACTGTCGGCAATTACAGAGCAAAACACTGGAAAGCAACGTATCCAAAGAGTATACGCACAATGAGCGGATACAAACCTCATGGATGCTTTAAGACAGTACATTTGAACAAAGTTATGTCTTCTGCAAATTGCGAAAGTCGTAATGTTACGTTCAAAGAAGCAAAACATGCACCCAGTGTTTAAGACAATACGTTTGAACAAAGTTATAGCTACATAAGTAAGCAAGTCATAAACAAAATGTATTGATTCAGTTACAAATCCAAGATTCTAGTCGAGCACGCTAAAGGTGGAAATCTCTTCCTTGGCCAAGGCCACCCGTCTCGCGTGATCCTCTCGAGCCTTGTCCTCAGCCGCTCGCCTGATCCGTTCCTCAGGGTTCGACCTAGCGGCAGCGTCTTGTTCCTACAAAACCAAGAGGCGCTGGGTTGCCGCTTCGGCTTTCTCACGGGCGATGACGACGTCAGTCTGAAGCTTTTCCAACCTCACCTCCGCACCCAGTTCAGTTCGCAGGCGAGCTATCGTGCGATTAAGGTCGATGATTTCCTCCTCCGACGAGCGATGGTGATCCGCCCAGAGATTGGCAATGTACTCTGAATCAGCGATTTCCTTGGAACGGAGCTCCTGCTCTTAAGCCTCCCTACGCCTGATAAAAGCCAGGTAAGACTCCATATAGACATCCGGACCTTCCCGCAGCAATGCCTCTAACCTTATCATGCGCGACTCCAGAAGACGGAACTCCTGCATACAACGAGAGGAAAGCCGATTTTCGCCCACTCGTCGAAAATCGATTATGCGATCCAAGAGAGATTGCCTAAAGCTGCCGAAGCTGCCCATCCCAAGATCGACGAGAGAAATCACCTGCCGTACGGCGTTCTCGAACTCCTCGACGCGAGCCTGCCAAGACAGGGAACCGGGGGAAACGGGCTCCTGACCTGGGGCCAGCATCGTAATGGGCGGGATCTCGAGACTAGGTTCCGCCTCCTGCTGCGGAGCAGGGCCATGAACAGGAGGAGCCTCCGGACTCTCAGATTCGTCATCGGATATCAAGATGGGCTCAGCCTCGTGCTCCACAGGAGGCGACGAGCCGCCAGGGGCTGCGAAGCATAACGAGGACACAAAAAAAAAAGGGATTTAGGCGATAGATACCTATCCATGGTCAGGTGGGATTTGGGTTGAAGACATACCTTCGACAGCGGCAGCTTCTGCGGCGCCTGAAGACGAAACCTCCTTCCTTTTCTTCGAAGTCGCGCTCCTCGTCCTCGGTACCATTTGGAGAATGCTAGGGGAATTTGGATATTCTCTGCGGAAGAGCAACAGGAAGACCTTGATCTTTCTTGACGGAGATAAGGGTACTAAAATACCCCAACCCTAGGTAGCTATATACGGCTCGATGGGACCGTTCGGGTCCTAACAGTTAAGGAGAAGGCCGAATATCTCGTATCCCACATGAGCGGTCGAGATTCGGCGGTCCCTGGATACGATCTCTAACCAACGGCCTGGATTGGGCACGAAGGACAAGGAGACCCGTCGCACCACAATTAATGCGAGACGGTTCACCCACGCCTCCGTAACTAACGCACGTGGGTGAACACACGACCCGCTAAAAGCGGAGCCTACCTGTAACTGAAATCACCGTTGGCATGGCAGCTGCGAATTCGCCCCTAATTGAAATTCGCCTGCAGGCGAAACGGGTCTGTGACTGAAATCTGCCGAGGAGAATTTCCCGTGGCTAAACGCCAACTAGTGCACGAAAATATATATATAATATACACACAAGCCGTAGTCGCCAGAAACAAAAGGATAATTTCATTCATAGAAAGGAAGTCCTATTACAAGCAAGAAATAAAAGGCGAATTACAAAGATTTCAATCGCAGTTCTGCCTCATGAATTTCTTCAGCATGGCGGAGCTCGAGCCTCCTTAGGACCTCTCGACGAACATCCTCCTCCGTGCGCGAGAGAAAATCTTGAATGGTCTCTTTGACGTCTTTGAGGGCTAGATCCTTCTCCCCAACAGAGTTAGTGGTTAGTTGCCGACGAGACTCAACACCCTCTAACTCCTTTGCCGCCTGATCAAGGGCCCTCCCTTGAACGTCCAGGGAAGCCTGCGCGTCAGCTATGACCTGTTTCAGCCTCTCCACTTCAAAGGAGAGTCGGGAGACCCGACTATTAACCGTCTCTTGCTCGCGAGCCACCCGTGCGTCCTCGGCTTTGGCCCGCTCCAGCTCTGCTGACAACTTCAACTCCAGCGTCATATTCTCATCCAGGCGGCGGTCACGCTCTACCATAGCTACTCGAACTTCGCGAGTAGCGAGATCAAAAAGATTGGAACTCCCCGCGCGAAGGGTGAGCAGCTGCCGAACAGCCCCCTCCACTTCGTACAGACGCTGAAAGTAGGGCCTCGCCACGGTAACACCGAGCCTCTTGCGCAAAAAGGATGCATTGTCCTCAAGAACCTCCTTGAATTCCTCGAAGGGGCAATTCTCCTCCAAGACCAGCCGGGTGCAGTGAGCCAACGTGTCTTCGAAGTTGGCCACAGCTCACGCTACCTACGTCTTTCGCCAGCGTTCCAAGGAGGAGAGAGTGGCGTCTTCGACAGAGGACGAAGCCACGATTGGGGTGCTGGTAGTCATGATTGCGGAAGCAGCAATCGGCGTCGCCAGAGCCGGAACAATCGCTGATGCCGCTAGAGTAGCAGTGGCAGAGTCGCAGGTCACCACCGGCAAGGAAGTGGCCATTAACCCAATGGGGGTTCCCCCCTGAGTTGGAGACTCTCGCACCGAACGCCCACCTGCGAACGATGCTCCCTCGAAGGTGGAGGTCCCCCCTTGCTGATCCGTAGAGACCAATACTTCCTCTTCACTTGATAGCGCCTCGTGAATTGAGGCATCGCCATCCGTCTCGGATTCGCCTGAATGACCCTCCCAAGAGGGAGGATCCTCCTTGCCAGTGACTTCATGAGAGGGGCCGACTGTGGATATAAAAAAGAAAGGGTGATAATGAATGCCCCCTTGGCTTAGAAAGCACAACAGCCCTGAAATTCATGCTTACCTGAGCCCCCTTGTTCTCCTTCGTCTCCACTCCCCTCTTCTTCGTCAGAAGGGATGGGGATCACTTTCTCGACTGCACCTGCATGGATCCAACGTGAATAGTCAGAAAATGCGAACCCGACTTCGTACACGAGAGTACCGCATCGAAAAATTACCTTCGGGCGCAGGTGTAGGAGTCGTTGAGATCCCCGCCTGTGATCCCGCATCAGACGGAGGGAGCGTGTCCTTCGAAGTCGCCGGAGCCGCCTCCAGCGCAGCAGAAGGGGTAGGTTGAGCATCTCCCACCCCAGAGGCGGTGTCGTCCTGACCAACCGCTACTCTAGTGGCCACCACAGTCTCCTCACTGTGGGCCTTCTTGGCCACTTCCGTCCTGGAGCTCTCCGCCGCTTCGCGCTGCCGCTTCGAAAGCAGCAAACTGCTTGGAGATAACAGGGGCGCCCCCATACGCCCAGTAATCATGCTTCGGGCTTGTTCCAGGCGTTTACTTGCCCGGGTTAGCTCAACAGGCTCCCTCTGCTCGCCTTGCGAATCTAGGGGAAGACTGGCAGGAGGAGCTCGCGTTTCGGGCGCCTCGAATTCGTCTGTGCCCGCGCCCTCACCCTCAGAATCTCCTGCAGGACCCTCCATGAGTAGCTCCCTAGCCGTTGCATGGCCCCTCTGCCTCAAGGGTCGAGGAGCTCTTCTCGGGCGACGCCCGCGCTCCGCCAGACACGAGCCCTGAAACCAGAAGTCGACAGGATTGGCGCTGGCGCCCCGATACCACCGACAATATGAGAGCGTGTGGTGCAAGTCACGATCCTTCGAGGGTAACTCAAAGCGAGCATTGGTGCCGCCAGCGTGGGTCCAGAACCATCCCCGAGCTCCGTCCACCAGCCCTCCTTCGAAGCGCAGATGGGGATTGACGTTGCCCACATACAACTGATCATACCCAAACTGGCGGGCAAACCTGCAGGGGATGTATGGCTCGAGATAGCATGTAGAGCCCGTTCTCAGAACGTGGTACCCTGGTCGGATGTTTACCAACCAGCGAAAGGTGCCGCAAGAGAGAGATGTGTAGTGATCCGCCATCGGCGCATCCCTCAGAGATTCCCCATATCCGTCCCCGCTGAAATAGGGGAAGGAGCAGCGAAAATTGTAATACCCAAAGTGGGAAAGCGTCTTTCGTGCATCGGGGATGTCCTTGCATTTCCAGGAACACCTCTCCAAACGCTGGACGAACGGGACGAACTTGTCGCCTTGGAGCGCCGCTGGGGCGCTCATCAAACATTCACAGTGGTATACGAACCACGCCATCAGATAAGTGTATGGCAGCCCCACCTGAGGATTGGGGGTCTTGATAACTGTTCCTCCCCCCTCATCGATGGTCGATACACGACAGAATTGAGCTGTCAGGGTGCGGAGCCCCCGATGGATGCCCGCTATCGTCGCCGATACTAGGGAGTAAGACTTCCCGTGAGCTAAACAGACCGCCGGATACACGACCTCCACGGGAAGGGCCTCGAAAGAGTGAGTGGGGATTACACACCTCTTTAGCCACAGCATGAGGTACCTCGCGAACAGAGCCTTCCCGGAGATGGGAGACTTGGCCTGATGATGGAAGGAGTGAAGAACTGTACCAGACTTGAGTCCGCCCTCGTCACGGTCGAGAGTTATGGTGCTCCCCTCTTCGGCTGTTCTCGCCTCCACTTCGGATTGGTCGCATTCGCCTAGCGGGAGAGCAGGTTGCCCCTTGACATCGTTCCCTGGGAACAGATAATCAGCCCAATTCTTATGGCTGATCCCCTTCTTCTTCCCTTTATGATCTGCGGCCCCTAAGGTGCTGAGGCAGATGTGATAGTGGCAGAGCAACTCCCACAGAGTCTCAACCGCCAAAGGCGAGTGGCTTGACAGCTGATCGATCTCCGCTTGATCGGGGACGTACTCCTCGTAAGGAAAATCTTCCAGAGGCAGCCCCGACACGTCATACATCTCATGAGGAGTAATGCCAAGCTCACCGTTTGGGGTGAAAAATATACCGCTCTCCGCACAATACAGCTCCAGAATGCTGTGGAACTGAAAAGCGTTGATTCGTAAGCCATGTCGAGTGGCTTCGATGGCCACATACAGCTCTGTGTTCTTGAGGTCGGCAATTTCGGCCAGAACACGGTCGGTGATCTTGGACCACCAAGTGTCGCTGCCGGGTGCAGAATAGACCCACCCCGGAGCTCTGAAATCCTTCGGGGGAAAGCTCCCTCCGACTCGGAAGAAGCGGTGACGGAAGGTCTCCGCCACCGCTGTCGACTCTCCCACGGGCGGTTCAGCGGACAGTAATCCAGGGCGCAGACCCGTCACACGCTTGCATGAGCCGTCCACTCCATATCCAGCCGTGGAGCCCGTGAAGACGCCGCAGGTGACCCCATCTTGAGTTGGAGTCAACTCCCAGGCCATCGCCCAAGGAACCTCAAGGGACCGTAGCTCGACGATTGAGAACCCCCTCGACATGCTGGGGAGGTAGTAATGGGTCCCTTCTACCGTGTGGAACCACATACTCTCCTTGAGTAACAGGACAGAGGGGTCGGATACCGCATCGCCGAACAAAAACTAAGGTTTCGGCAGCTCCGCCCTGGCATCATCTGTCAGTGCCGCGTCGGTTGTAAACTCGCGCAGTGTCAAGTGGTGGCTGTCCGTGACCCTCTTTATCAAGCCATTTGGCTTGTCGGCGGCGAACAAAGGCAATGGAGCCAAGGAGGGAAATCGAGAAGGTGCTGTGCAGCTCGTACCACCGGCATGGCCAATGGCCACACCCTCCGAGAAAGCCTCATCGGAAAAAGTCGCTGCAAGAAAAAAAAAGTCAATCAAGACAAAATCCGCCATAGGAGCAAGGTAAACCATCAAGCAGAGGCGGGCGAAATCGCCAGACGAAAGGGAGAACCCACTTCGAACATGGTCTATTCGTACAAGACAATACTCTCCTCTTACAGGAAAGGGCCGAACTCGCCTATCGAAAAGGGAGTTCGCCTCCCTCCCGCTAAGGGTTGAGTTCGCCCGCGGAGACATAAATCGCCCTCTAAAGGCAAATAGGGCTAATTTTGCCCTAAATCAGGGAAGCTACCGAAGGGTGGCAGCATTCTAGAAGAATGAGCGACACTCATTCCCCCCCCCCCAGACCTGACGCCTAGGACCTACACGAGGTCATCCAACAAACCCATTGACGTACCTGGGCGCGGCTCCGGAGCCCTGGCGGGCATGCCGGCGGAGAGACGGTCGGAGTAACTTCCCGGGCCTGCGCCTCTCACTTTGCACCTCTTAGATCTTGGAGCCATGGAAAGATGGAGCGGGAATTCTTGTCTTGGAAGTTCTTTTCAAGATTCAAGAGCACGATGAATCCCAGAGGAGGAAAACAGCGGGTTTTAAAAGGGTGGAGTTGTCCACGTGGCCACGATCGCCCTCGGGAGGCGAAAACCCTAACGGGCGAGAAACATGGCCACGATCAAATTCGACGGCCCAGATCACCCTCGGCACATCAAGAACCGAAATTGGCGGTTGCATCCGACGGTTGGATTCGAAAACCACGGCCACGATCAAAACGAGGCACACTGAGTAGACGCCAAACTAGCAAATCGTGATAATGCCATGCCGCATTAGCCGGAAAGGCACGAAGCCCCGCAGAGGGACACATGGTCCGCGCGTATTAGGCCTACTTTCGCCCGAGAGAAAGGTCTCAACGGCAAAAACTGGAATGAAATCCGCAAGTCAGTCAAAACTTCGCCATTTAAGCCCAACTTCGCCTGCACGACCCACCCACCTTTGGGAAGCAGGCAATTCGCCCAAAATCTAGAAACCAGCAAAATAGTTTTATTTAGACCCGCGTCCCAAACGGCTAGGGGACAGAGTGGAAATCTTAGCACTAAGCCTAAGAGAAACTACTCGATAACTCATCATACTGAGGGGAATAGTATGGCTAGCCCGATTCAAACGGTAATCGGTAAAGGCAAATCAAACCCGTTGATAGCTGAGGATTTGCTAAAAATCCTAATACACCTGGTCCAAAACTTCTTTATTCAAAGTATTCCAGACCACACGTAAGTCGGTTTTGGTCTGAAAACTTTGAAGGGGGTCTTGTAGACGGTAAAAATTACCACGGCGGATTAAGCGAACGAATTCGCCCATAGAACAAGACCACCCTCTCTTAGGTGGAAAGCCTACCGTAGCCACTAAGTGGATTCGCTGGCACACGAGCCCCCACATTGGCCGCACCCGCCAAATCGCAGGGATCCGCCAGCGAGGCGAATCCGCCTTCACTAACTAAATCCGCTCGCAAGGGAGGTACTCAAATCCGCCCTCATTTGCCGAAACCACTTGAGCCACGTCTGTCTACGTGAGCCGAAGGCCGGGTTTCCAGGGACAACCCTTCCCTGCTTCCCACGATGCGAGAGAAGGAGGGTACAGTGTCCCAGGTCCGTCAGACGGCCGCCCGCGGTTCAAGCGAACGAGACAGGCGCCGGACCGGCCTGCATACTCATAAATGCGAGTCACCTCACCCATCAAGAGGAAGAGCCGAAGCCGTCGGCGTACCGCAAGCTATCTGGAACTAGCTCTGACGCGAGACGTCCATTCTCCCATCCCTATTCAGACATAGGGAGAGGGGAGGAGGCACCACACCCCAGGACCGCCAGAGGGTCACTCGGTACCTCGCCGCACAAGTGAACGGACAGTTACCAGAGCCATCGGCGTCCACATAAATGCAGCTTACCTCACTCCACGCAAAAGGTCAGAGCCACCGGCGCTCAAGGAACTGGCCAGACCCACTTGAGTGTCTGGCAGCCGCTGTCACGAGTACGAGGAGGGACTTTTCCACTTCTACACGACGTGACACAACACGTCGTCCCACCAACAACCGCTTGTTGTACAAAGGGACAGTCGGATGTCTTGGAACAGTGTATGGTCACATCCCATGATTCAAGGAGCAGTCAAACTGCCTCCTTCCCATTTAAGGGCTTCTTTCAGCAACCTTGAGGCGGATCGAGATCGAAAATCGGCCAATAGACCAAGAGCTTGATCGATCAACCAAGAGAGGAAGAAGCTTTTTGCATACCCCTGCATTACAGCACCATCTTCTAGCTCCGAGCCCCGATCGCCGGCGAGTCAGAAGAGACGAACTCCTTCACCTCGAGCTTCTACTGAGTACTGAAGCTCTCCAGCAACCTCGGTCGAACCGTCCAAGGGAAGCAGACTCGGCACGAGCACCGAGCGAAGCATCCTGTAGCTACCTTAAAGTCCCCACGATTAAACAAGGAGGGCCTTCCCTCTGCTTTTGTTGTAATTCAGATTGATTTAGTTTGTAATAAGCTTTCTTATCAATACAAACAAAATCCCCCATTCTCGGGAAAATCAGGAATTTACACCTACACTCCCGTACCTGACACCTCGCCTAAATCAAAGATCATTTTCTCCTCCTGATTATCCTCTCAAGAACAAGTGGAGAAACCCTCACCAAAATCAAAGATCATTTTCTCCTCCTGATTATCCTCTCTCAATCTCTCTGGCATTAAACCTATTTACAAATATTATTTTTTTATTCTTATAACCCTCAGATGTGAAAGACAAGTCAACCAAGGATTTTCTTAAAAGAAGCAAACGAAGGAAATTGTTAAAGGCAACTGGAATTTTTACTTTACAATTTTTAGCAATTAATGACATCCAAGCTGTGACACTTATAGTTCTTTCGTTCCTTCATTCTTTTTCTTTTTATTGTTTTGCTACAAACATTGTTCTGCTGCACGTTAGGTTTCCATCCAAGGTGCTAACAATGTTTCTATTTACGTGATCTTAACTCTGTTTACCTCAAGATGCCTACAGTTCATATGTCTATCCTAATTCTTGGTATTACATACAAGAAGTGTGAACATGGGGGCCACCACACCCACGAGCGAGCGCAAAACAGCAAGGCCCACGAGTGTGGGTGTGGCCCACCCAAGTCCATCTCTCCTATATATATCTCAACAAATTAGGCGAGGGGAAGCCTCCGCAACGATTGGGCGAGAGTCATCACCCGTAGCCTTCGTTGACAATGAAGATTGAAACACCTTCTTCACGGACAAAATATTCTTGTACTTATGAGACGATGAAGATCTTGAGGAGGATGAGAAGAGATATTCCTCAAACTTTGTTTGGTCGAACTCATACTCGACCGTATATTCAACAAGGATATTGATCGCTGGCGAAAATGATTAAGAAACTCCCACTGTGGTCGCCAACTTGTTACGTCAGGAACAAATATTATTGCAGAATTCATTGCAAACATTTATCGATTACAATGGAAACAAAAAAGTAAGCTTTGTGCTTTGTAGAACTTCTCTTTACGATAAAACAAGATTAAGAGTGATCCCTAGAAACACACGCAGGAACGTTTATCATTCGCTACTTACGTGAGATCTTTACTTGTGCCGGGGTGCGTTAGCCCATAGATGATCGAGTCACAGATCCAAGTTGAATTATGAAGGAGGCTTTAGATTTGACGTTTTGTTTTAGACACTCTTTTTAAGTTCAAGTCAGAGCTTAGATCTCGAGGAAACGCCGAAGGTTCTTGAGGATACTTGAAAATAATAAAGACTCTCTTTCTTGCACAAAATTCACCAAAAACTCAAGTCTCTGCCTAGAATCTGCTTGGTCCTTGTGCATATGGGTGCTAGGGAAGTATTTATAGCCTTTAGGAGCCGCTATTAAAGATAGAAACTCAAAACAAACCTGAACTGACAACCCCTATTTCTGAGACAGTGTCCACTGTCTCAGAAATAGTGTATTGTCCTAAGGAAGTTTTGTAACCGTCATCAACTCTATTAAATGCCATGATTTCTACAGTTATAGCTGGATTTTTAGTTTGTAACTGTCTTCCCACGTTTACGGATGATACCTAGTAATTATGAAGCCACGTGGACTGCACAAATCTTAAGAAAACCGTCACAAAACGACGTGACCCTGTCATATAGTTTCCGAGACAGTTTTCGTGTCTCAAAAACTATTTGTTGTCTTATAGTTTCGGAGACAAATTCCTTGTCTTGGTAACTATGTGCTATCCCATAGTTTCCTAGATAACTTCTTTGTCTCGGAAATTGTGTGATGCCCTCATATTTTAGTCATTTTGCATTTTTTGCGCGTTCCTTAATTAGTCTTCGACATTGGATAATCTTCTTTGACTCAGATGATGACTTTAACGCCTTCTCTTTATCTCGAGCTATGTGCGATAGCTTATAGGTAGTTTTTGGTGCCTACAGTTAACATCACACCTCTAACAATCAACTCATCGACTCTCTCCTATAGAGCGATAAGTCCTCAAAGTTGCTTTGATCGTAACAAATCTCCTGTCATGTTAACATCACATCTCTAACAATTAACTTATCAATCATTTTTAATAGGATGATAAGTCCATAAAGTTACTCTGATCGCAATAAACTTCTGTAACGTTAACATCACACCTTTGACAATCAACTTATCAATACTTTTCAACAGGATGATAAGTCCTCAAAGTTACTCCAATCGCAACAAATTATGTCACATTAACATCACACCTCTGACAATCAACTTATCAATCCTCTTCAATAGAATGATAAGTCCATAAAGTTACTCAAATCGCAACAAATTTCTGTCAAGTTAATACCACACATCTGACAAAATTAACTTATTGACTCTCTTTAATGGAATGATAGGTCCTCAAAATCTTGTTTAAATCATAAGTACACGATTCAATCAAGTTAATACCATACCTCTGACAAAATTAACTTAGCGACACGCTTTAATAGAGCGATAGGTCCTCAAAATTTTGTTTAAATTATAAGTACCCAAGTTCGTCAAGTTAATATTACACATCTGACAAAATTAATTTATCAATCCTCTCTAATAGGATGATAAACCCCCAAATTACTATTATGTTAACATTATACCTCTAACAGTTAAACCCCCATGAACTTGGTCTTTCCAAACAGAAGGACAAGTGTTCACTGTTAAAACACAAGGGTCAAACCCGCATTCCAGAATTACAATGTAGAGGTCAGACCCCCATTTCAAATTGAAAATACAAGGGTCAAACCCGCGTTCCAAAATCATAATGTAGAGGTCGATCCTATGTTTCAAATGCCAAACGCAAGGGTCAGACTTGCATTCCAAATTAAAAATGCAAGGTCAAACTCGCGTTCCAAAATCAGAACGCAGAGGTCCATCCTGCATTTTAAATGCCAAACGCAAAGGTTAGACCCGCATTCCAAATTAAAAATGCAAGGGTCAAACCCAAGTTCCAAAATCAGAACGCAGAGGTCAAACCCGCATTCCAAACTAAAAATGCAAGGGTCAAACCCGCGTTCCAAAATCAGAACGTAGAGGTCGATCCTGCATTTCAAATGCCAAACGCAAAGGTTAGATCTGCATTCCAAATTCAGAACACAGAGGTCAATCTTGCGTTTCAAGCGCCAAACACAAAGGTCAGACCTTAAAGTTCAAATTTATAACGCAAGGGTTAACCATGTGTTTCAAATCAAAGAATGCAGAGGCTTACCCCTGCGTTCCGATGACAAGAGGTGAGTTTTCACTCTGCGTTGGCAATTCAAAACAAGTTATTTTGGTCCCAACTTATCACTGATCGGAGGAGTCGACAGCAACGGCGTAGTCGCCTGAGCATTGCTGGCGACGTCAGCCGTCGACGCACCCTGAGCCGCTGTAGGTTTCTTGGATTTGGAGGTATTTTTCTTCTTGGGAGCCATTTCGATCTTGTTGGAGAAGATGAACAGTGTTCAACGGGATGATTAAACAAAAAAATTCATTAAGAAGCTCTGAGAAGGTGATAAGAGTCGAATGACTCTCGATTTGACCTCAGTGATCTATTTATAGACAGCTGTAGCTGTCAAATCAGTGCGGGATTTTAGACAAAAATCTTACCCAAAACGCGATCTCTGCGTTTACAATTAAGTTGGTTAGACTTCTAAACGAAGAAGTTCAGCATTGTGTTTCAACTTTTAAACGCAAAGTTCAACCTTGAGTTGTAAGTTCCAAACGCCAAGATTCACCTTTGCGTTTCAACTTCCAAATGCCAAGTTCAACCCTGCGTTTCAACTTCCAAACGCAAAACACCACCTCTGTGTTCACCCTCATATGGGTCTTGTTTAGCAAAATTCTGCAACCAAGTTCACGATGCCTTCGAAACAGACGTAGTGGACAATCATTCAACAAATCCAAGATTAAAATCGAGATCTAAAGTATTCTGAAAATTTGTTCCAGTCAACCACAAACTTTTAAAAACTTTAGAGAAGGTTCTATAGGCTATCTAAAAAATTACTGTAAATAGCTGATCCCCATCGAATACCAGTAATAAAAGTTACAACCTGACGACTTCCATATCAATAACTTGGCGACGAGAGTTATAATCAGACGGCTTTCATGTTAACAAACAAAGGCTACAATTGGAAGATTTTTACGTAAATCGAAAAAGATTATAATTTGACGACCTTCACGGCAACCGATAAGCTCTAGTTCAATAGTCTTCGTAATCAATAGCGGGAGTTACAATCTGACGACTCTCACATTCCAAGGAGCTCAATCGAAGATTACAAAATAATAGTCTTCGCAATGCTTTGATAAAAGAGATTACAAATCAACAATCTCTTTATTTTAAAACGTAAAGTTCACCTCTACGTTCTAGAGTCAAAACGCGGTGCGACCACTGCGTTTCTAGCCATCAGCGCAAAGATCAACCCTGCGTCCCAGTCTTCAGACGCATAGTCCATGCCAAAATGCTAGATTAGCATTTGACTTGTTCAAATACACCTGAACGGTTCCAGAACCGTTTTTGCATGATTTGAGGGGATCACGCCCCTATTATGGAGTGATTTAAAAGGGCGATTACACCCCTTAATCCCCTATAAATAGCTAGAAAATCAACATAAAAAAGATCTTTTTTAGATCTTCGAATTTGGGGGGGGGCTTGATAAACACGTAAAATATGCATTATCTTAGTGTGTTTCAAGCATG
>BQKN01067649.1:273984-389958 GCA_022839385.1 Asparagus kiusianus | reverse complement strand
AGCTACAACGAGTCCGTGCGCTTGCGGATTTGCCCTATCAAGTTTTTAACTTTTGGGATCTTGGAGAACTTTAGGATCTTGGAGAGATCAATTTTCACCCTTAGAGATCTGGGATCATTCCTCGGCAACCGAGATCTTTGAAGCTTTTCTTTATGTTTAGCTGTGAACCGATTTTAGTTAAATCAAATTAACTCTTTCAAAGAGTTTTCAACTCACTCCGAGTTCTTTAACTTGTTAAGAGTTTCGTACTTGGCACACAAGTTCTCCTCAACTTCAACCGAGAGGAAGATATTTTGTTCCACAAAGTGAAGCGTTCGGATCGTTAATGGGATACAAGGATCTAAACTCCCATCGACACCAAGAAGAACCCAGGTTAAACAAAGGGAATGGTCTCCGTCGGTCCCTTCTCTCTTTTGTAAATCGGGAAACCGATTGAGATGAATTATAATTTCTTTTTCTAAGATTGTTAGAGAGAGATTGTATTGAGAGAATTATAATTTATTTCTTTTTCTAAGTTTATTATAGAGAATAATACAAATTCAATTCTTTATTTTTTCTTTTAATTTTCCCAACAAACATCGTAGTGTGAGCTTGGAAAGAACAGAAACAAAACCTTCTTCTCTCTTCTTTAAAACGAGAGCATCTCTCTCCCTCTCTGTCAAAATTCTCGACTACTGCTTAATCTTCTTTTGGGCAACCGTCTTCATCTGAGCAGAAGCTCTGCACTCTCGTCCGAGTTCAGAGGCCAGCCGATTCCAAGGTTTTTACCGCTAGAGGAGAGGGGATTATCCGTACCAGGGGGATAAGCGGGTCCTTAATCTTCTAGGGCAGTGTTTACACTGTTGTGCGCAGCGGAAATTTCGACAGCACCTCCGGTGCACAAGATGCACAACAAGAGATTAGATCACAACGAAATTCTCGTTTCTCAAAGGAAACAAGAACCAAAAGCTGGATATCTCATCAAAGTGAGATATCAGCTCTTCCTCTCGTCAGCTCTAGGACTGCGCATCGAGAGAACCTACAAGCTATTACAAATCACGGTAAGAACACAACTTTTACGTGGTTCGGCAAACTGCCTACATCCACGGGGCAAGGAGGGGGGAGATCTACTATTAGAGGGAGAGAATACAACTGGGGTTTACAATCACTCAATCTAAACCCTCACACAAACTCTCAAATCCCTCACATAATTATCTCTCTCAAAAGGGGATGCACAAAAAAAACTCTCTCAAATCGGCTCTACACACTGCCCAAGAAAGAAAAACAGACTGCACACAAAACCCTTTGTTTCTTCTCTGCTTGGCACGCTCACAGCCGAGAACTGAGTTTTCTCCAGCCGCCTTTACACTCTCCCTTTTCCTCAACTTCACACACCCCCTAGGGATTAATCGCGTTGTTATTTATACAATGTCAATCGGGTCACGCGCAGCAGAAGTCGGGTAGGCCAACTTCACGAATACGCTGCTCCCGCTCGTGGTCCCTACAAACCTATGAAACCGTGTCATGTTGGTTCGATACCACGTGCTGACATTCACAATTCTCCACCTCGGCGAAGTTTTCCTAAAACTGAGCCGACACTGACCACATCAAATGCCTCACTTGTTGCTGTTAGACCCTAGAGGGGGGATGATTAGGGTCTTATGCTAATCTAATCCGATTTAAATGCCAATTAAAACTAATTAACAAGTTATCCTAGCAAGTATGAAATACAACAAGATATATGAGCTAGGATAAACAATATGATCAATAAGATATATCCTATATGATAGAAATATATGCAAGGATATATAAACTAACACAAGGGTAAACAATATGAAACAAGATAGTGGATGATATAGAAATGAGCAATGCTCAATGGCGATATGAGATATGAACATAAATATGAATGAACGCCAAAGCACACTCAAACAAGCGATATGATCACGGAGTTCGGACCTTCCGTCCTACGTCTCCGCTCCCCACTCCCGGGGAGAAATCCACTATCACAACCGGGTTTTCTACGCTTACCCGAACAACGTTTACACCTCACAGTATCGGTTTTCAACACTCACCGATCAACGTCACTCCTCACAATCGGTTTTCTAGTTCACCGAAAACTTCACAACACACTCGGTTTTCTAGCTCACCGAAAACCTTACAACACTCACAGTGTAACAAATATAAATTTGTTCTCTACAATAGATGAGAACTCAATTAAGCACAACTCAATGTTACAATCTCTCACAACCCTAATATATTATGTATGCAAATACAATAAGCTCAAAGTGGGTGTGTGTAACAATGAGATTCAATAAATTAAAACTAAACTCAATTAAAATCTAGCATACAGAAATTATAAACAAAATAATAAATAGCTAGAAATGAGTTTAGAGATTCTTCTCTGAATAACAAGATAGAGAGATGGAGATTGAAGCCCAACAAGAAGATGATCTCATCCACTTGTGAAAACCAAAACAGCTTAAAACCAAACCCTTAAACAAACCATAAACCCTTATTAAAACTTTCTTAAACTTGTTTAAAATACTCTCATCATTAGTTTGAAAAGACATCAGCAATGGGGTATATATACCCATTCAAGATCTCAACAAAAACCCAAGTAAAAAAGACAGAAACAACCCCAGCAAACAGCTCAGAAAATAGCCGTTGAAAAACCAACGGATCTATTGTCGGTCGACCGAAAATTCTGTCGGTCGACCGATGGAGAGCAAAAACACAAAGACTGGCTTTGGACAATCGTCGGTCGACCGGTGCGGTCGACTGATGGAAAATTTCGGTCGACCGGCGAGAATTTCGGTCGACCGATGGGAGCTCTCGGTCGACCGCATCGGTCGACCGACCAACTCTCTGTCGCCTAGTGATGCAAGATCAAATGATCGGTCGACCGGTGCGGTCGACCGAAAATTGACATATGAAAATCTGATTTGCTAATTTTAAAATGCTGTTTAAAAATATCAAATAAATTCAGAAAAATGTAAAACTTTGGGGAATGATTGTAGACATGATAATACACATGCTACAAAAACTGGTTTTCTAAAAAGACTTTCCAAATGAGAAATATCATCATTTTGCAAAATAGTCCAAAACATGAAAATATGAGATACTTGAATTTTGATGTTTTGACATAAACCAACTATTAAAACTTTACAAAATAATTTTATAGACTTGAAGAAAGATATAAGCTATTGTTATGAAGTCTATAAACAATGAATGTAGTATTTTATCAAAATACACATATAATGCATTAAAACATGATTTCATTGAACTCACTAAAATTGATATTGATGAAATCATATATATGCATGTAAGTATGAAACAAAAATATGTTTTCTAATTATATTCAATTGTTTCATAGTAAAACTTGAAAACTATTCAAACCAAAATATATATGTATATATATAACTATATATATACAAAACCAAAACGTGTATGTGTGTATATGATTGAGCTTAAGGTACTTAACACACATAATATAAATCCTAAACTAAATTACCCAAGCTCGATCTTGATCTTCATTTAGCTCAACTTGGTACACGTTGCAGATGAAGCTAAACTTGGATCTTGAACTTGAATTGTACGATACTTCACTCCACAATTCCGCCAACCTCCTCTTGATATGATCGTGTAGGCTTAATCCATCCAACCTCCAACACGTTGTTTGTCTACAATAAATACAAAAACACAAATACTAGACAAACAACATTAGTGGTAAATTGTTTATTAAACATCATCAAAACAAGAAGGCCAACAATCTCCCCCTTTTTGATGATGACAAACAATTTACAAAAAAGGATATATGCATGAAAGGTAATGAATATACAATGTATAATATATCATGCATATAAACAAGAAAGAATATACTCACAATATTTCTCCCCCTTTGACAACATCAAAAAGGGGAAACCAACAAGAAAGAAGAGAGCGAAAGCTGCCCCTATCAATAAGCATAGGTGAGTATCAAACAAGTATAGGGATTGCTCCCCCTATCAAAAAGCCATATAGAATATATGAAATGAAGATCATGACAAACATATGTAAAACTTTTTGGTAGAGTCGCCATCTTTTGTTTGTTGGAAAAATCGTAAAGAAGAGAATAAAGAAAATTTGACTTTGATTCCTTTGATCTCGGTTACAACTTGATTACAAAAGACAAGAAAACGAATCTGGTTTTCTCCTTTGTTTAAAACTGGGTTCTTCTTGGTAGCGATGGAGTGCCTCCTTCGATTGCTTGCGTCGAACTTGCTCTCCGTTGACGATCCGACCATCTCTTATCTCGTGGGAACGATGAACTTCTATAGGAAGTTTTATACGTAACTCTTTAATGAGTTTAAGAACTCTGAACGAGTTTAAACTCTGTAGATAGAGTTGTTAGAACCGAAAATTCGGTTAATGATCAAGCTGTATTCTGTTGTTGAAGAATCTTCTCAGATTTGATCTTCTGAGATCGATTCGAAAATCCTATCTCTAAGGATTTTGCTGCGGTTGCTGAATCACCGAACCAGGGTGGTTGAGATCCTCCAGAGTTTTCTTCAGCTGCTAACTCCTGATTCCACTCTTCAACCTCTCACGAGCCAACCTGCTCTCCCCTAACTCAGTCGAGTTTGTTGAGTTTTATATGGGGATAAGGGGTTGTAACTGACCCCTATATCCGCTCCTACGTGGGCGAAAATCCCTCAGAACGTGGGATAAACGGTTCTGGAACCGTTCGACTTGTGTTTGAACAAATCAAACGCCCACTCTGGCGTTCAGAACCCAACTTCGTGTCTTAGAATTGTGACGCGAGGGTCGGTGTTAGCTGAACATTGATGAACGCGAGGGTCGCTTGCGTTTTGATTTGTTCCTTGCTTGAAAACGCGGGGGTCGGTATGAGTTGAACCCTTATGAACGCGAGGGTCGCTCACGTTGAGTTGTGACTTGGAAACGCGGGGGTCGCCTGCACTTCCATATTTGTGACGCGGGGATGACTTTCGCGTTTTATAAGGAGTTTGTTGACTTGTAACTTCTTCTGTAATGTGCTGCAAAGACCGTTGTTCTGTAATCCTCGCTTTAGCTGTGGTGGAGTGTGAAAGTCGTCAAATTGTAACCTTCACTGTAGATTGTGAAGACTGCTGAATAGAGTTTCCATCAGTTGTCGGAAGTGTCGTCGAATTGTAACTCTTCTCGATCTATGTGAAAAGGCCTCCATTTGCAGTTTCTTCGTTTATCGACCCGAAAGCTATTTGATTGTAGCTTTCGTTGTAGGAGCTTATACGGGAATCAACATCCATAATGTCTTTTAGACGAATATTTGCCCACAGCTCTCTACCAAGCAATTCACCAACTAAGTCTAACCTTTTATTTCTAAAATCATTACACTGCTCATCAGCATCTCTATTAGTCATGCTGTTGTCGCAGCCATCAAGATCAATCATCTTAGAAATGAGGTCGTGTCTGCGGTGATCGTGGAAGTCGTTTGATTATGACTTCCTGTTATCAGGGCTTGTTTTAATCAGCTATCCATTGTGATTTTTAGACAGCCTACAGAACCCCCTCCAAAGTTTTCGAAAGTTCGCGGTTGACTGAGACGAATTTTCGGAATACTTTGGATCCCAAAATCTAGTGAACTGATTACTCACTTCGTCTGATCGAGCCAGATAATTTCAATGTTGTTGATTGTAATCTATCTGTGCTTCTTCAATAGACTCCCCTGCGGAGTCGCCTATTTCTCCTCGGCTTTGGTCGCCTTGATGATTGCTGCTAGCTCTTATTTATCTGGGGCCGTATCATAGCCTTGGTAGTTGAAGAGCTGCCATTATAGTAATCCAATGCATAAACAAATTATGCATTTGAGAATTGGAACACGTGGGTGAGCTCAGCGTTTGGGAATTTCAACCGACCCGAACGCGAAGGTCGGTTTGGGCGGGATTCTGACCTCGAATCCTGTTCGTTACGATTTGACAGCCTGTCCAGCTGTCTATAAATAGACCGCTTTAGGTCAAATCAGAGTCATTCGACTCTTCTTGAAATTCCCACGAAAATCTTCGTTCTCTTCTCCGGCGAAGAACTGTTCATCTCCTCCGACGAGATCTCATGGCACCCAAGAAATCCGATGCTCCTCGTCCTCCTCGATCTGACGCCGCTGCGGCTCGAGAGTCGGCATCATCAGGGCCGGCCGGCGGCGCTGCCGTTCAGGCGAACATGCCGCCTCACCTTCCTTTGATCGGTGGTAAGTATGGCCTTCGTGGTCGTTGAACTTGCTTCGGCAAGTTTTGATCTTTGGATCCAACGAGGAAACTCGTTTCAGATGACGCGGGGCTGGACTCCGTCGTTTGGTATTTTTGACGAGAGGTTCGACCTTTGCGTCTCAGATTCCTGACGCGAGGGTCGACCTACGCGTCTGAATTTTCTAACGCGAGGTTCGACCTTCGCGTCTAACTTTTCTGACGCGAGGTTCGACCTTCGCGTCTGACTTTTCTGACGCGAGGTTCGACCTTCGCGTCTGACTTTTCTGACGCGAGGTTCGACCTTCGCGTTTGAACTTAGTTGACGCGGGTGTCGACCTTCGCGTCTGGGCTTTGCTTTTGACTTAGCTGATTTTTTCTTCGTTTTGCAGTGCGTCATACCAGCGAACCTCTTCTTTTTCACCACCATTTTAGACATGTAGGTGGCGTGGACATGAACATGACATTCAACTCGCGCCAAGAACTCCCAGTCTTCAGAATTAGGGATAAGAGTCGCGCGGAGTTAGTCACAAAAGCTTCTCCCGAAACTCTTAGGACATTGGTTACGGACGCTAAGTTTGAGCACACGAACCGTAAGCCAATAGTCAAACCTGGGTACCTCTTCGGGGACTTCGTTGACTTTGATGCCGACACCGCTTATGACGAAAACTATAAGTGGCTGCGGAAAGTTGGGGACCGCAACCTTTTCCTGCCCAACATGGAGAGAATGTTCCCCATATCTTATTTCCAATGTGCATCCGTCCCCAGGCGCATGGATTGGTCCCTAGTTAAGGATCAAGATGGGGTTGCTCTTGGAAATTTGACTTTCCACGGGGTCCGCTCGGCAGGTTATGGTCGACAAGTGACTGCTTTACGACCAGGTTTGTTTGCTAAAGAGTATCCCCTTGGCGAGGTGGCTAGTCCAGCGAAGACTTTTGTCAGGAGGTTTATAGAGAAGAAAGGGGAGTTTCCCTCGCAAGGATTTAGAACTCCTGACTGGGTTCATTCTCCAGTGTCAGGGTGGTGGACCCGGATGACCAAGTTTGTTTTGGACGAACTGGATGCGCCTCTCTCCCAAGCTGGTTTGAGGGTTCCTGTGCGGGCCACTAAGTTTGGAATCGTTCAGAGCCACTTTCACTTTTTCTCCATACTGGAGAAGTATAACCCTGATACTTGCACTTTTTTCACTCCTGTGGGGGAGTTAGGCTTCGCTCTTCACGAGATGCACGAAGTCTCAGGTCTTCTTCTTGGAGATTTACCGTATGAAGAATTTGTTCCGGGATCGGCGGAACTCCAACTTTTAAAGAAGGCCAGCCCTGAGGTTTATGACACTTTATGGGAAGTCATGTGTCACTTCCACATCTGTATGCAGCTGACGGGGGCCCGCGGAAGCGGCATTAAACAGGTGTCTTGGGCGGAATATCTATTCCAGAACTTGGGCAATAAGGGAGGCTTAGTGACCCGATTGCCTGCAAGCACTTTAGAGGAGGTTCAGGCTAGGATTGATGATGCTACCTCCCACCAATGAGGCCAAGGAAGATGTTTTCCCGGCCCATACAGAATTCGAGAGTTTTCATTACCAAGCTCTGCTCCCTATCTCTGATACGGCGCTTTTGGCTAGGTATTTGATGCTGTGGCTCAAGCGGTGCGTCGTCCCGACCAAGCCGATCGATGCTCTCGCTATTGAGGTGATTTACCCCGCCGTCCTTCTAGCCCATGGGAGGCCTGTGAGCCTTCTCAGTGCTATGGTGGGTTGTCTACAATTCGGATTGCGGGAGTTGACTTCGGACTTCGTTGATACTACAGAGATAGAATCCGAGGGTCGCAAGACTTTCAAGACTCTCAATCCTAGGGTGCCAATGCCATATACCTATTTGATGGCTTGGTGACTCGGTCAGACGAAGTGGAAAATTTGACTTTGATGGAAAATATGCTAAACACAACTCACATACATAAGGACAATGAGAACATATATAAATATATCAAAGTGAAAGATAGTGTCTCATATCTAAGAACATAAAAAAACATTTGTAAAGGTAGATTTATGAAATCAAAAGAAGAGAAACATGAGAATCATGCAAAAAGAGTTATCGAATAAAAACAAATCACTCAAATGAAATCATAAATCAAGATTTAAATCCAAAAACGATGGTTGATCAATCAAGAGAATTTCTTTGTGAGATTTGATCAAACCATATATGGAATACATTATAAGGCACGAATAGATGATCCATAAGCACAAACATATAAATATCATCATATAAGTGAAATATAATGAATTCAAAGCAACAAATCAAAACAAAATCTTTAACAAAAGAATTTTAAGAGAGGCAACAATATATCAAGCTCTTAAGCTTGTTCCAACCCATATAATCATTCTAGCATCCGAAAAACATGATTTGGGAATAAACACCCAATAAACCCGGAGGGTTATATAAATACAAACCTCTCATCAAAGCAAAAATAATAATCATGAAAACAAAAGATTTGATACAAGAAAAATTGTTTTCATAACCAAAAGATTTTAAAACATAATTTTCAAAACCAAGAAGAGAAAAATAAAAACAATAAAATTCTTGGTTTAAAAAATCAAATTTGTTTTGGTACCCAAGAACTCTTGGTACCAAAAGATTTAGGGACATGACCCCTATCATTTAAGCTCAAAGCCCTAGGGTTATGAACCCTCTTAGGCATATGTGGTGCACCAACACGGTCAAAGCAATAATCGCTCAAATGACCCTTCCGATTGCAACATGTGCATTGAAAAGGAAGCATTTGCTTATGTTGACCATTAAAAGGTGCACATGACTCATTTGCAAAAATAGATTGTTCTTTAAAATTATTTTGCAAATGGGAAACTCTCTTCAAATCAAAACAAAACTTGGTCAAATGACCAAATCTACCACAATGATCACACTTAAATTTTTGTGGTCTTTTAAAATCATTTGGCAAAAGTGAAGTCTTTTTTAAATCATAGCAAAATTTTGCCAAATGGCCAAAACGTCCACAAACATCACATTTGAACACATTAGCATGTTTATTATGTACATGATAAGCATATGCATGTGTATGTGATGAAGAAGCCTTATGAGATGCACAAGAAGTATTGATATTACTATTTTTAGATTTTTGTGCATCATAGCAAAATTTAGCTAAATGGCCTTTGCGACCACAAATAGAGCACTTGTAAACTTTGCTATACAAGTGTGCATAGTGTGTAGGTGATTTTGTAACACTAGACTTAGCACACTTGTCCATAAGTTTCTTATTATTAACAATACATGTTTTTAAGGTTGAATCTAAACAAGATATGCGGTTTTTAATATGATTCAACTCATCATTATGCATACAAGTATTGTTATTAGAAGTAGAACATATATAATTATCTATAAAAGATTCAGTATCATTTTGTATGTTCTTTACTTCTAACATGGCATTATCTCTTTCATGAGTTAAGCTAGAAATGGATGATGTTAATTTTTCATTTTCCAAAATTAACATGTCATTGTTTTCTTTAAGCATGGTATTTTCTTTTGCAATGACATCCAATTTTGACACTAGCTCCTCATGATCGGATTCTAAATTATCATGCTTGCATTTTAAATTAATAAAATCATTTTGCAATTTGTTGTAGGCATGTAATAATTTTTCACTAGCACAAGCAAGTTCATCACTAGATAAATCATTAGTGGTTTCGAACTCGCAAACCTCACTAGGGCTATCGCCTAGTGCTCGTGTGCATGAAGCTCCACATGAACTTGAAGCCGGATCCTCCAAAGCTTGTTGGATCGCCTCCAAGTCCCCTTGATGTGCTTCAATAAATTTCCATAAGGTGTAAGCACTATCAAAATGAACAAACTTGTTAGACATAGATGAGTTAAAAGCATTTAGCAAATATTCTAACAAAATGTTGTTCATAGTAAACATTCGATGATCATTTTTATTCCATTTGGATTTCTCCAAAATGGGCACAATATAAGCATCATCTATAATTTTCCATAAATCAAAATGTTTAGATCTAACAAATAGCTTAAATCTAACACACCATTGGGCATAGGGGAAATTATCTAATCTAGGAGCAACACTAGAATCATAGCCTAAACAAGATGCATCATTCATATCCATAATCTATATATATGCAAGCAATGCAAAAATCAAAAATTAGATTAGCACAAAAAGATAACTTGGATCTTTAACTCAATGCGGTTAGTCCTTAAATCGAAGAGCACCAAGCTTTGATACCAATTGTTAGACCCTAGAGGGGGGGTGATTAGGGTCTTATGCTAATCTAATCCGATTTAAATGCTAATTAAAACTAATTAACAAGTTATCCTAGCAAGTATGAAATACAACAAGATATATGAGCTAGGATAAACAATATGATCAATAAGATATATCCTATATGATAGAAATATATGCAAGGATATATAAACTAACACAAGGGTAAACAATATGAAACAAGATAGTGGATGATATAGAAATGAGCAATGCTCAATGGCGATATGAGATATGAACATAAATATGAATGAACGCCAAAGCACACTCAAACAAGCGATATGATCACGGAGTTCGGACCTTCCGTCCTACGTCTCCGCTCCCCACTCCCGGGGAGAAATCCACTATCACAACCGGGTTTTCTACGCTCATCCGAACAACGTTTACACCTCACAGTATCAGTTTTCAACGCTCACCGATCAACGTCACTCCTCACAATCGGTTTTCTAGTTCACCGAAAACTTCACAACACACTCGGTTTTCTAGCTCACCGAAAACCTTACAACACTCACAGTGTAACAAATATAAATTTGTTCTCTACAATAGATGAGAACCTAATTAAGCACAACTCAATGTTACAATCTCTCACAACCCTAATATATTATGTATGCAAATACAATAAGCTCAAAGTGGGTGTGTGTAACAATGAGATTCAATAAATCAAAACTAAACTCAATTAAAATCTAGAATATAGAAATTATAAACAAAATAATAAATGGCTAGAAATGAGTTTAGAGATTCTTCTCTGAATAACAAGATGGAGAGATGGAGATTGAAGCCCAACAAGAAGATGATTTCCTCCACTTGTGAAAACCAAAACAGCTTAAAACCAAACCCTTAAACAAACCATAAACCCTTGTTAAAACTTTCTTAAACTTATTTAAAATACTCTCATCATTAGTTTGAAAAGACATCAGCAATGGGGTATATATACCCATTCAAGATCTCAACAAAAACCCAAGTAAAAAAGACAGAAACAACCCCAGCAAACAGCTCAAAAAATAGCCGTTGAAAAACCAACGGATCTATTGTCGGTCGACCGGAAATTCTGTCGGTCGACCGATGGAGAGCAAAAACATAAAGACTGGCTTTGGACAATCGTCGGTCGACCGGTGCAGTCGACCGATGGAAAATTTCGGTCGACTGGCGAGAATTTCGGTCGACCGATGGGAGCTCTCGGTTGACCGCATCGGTCGACCGACCAACTCTCTGTCGCCCAGTGATGCAAGATCAAATGATCGGTCGACCGGTGTGGTCGACCGAAAATTGACATATGAAAATCTGATTTGCTGATTTTAAAATGCTGTTTAAAAATATCAAATAAATTCAGAAAAATGTAAAACTTTGGGGAATGATTATAGACATGATAATACACATGCTACAAAAACTGGTTTTCTAAAAAGACTTTCCAAATGAGAAATATCATCATTTTGCAAAATAGTCCAAAACATGAAAATATGAGATACTTGAATTTTGATGTTTTGACATAAACCAACTATTAAAACTTTACAAAATGATTTTATAGACTTGAAGAAAGATATAAGCTATTGTTATGAAGTCTATAAACAATGAATGTAGTATTTTATCGAAATACACATATAATGCATTAAAACATGATTTCATTGAACTCACTAAAATTGATATTGATGAAATCATATATATGCATGTAAGTATGAAACAAAAATATGTTTTCTAATTATATTCAATTGTTTCATAGTAAAACTTGAAAACTATTCAAACTAAAATATATATGTATATATATAACTATATATATACAAAACCAAAACGTGTATGTGTGTATATGATTGAGCTTAAGGTACTTAACACACATAATATAAATCCTAAACTAAATTACCCAAGCTTGATCTTGATCTTCATTTAGCTCAACTTGGTACACGCTGCGGATGAAGCTAAACTTGGATCTTGAACTTGAATTGTACGATGCTTCACTCCACAATTCCGCCAACCTCCTCTTGATATGATCGTGTAGGCTTAATCCATCCAACCTCCAACACGTTGTTTGTCTACAATAAATACAAAAACACAAATACTAGACAAACAACATTAGTAGTAAATTGTTTGTTAAACATCATCAAAACAAGAAGGCCAACAGTTGCGTCCAGTACGCCATGGCAATGGACTCATGACAACGGACTCCATCCACAATAGGTCGAGACCCAAACGGGAGTGCGAACACTCAACCCAAACCAAATAGTGTCTACTCACCAAACCAAACTGAGCCTACACCGACTACACCAAATGCCTCACTTGCTGAGACCCAAATAGGAGTACGAACACTCACCCCAAATGTTGATGTCACTCACCAAATTGGCTGCATCATAAAGACTGCCTACGTATCCTCTTGGCCAAGGAATCAAGCCTTCACGTAGTTCACCAAAATGGCCTCCAAAGGCCCTCAATCAAATAGAAAAGTCTGCAACTCTTCTCCAAAATCACCAAACGATCTGTAACTGATAGCACTCCCAATGGCCCCAAATTGAGACAAATCAGACACCTCTATCTGAGGTGAACCAATGGCCGAATCCAAATCAAGTCCATCAGCTGCAATCGAATCCAACTCATCATCTGCATCCAAATCCAAATGATCCCCAATCTGTGTCACCTCAGCTGGAATCTCAAATGATGCAGTATGATCTGGAGTCTCCACCCAACATGGAGTAGCATAACTCTCCACCTGCTGCGATGTCCTAATGATCTGATTACCACTCTCCACCTGCCTAGATTCAAACGTGACATACCTGCTCAGAACAAAGTCAGAAGATCCCAAACGATAATCAAACGAGCCTCTGAATCCCAAATGCGCTATCGGATCGAATCTCACATCCACGATGTGACCAAGTGCTGGGTAGCCAAACATCCGACGCAACCTAAAATCTGAAGCAGCTCCACCAGATCCAGAATCTCTACATGCAGTAGTCGGCAACCTATACATAAGATGGCCCAAACATGTCGTAGCCCGCACACCAATGCCAATGCTCGACATCAAATGCCGATCCTCCTCCAGAAAGGAATAGCTCCCCAAATCTGCGATCTCATCACGTCGCCTCAAAGTTTCCACACCAATGAAGTGTCTCCTATTTCCATGAGCTCGGCACAAATGCAGATATAGGTCCCTCTTTTACCTTCCTCTAACATCAGACCAAAGTACCTTCACCTTTCTGCCAATACACTTCCTCAATTTGTTGCGGGCTTTTAGGACTTCACACCAACGAGACTTGGTTGCAACCCACCAATGCCTAGAGCAATCCCCAACTGCGGAAACCACATACCTATTACCTCCCAATAATGCTCCCTTGGAAGGCCCCCGAATGCCTAAATGAACACCCCTCAGAAGACCCCTCAAATGATGGATAGAAGTGCCAAACTCCACCTCGGTCTTCTCGCTCATACCAATGGGTTCACAGGGCTTCAAACTGCAGGTCAAAGCACTCCTCAATAACCAATACATGGCATTACCAATCAAATAACCCAACATCAAATAACGCCACAATCTAGCCGAATCTGATGAAGTCGTCATCTCCCTATCAATCGCCGTGCTTCCGAGCAAATAATACAAATTGCTCCTTCTGACGCCCTTCATCACAATCATGGACCCTAATGTGACCTTTAAACGTGCATCCACTAAGGTCACTTTATAGCCAGATGCCACCAAAGCTCCTAGTGAAATGATGTTCTTCGACAACTACGGAACGAACCTCACTTCATCCAACTCCTGAATCACTCCGTCATACATCCGAATACGAACGGTACCAATACCACCAATAAAGCATGCATGTCCATTACCCATGAGCACAACATCCTCTCTTTCCAACTTCTGAAAGCTGGAGAACCAATCCCTCCTAGGGCAAACGTGGTATGAAGCACCCGAATCCAACATCCACTCTGTAGAGTTGGCAACACAAACTGACGGTAGTGCAGACAACGAATACCCCGAAGAATCTGAATCTGAATTATTGCCACTAGTCTTGACAACATTCACCTCTGAAGCTTGTACAGCTTTCCCCTTATTCTTCTCGGCTCGATCTAACTTTGGACATTCGGCTTTCCAATGTCCATCCTCTTTACAAAAGGCACACTGATTCCTACGAATCCCACGATGTGCACCTCTAGACCGTGACCTCCTGCTTCGGTTTGAACCACGGCCATGAACTACTAATGCATCTCCCGATGCCTTCTCGGAGGACTCATCCACACTCTTCCTCAACTCATAATTCACCAACGCTGAGGTCACCTCCTTGTAGCTAACAGTAGTTCTTCCATTAATCATAGTGAGAACAAAGGTACCATAATCATCCTCGAGCAACGAACACAAAAGTAGCATCGCCTTGTCCTCATCTTCAACCATGATATCCACATTGGCCATGTCTGAAAGTAGCTTTGTGAAATTCTTAACATGCTCCCGAATAAAAACTCCCCTCTTCATCTTGAATTGGTAAAACCTCTTCGATCTTCAAGTGAAGCCGATTCTCAATGCTCTTCGTCAGATACTTCTCATTGAGTGTTTCCCATATTCTTTTCACCGACGTCTTGTTCATCACGTCATAAATAAGATCCGGTGTCAAGCATGACCGAATAACTCCACACGCCCTACTATTCATCTTCTTCCAAACCTTAGCTTCCATATCGACAGGTTTCTCTTGCAACTCAAGAGTCTCCTCCAAATTCTGAGCGTCCAAGGCGTCCATCACCTGACACCTTCACAATCCGAAATTAATCTTGTCGTCGAACTTCAGAACATCAATCTTCATGTTATTGATGCTCAAACTATGTATCGTCTTCGTAAGAGACGATCCCGATGTGCTTGCTTCACCCATATTGTCGATCTAATCTTCAAATAGGAATCCTTTAGCGAATCCTTCAAACAAGCTCCCAAGTCCAACCCGAAGTTCTGATACCACTTGTTGTGCGCAGCGGAAATTTTGGCAGCACCTCCGGTGCGCAAGGTGCACAACAAGAGATTATATCACAACGAAATTCTCGTTTCTCAAAGGAAACAAGAACCAAAAACCAGATATCTCATCAAAGTGAGATATTAGCTCTTCCTCTCGTCAGCTCTAGGACTACGCGTCGAGGGAACCTACAAGCTATTACAAATCATGGTAAGAACACAACTTTTACGTGGTTCGGCAAACTGCCTACGTCCACGGGGCAAGGAGGGGGAGATCTACTATTAGAGGGAGAGAATACAACTGGGGTTTACAATCACTCAATCTAAACCCTCACACAAACTCTCAAATCCCTCACATAATTATCTCTCTCAAAAGGGGATGCACAAAAAAACTCTCTCAAATCGGCTCTACACACTGCCCAAGAAAGAAAAACAGGCTGCACACAAAACCCTTTGTTTCTTCTCTGCTTGGCACGCTTACAGCCGAGAACTGAGTTTTCTCCAGCCGCCTTTACACTCTCCCTTTTCCTCAACTTCGCACACCCCCCTAGGGATTAATCGCGTTGTTATTTATACAATGTCAATCGGGTCACGCGCAGCAGAAGTCGGGTAGGCCAACTTCACGAATACGCTGTTCCCGCTCGTGGTCCCCACAAACCTATGAAACCGTGTCATGTTAGTTCGATACCACGTGCTGACATTCACATACACGACTGCTCCCGATCAGATCAGATTTTCTTATTTCTTTTAATTTCGGATTTTTGCATGCTATAACTTTAACTATTTGATTTATACCTCACAAATAAACTCTAGGAAATAACTCAACACCATAAAAAGAAGTAAATAACAACGCAAGGACATACACGACGACAACCACCACAATTTCAAACCAGGGAGTGTTCAAGGCTTCCGCGGCTTTATATGAATCTATAATGTGGACCAATAATATTATCTTTTTATGCAGATGGCGCAATGATAAATTTAATAACAAGTAACGAATATCATGGAGTCCACTTATATCTTCCACCTTCTTCACGATTTCGGCTGCTTTATATTTTTGGATGGGGAGAAATCCTACAATTTGTCATATGGACAGATAATATCCCTCTACCATGGACTCCTCAGCATTAATCTTTCTACATAACTTATGGAAATAAATAATCTGCATAGAGCCTGTAGAAAGAATTAAGAAACGTTAACGGCGTACATTACATATTTATAGTATCTCTCGATCGACGACGAAGGATGTAGAGGACTCCTAGCCCTGATTTCACACGCGCAGCTTCCTATGGTGGTGCGCGGTAACCAGCAACACGTCGTCCACCACCGGTCCGCACATCGACCCGTCGGTCGTACTATGATAATTACTGCTCAGAAACACAACCCGAGTCCGCGTCTCGACCGCCGTGAACCTCAAAACCCCCCGCTTGAACCCTCCCGAGCCCTTGGACTCGTAATCCACCCTTGCGATCCCCTTCGCCGCGTACGCATCAACCACCATCGACCCTTCGCAAGAGTTTGCCGCGTCGCCCACGGAAAACGTCAGGAGGTACACTTTCCCAGGTGTCGTGCGGACGGTCTGGGCGATAGCGCTCTCCCTGCCTCCGACGAGCTCGACTGCGCGACGGCCGCCGGGGACGGAGAAATGATCGGAGTCGATGTACTTGACAGCTTTGAGGGACTCGATGATCCAGGCGGGGAGCGGGGAGTGGCGGTCCTCGATGTTCGAGGGGATGAGGACTCCCCATGAGGTTTTGGGAAGGATGTAGGGGCCTTCTTCGAAGTCGGCGTTCTTCAAAAGGTTCTCTGTGACAAGTTGAGGGGAAGATTTTGAATGTTTAGCTCTTAAGAGGAAAGTAAATTAATGAAAGAAAATTTAATGACTTTTCGTGTTCATACTAGATAAATTGAATTAATGTTCACAAAGAAATTATATACAAATATATTATGTATCCTGAAGTTGCTTTTTGGTATCATTCATGTGTTGAAGATCAACCCCAGCCCATTACAAAGCCCAAGGAAAAATAAAAGCCCAATTCCATTTCATCTAAGCCCAATACAATGGAAGCTTCTCAACAAATGTGGAAGGGAGATATTTTTAAGAGAAAGTTGTAGAAGGATGTAGAAAGAAGAAGTGTGTAGAATGTTGTAATAATGTATGGCTAGGATTGTTTCTTCTACACACTTCCTAGCCCTCTTAAGCAACTATAAATAGGGGTCTTGGGCTCTCATTCAAGCAAGCAAGAAGTAAGCTTGAAAGCTTGAGTGTGTAGTGTAGGCTTGTGTGAGTGTTCACCAAAATAAAAGTTGTGTGAAAGTGAGGTGCTCTTGTAAGAGCAAGTATTGTACTCCCTAGTGTTCTATCAATAAAAGTTTCCTTTGTGTAGAAGGTTGTGTTCTTCAAATTCCATCATCATGATCTATGTAGCTCATGAGGTGTACAACTTTCGTTCTCAGTATAAGTAGCAAAGGAATCAAGTCCCAAAGTACTAATTTGAATTTTTATTTATTTATTTTTACGATAAATAAAATTAAGATTCCGCTCAGTTTTCTCCTTCGAGAAACAGGTGATGTTGTTTCGCCCAGGGAAATAAGTAGCTCTAGATAAGCAATATACAATACTCTATATATATAGTTATCCAAATTAGTTGTTGGATAATGTTCACTGGACAACTGGTGGTCCAAGAATTACCAAGGTTTGAACAACCTATACGCCGTAAAACTTACTATTAGTAAGCCTTGGAGGATTAAGGGTGCTAATTGCGACGGAGTCGATCAAGGGTCCACAAGCCGGATCGTCCTCTTTCCCAGGATTATGAATCACCAAATCCGCGGCCTCAGCCGCCGCCTCGAACCCCCACGCGTACGAGTCCCACCCGTTGCTGCTATACGTCGTCTGCATCGGGAGCACGCCGTGCTCCGCTCCGACCGACACGTTGAGCCGCTCCTCCCGTGCGCAGGTGCGAGCGGCGCTGTACGTGACGGAGTAGAACGCCCCGGGCCGGAGCCTGGGTATCGTCTGCTTGATGCAGGCCTCGTTCCCGAGGCGCAAGGCGAAGGCCCCCTCGGGGACGGGGAGGATCATGTCGCCCTGCTTCTGGCCGGATTTTATGTACTCGACGAAGCCGGAGATCTGCCAGTTTGGGATGGCGTTTCGCGACGTTACTTTGGTGCCCTGGAGATGGCTGGGTGATGGCCCTTTTTCAAAATTGCCGTTGGGCAGTAGCCCTGCGAGTAACCCGTAGTTGTCGTCAAAATCAAGAACACACAAATTTTCTTCGATACATTTCGTAAAACTGTACGTACGTGATGAACTTGGGAAATTTGCACGAAAGTATCAAAAGTTTTATATTGTATATTTAGTGTACTTTCAGAACTGCAAAAAAAATTCGAGATAAATGTTATTGCTCGAAAACACACCATTTGTGGTGGTTTACAGGTTTGCGCGGTATTTTTCAATACAAATAGCTCGTAGCAGTTTTGTGCAAAAACTTCAACTATTGCAGGAACACCAAAGAAGCAGGTGCTTATGACTCTACCCAAGGTAGAGAGAGCTCACCGTCGGTGATCGATACGGCGACGTGGACGACGGCGCACAGTAGCAGAACAGCCGCGTAACGCAACATATTTGTGAGAGAGATGAGCGAGGTGCAGAGAATGTGGGTGATCTTTGAGGGCCTGGGCTTATATGCACAGTGGTGGTCAAGAGAGCCCCCGGATTTGGTAGTATTATCGAAACTGCCACTCGTCTTCCATGCATGACAAAGTGCACGTGTCATTTTCTAATTGGCAGGGGGAGAATCTGCTGCATCTCAGTTCATACCTCACGATTAAATTTTATTTTGACTTTGGGCAACCAACGAATATCTTGAGGAGTAAGCCGTGATGAAGGTGTCCCTTCATGTTCTTGGCTCGTGTATCTTTGATCATGTGACTCGTGTCTAACACTATAGTTATGATCTGTTTATATTCATGATTAGTAGTTTTGGGACCGTTGTTCGTGGATAGCATCTTGATGCATGTATGAAATTTAAAAAAAAAAATCATATTCAAAATCTTGTTTGCTTGCAATGAATATTAAAGAGGATTTGCATGAAAGATCAAATCCGAACCAAACTTGTTGCGGGAGTTTCGTTGAGGATTCGTGATTAAAATCACAAATTCAGCTGAACTCAACGCAATTTTAGAGAATTACATGTGATGTATCTATTCTACGTGGCAATCTCAAATTCAATTCGTAGCATAAAAATGACAAACAAACAACGTATATACTAAAAAAGCCATGATTTTTAATTTGTTGGTCCCATCTTCAAGTGCAAGGTTGCTAAATCAATGGAAACAACCATCATCATTAACGTGTATCATATTAGTTCAACCAAGAACGTGGAGAGACACACTTGTCTTTGTTTTTCATATCCAATATTATTTCGAACTGTTATCACTTAATATTTGAATCCGGATGTGCAAATATATACAATGTTTTGAAAGGTCAACTCGGATTTTTATGTGCGTTAAGTTATTAAATAATCGGGTTTTCTATAGAGTGCTCTATAAGAGAGGAGAGAGATAGAGAGAAATGAATGAGGAGGGGGATCCCAATGCAAATTACGCGGGGGGCGGGGGGCCCCGCGCATTCATTTCTTTCTATCTCTCTCCTAAACTCCTTTCTTATAGAGTGTTCATGGGCACTCTATAGAAAAACCGTTAAATAATTAATGGGATCTTGTGTGTCTTTTTTTGTGATATAACTCCTTATAATAACAACCGCTCATATGCTACAGCTAATTTGCTTAACAAACTCCTTAGTGTCTGCAGGTGATCTTTTATGTTTCCGACCTACTAATATTAGTAATTGATTCCACATTATCCGTTGTTTCTTGAAGTTTTGACTTTGGTTATATCTACAAACTAGTTAATTCCTTGAAGTGTTTAAGACTCTAACGCCTCATTTGGTATGCGGGATTGAAGTCAAGTGAGAATCGAAAGATGATAGGAGTGGAATGGAATAGATGTAAGAATGGAATGCACATTCTCATTCTTAGGCCCGGCCCAAGGGATAGGCGGGAGAGGCCATCGCCTAGGGCCCTCAAAAAACAGGGGCCCAAAAAAATCATGAAAAAGCACAGCACCTCACCAAAACGGCAAAATGCCGCTCCACCTTCTCCCTCTTCGTCCCTGAACACAACTCTTCATCTCCCTCATCAACATCGCTGCTCTCCTCGCCCGACGCCAGCCTCCTCCCGCCATCACCGCAATCCCGACACCACATCATCGCCGATCAGCAGCCCTCCCCGTCATTCCTCCTCTGCTCGTCGCCCTCAACCGCCTCGGAGCCTCCAGCCATCCCGCCGAACATCCTCTCCCTCATCAACGCCGATGCTCTCCTCACCCGACACCAGCCTCCTCTCGCCGTCACCGCAGCCCCGACGCCACATCGTCGCCGATCAGCAGCCCTCCCCGCCGTTCCCTCCCTGCCTAGGACCCCCGAATGCTCAGGACCGGTCCTGCTCATTCTCATGTTTGAGCGCGTTTGAATGACAATCTTATTCATATTCTCATGTTTAGTGTCATTTATTCACAAGTGAGAATAAAATTTAGCTTTCTAATAATGCCCTTATAAAAACATAGAATTTTAAAAACATAAAAATATTTTAAAAATGACTAAATAATTTATTTTTATAGAAAATTAAGTTTTATAGAAATGATATTTTCTCTTATAGAAATAATTTTTTAGTTGATAGTTATATTTTGGTACACCGCCTCAGCAACAATTTTGGACTTTTTGCTTACTAATTAAAAAATAATTTTTTATAGAAATTATTTTTTTATTATAAATAATTATAATTTCACATTTCTAACTTTTAGTGCTGCATGTCTACTACGTGTACGAGCAACTAATGTTACTAGCATTACTATGCACAAACGTATACAATAGAATGAATTCCATATGCATGCTACATGATTTATGACTGAATTCCATCTACATGCATGAAGAGAAAGATCAGAAGAAAACACTAAATTTTGAAGGATTAGAAAAAACATGTTAACTTCTAGTCTGTATATAAAATTTCTATGAAATTTCAAATGCACATTTAACTTTCAAACAATTGATTAGGAGTAGAAAACATGTTAACCTAGAAAGTTTGAAGGAATAGAAAACATGTTAATCTCTAATCAAACTATAAAGTTCCAATCTCATCAATTAAGCACATTATTTCTTGTTGTGAGTGCTTTGAAAAAATTACTATAAAAAGATTAGGCACATATACTTCAATGGAACTTCAAATCATACATCCAAAGATCAAATATTTACTAAACTAATTGCTAATAGATTACGCAACCGAGTCGCCAAAAGATAAAAAGTAGATGTAAATATTAGGTAAAGATAAGCCACACATACATATTTTAAAAAGAAATAATGGTTACCTAAACGAGTCGCATCGAGGCGAAGATGGGATTTTTTTTCTACTGCAGACGCGATGAAACTAGAGCAAAGTCAAACAAATAATAATATTTTATATCTATTTATATATTTGTACGAGCAACTAATGATATTATTTCTATAGAAATAATCTTTTATATGAGAATATATATATATATATATATATATGTATATATATATATATATATACCTTTTAAGGAGGGTATAATCAGAATTTATTTGTTTATTTTTATTCCCACTTAAGTGGGAATATCAATTCATTGTCAAATGGTTGGGAATAATAATTCCCACATAAAGCGGGAATTAATAAGAAGTGGGAATAGCAATTCTAACATCTAAAAATACATCATGTTTGGTACGCATGAATAAAAAGTTAGAATTGCATTCCATTCGCACTCATTGCCGCGTACCAAAGGAGGCGTAAAACTCAATTATTCCAATCGTATAATTTAAGTCTTAAAATTATTTTAAGATTGCCGACTCTCAAAATTTGCCCCAAAATAGGATCTCAATGGATGTTGCAACCCTAAGCTTGTCTCACTTTCCAAGGGCATCTAAGTTGTCATTATTCTGCCCACGTGCAAACTAATTTTGTAATGGAGATGAATAATTACTCTAGAAGAAGAAACTCTAATTTTTAAATAGAAATTGATGCCTCTTCATGGGGGTTTGTCACCTAATATCAATCCTTATAAATTTATTAGGTTTCTTCCTATCAACAAAAATGCAATCCCTTGGAAAAACATGCTACATTATCTTTACTTCTTGGCCTTAGTGACATAGACCTCTGATATGTGATATTAGAGCAATGCATGTTCAAATTTTACTGGCGGCTGCTAGATTTCTAAAGTGGATTAATGAAAATACCGCTTCGCCGGTCTAAGTTTAGCCCATGAAAGATTATTCAATATTTGGGAACACTTAAAAGTATAAACTATAACCCTCAACTCTCATGATAATTCTAGAATTCTATTGCAATGGTAAGGTCATTTAACAACTTTTTTTATTTGATACTGCTATTTCTTATTTATGAAATACCCGTATTATTTTCTACACCAGAAAATAAAAGGATCAATAATGAACCTACAACCAATATTGGTTTGAGATGAAAAATATTGATTGCAACTTATAAGAAATAAGTGATATATATAACTGTTATAGGAAAAATTGTTTTTCACAGTGGTATGTGTTAATCAACCAGAAGAGTGATGGAGGAAGAAGAAAAGAGAAAACACAGGTACAACTACAAGCATTTAATTGTAATTTTGTATGGCATTTTCTTATATTCGCACAGAAACTTTGAGTTCAAATCTTTCCCCAAAAATCTCGTGAAGAGGAGTTATTACGCAAATAGTGACTTTCCATTGCTTAAATGATTGTGATGGAACTACGTAATTTGGAATATTAATTAATAACAAAATTTTGTTTTTAGAAAAAGAACTTACATGTGTTAATTACTTATATCCAAGTCTAAAAGCAAATGACTCGGCAATGAGGTTCAGTATTAATGCGAGACATTCAGTATTGTGGCAGGTTGTAAGTGGACAAATGAATCATGGGGAAGGTCTTAACTGCTAATTTCGTAATTTGCACACAATTAGAGACGAACAAATAATTAATGCAGAGAGAATATTTTTAATCTCTATTTAAATGTAATCTAATCTGAAATCAAAGGATAACATGGAGGGGACAGGAGAATATTGATGAAATGACAAAAAACCCCTCACAGGCTGAAAACTTTGGCAGTGTCAAAATTCAACTTTCTCAGAAGATTACGAAAATTAAAACGTGGGCTGAATCTTTCATGAAAAAGGGCTGAATTCAAAAAATTGTGCAATCAACTTTTTTTGCATGAGAGGAGCTAATTCTTTCTGCGTGAGAGAAGCTAATTCTCACATTTGTTAGCTCTAAAAATTCCTCGAAGTTCAAATAAATATCAATACATTTTCAGAAAATAGAAAAAAATGATGTATTTAATATTTTTATTGTATTTCTACTGCTATATTGTACTAGTCTAGTCTGAAATCTTGCAGTGTTAATGGATAAAAATATTTGAATCAGTACAAAACAAAAAAATTGAGAGATAATTATTCTAAACCCGAGGGGCATCTTCCCTTTGCACCTTCACATATACAAATTGATCCAATCCATAGGAAAAAGGTAGGGGTGGGCCGAGGGGGGACTGACCCATGAATCGGCCCGCCAGTTTTGAGTTCGGACTGGCTTAGACCCGTGCTCGCGCCAAGGACTTTGTCCCTGGGTCTGATCCAGCCCATGGTGGGTCCGGTCGCGAGTCAGCCCATACTCTTTTTTTTCTGTTTAATTTTTTTTTATTTTTTCAATTTTTTTGCTAGATTAGTATGTATATTCTAAAGAGGAAAACTTGTATTTTATCGTCTTTCTAAAAAGTCTAAACCTATAAAATTATAATTGGTGACAAAACTATCTCCAAGGACAAGAGGTTCGCAATAATATGAATGTTTTCAATAAGTCAAACTGACTATAAGTATTCATTAAAATACTGAATAAAGTTTAGAAAATTTCTACTTCTGCTAAAATTACAATTCAAACACCTAGAAGTTGCAGTTTTTAATTGAGTTGCTACTAAAATTATATCAAAATGTAACTATTATCTAAAGTAAATCAGGTCAGGCTGGACCGGGCCGGGTCGGAGGGGGGCTACGTTGAGCATGACTCGTTTAGAGTGCATCCCAACCTGACCCACACCCCAAATATATCACAAGATAGAGTGGGCCTTACCTGATGTTGACCCATAGCGGGCTGGGCTAGGTTCGAACCGGCCTACGCGAACCAGTAGGAAAAGGTTTACCGCCTATAAGCCTGTTCAGTATTTCACGTTCGGATCCAAAAGTATCCTAACTCACCCGCACCCGTTCCGCTCATACTCCAATCGAACTGCTCCGGCTTTACCGAACCCGTTTACCAGAGCTCGAATCCGACCCGTTACTAAAATGGAAGATCTCTCTGTCATCGAGGAGGGAGAAAATCGCGAAATCCCCCCGAAGTTTTGAAAAAAATTCGATCTCTCTCTCTCTATGTTGGCGAAAACCTCACGTAATTAGTCTCGGATTACATTCTGATTATGATTCACTCTAGAATTAGGGTTTTGTCTTCGGAACGATTCAAAATTAGTTGTTTTTTTAAGGTTATTGATTGATCTCTAACCATTACTTTCTACTTGTTAGGTTATTGAATTGATCTCTGCGGAGTTGAAAGAGAGATTCATTGGTAATGTAATATTTTTGTTCAAATTAGTTGTTTTCCCCCCCAATTTCATTTTAATCATTTTCTTCAGCATGGTGAGCTCTGCGTATGATTGGTTCTTTGCTAGTTCTTATCATTCGACATCTTAACATCTTTAGGGCTTGTTTTGCATACACAAAAAAGTTAATTGCAAGTTTGAAAGTCGAACAAATTATAGTCGATGTGATGTACTTGCAATGATTTTTTTTTGTTTGGATAACTATCAAAAGAACAACAAAACCTTTATTCCAAATCTTTTGGGGTCGCGTATGCGATGCTATTCTTCCAGTGGGTTGCATTTGAATCGTTTTTCTTAATTGCTTCTAATCGAATTCTTTTAGGGCTATCTACCCGCACTTGTCCTTCATTTTAGTCCCACCACCACTGCCTGTCTAATCTAGGATAAAGGAGGAGAACTTCCTTTCGGTAGTTGACAAAACCATAATACTGTTGTGCGCAGCAGAATCGAAAATCATAAACGAGATCAAAACAAATACCACAGCAGGCAAGACACCAAATTTACGTGGTTCGGCTATGTGTCTACGTCCACGGGGCAAGGAGGGGGTAGATCTCACTAATAGAGAAAGAGTACAAATAGAAATTATAATCACTCAATAAACTCACAAAACAAATCACTCTTGATTTCTTTTTCTCTCAATCTCTCTCACAAAATTGCCCAAATACCAAACCCTAATCACTCTCTAAACTCTGCTTTTTGCTCCTCAATAGGCTCTGTCGATTGATTCAAGGATGCTCACAGAGGAAGAGAGGGGAGAGGGTTTTATAGGCTTCGATCCCCCCTTTGGTCAAAACGTGCGGCTCCTGTCTCTCCCTTCTTCCACAAGTGCGGCTCCGGCTCCTGACTACCGCCCCTATCTCTCTTCGTTGTCAACAAGTTTGGCTGGCTCCTGATTCAAGAGTCCCCATTTTTGACTTATTCATCCTCTTGTCAACAAAGACACAGGAAGAGCCGAAAGCTCTTCCTCCCATTCTTGACTAACAAATACAACATAGTCGGATATACATGACATGAATCCAAAAGAATGAACTATCAAAGAATGAACTCTTTTCACAAAACTATAATATAACATAGTCAGATATACATGACATCACTGTTTTAAAAAACCTCCGTCTAGTTCGCTTAGGCGTTCGTTTAGGTCTAGGTGGTACCTAAGCCGCCTAGTTCCTAGACGGTATTTAGGTTGTCCATCTAGATTTTACGAGCGTTTAGGGGAGCATTGCCTGCTTATGTGGATTGCACCCTATAGGCATTGATTGTGATTTTATGTGTTGTAGCCTACACGTCCTCCAAACTCCATTAACCTCCAAATATGAACATCTCCACTACCTCCTCTGACCTTCAACAAAACCTCATCGACCACCACTTAAATGAAGAAAGAAATTCGCCTAGACACCAGTCCGACATCTAAGCTTTCTGTAACATTGACATTCACTATCAATTATTGTAATTGAAAATAAAAAAGAAAACATCTTAGGCTCTAGCCTTGTTAATTATTATTTTGGCTATTTAGTATCTAAATATGGATGATTTATTGTGGAACTAAAATTATTATCTTTTTTTATAAATTTATATGAATTTAACACATATTGTAATTTGAGTTGAGATGAACGTATACTTTGAGTTGAGAAGTATAAACATACAAAGAACTATTGTAATTGGTAAACCAAGCAATTTAGTTAATAGTGTTGGTAATTTTAGTATTCATGCATCTTTGATTGAGTATATATATATTTATCTTCAAGTATCATAATTAAAAAATTAAAAAAAACGCCCAGAAACTACTTAGGCGCCCGCCTAGACAACTAAGTGCTGGGTGCTAAGTCCGATGCCTAGAAGCGCTCAGCGTTTAATGTAACATTGCATGACATGAATCCAAAAGAATATTGTTTGATAACTATCAAAGAATGAACTCTTTTCACCAAACTTCACTTATCATACTGTCATCCCTTAGTCATACTAATTTTTACAAACTCATTATATTTTGTATTTATTATGTTCTTAATTTATAATTATTTTAATAATGTAATAATATAATATGTTAATAAATAAATAAAATGTTTTAATTAAGAGTTGTCTCCGCTTTTCCACTTTCAGGTATACATCAGAACTATTCTAGGGGAAGTTAGATTATGCACTAAATCGGACAAGGACTTTTTTGCGTTTCATTCTCATATGCACTTTCAATAAATCAAACACCTGAAGTGTTGAAAACATGTTACTTTAATACTTTCATTTTACACTTGCATGCAAACACCCCCTCCCAACCCAATCAAGAATGATAAATTGAAAACTTTTAATTTTTGTTCCATACCCTTATCCACCCTTCTTACCCTTGCCGGTCAATGCTCTTAGCCGTCGAACAAGTGATGTAATTATTTTTGGACTGTACATTCAAGTTCAACCATCCATCGTTTAATATATTATTTTCTTTTTTCTATCTTTTCGAGGGAAAAGAGGCCTTAACCCATGTTATTATAGAAATGCTGATGTATTATAAAAGTGAAGAGCAAAATATAAAAGATGTTTACATTGCAATAGCTTGATACTGGCGAGAGGTATACAAGAAGTACACAATATTACACTTAACAAAACAAATTTGGCTGAATTATAGATTATTGGTCCAATTAAAAATGCAATGATTTGTTTTATTGTCTCTATTGTTAAGTAGCACTGTCTTGTACATGATTGTGTCATTTTGGCTAAAGATTGCTGAATATCATACTTCATCAATAATATTTAGAGTGTATCTGTGCAAATCAATAGGAAATATATCTAGATTATTACAATTTCTTGAATAAACAATTTGAGAAAAAATTGCTTTCAAATTTGTAAAGAAAATGCAGGTTCTCTGAGAACTATGCTTTGTTCCTCTTTATAAATCTGAAACATGAACTTTGTAAAATACAGGTACTCCATACTTTATGATGAAATCTAAAATTGAGCTTTAGTAATCCCCTTTTTTGAAAGTTATCTGGTAGCCAAACAACCCTTTACAATATATAATTACTGAAACCTTTGGGGTCAGATCTGCAGGGCAACTTGAAGCATGCAATCAATTCTTTAAATATTAGACGATGTATCTTATATATATGCGTACTTTTGATTATGTGAACTTCAATATATAAATCTAAGCCGACATATTTCCCGTCTTTTGGCATTCTCTTACACTTTGGCTTCCTTGCAGAAGAACCGGAGAGCAGCAAACAATATCACATCTTCCAGCAATGTCTTTTCAGTCTTTGTTCCCCTCATCACTGCTCAGGACATCAAATTCTTCGCATCCCTCCACACCTACAAGTTCCTCAAGCATGAGCTCATATAGAGCATCAGATAGACCACAGTCTCCTTCCACTGGGTCACCTTCACCTGAAGCTGCGGGAATAATTGCTCACTTGAAGGACAAAAGGTAGTACTTGCAGCTCAGTTTGTGTTAATAGTATTAAGTTCATATTTTTCATGGTTATTATCTACTTGTAAGTTTCCTGACAATTTAGATGTGAAGTTTAAGCAAATTAGGTTCGTCTTTTACTGGAGCATGTAGTATGTTGCACACAGAGAAGCATAGTGAAATAGTTATTTAGGAAGCCAATTAATACACTATACGAGCAAGTTATGTTTCATCAGCTTGAGTTTTAGGCTGCAACTAATACTGTTTCTATTACCCAAATTGTAATCCCCATTTTCTTTGCGTTTCCACTTATGCTCTATCTTTATGATGTTTGGACTGACAAGGACTTGCATGTTGCTTGTGATAAATTTCTGAAGAGTAGTGCAACTTGGTCACAATTAATTATGCTTCCTCAGTATGTAAGTGCCATTTTCTTCCATCTTTATTGTGATATATGCTAAAAATAAATTAGGTAATAGGTTGGCTTTTAAAAGATGGTAAACATATATTCGTTCATGTCAGTTCTTGTCAAGTGATAATGTAACTTGTTCACATAATGGCTGCACATAACCTTTATTCAATGTAGTTGTCATCCTCATACTTTAATCTCGTCTCTTATACCTTGTCTTCTGAGATTTTTCTCTAACGCTGCCGACATTGATGCCATCTTTATTTTGTAACGAGATAAACATTTTGCTTAGAAGCATTTAAAAACTGCTAGGATTTTCCCCCCTTCCCTTATTCCTTTTCCTCCTAACCTTCATTTTAGCAACTAATTTGATAGTTTCTGTAATAATCAAGTGCTTGATGACTTATGGCAGTACTGATGAGCTGAGGAAGCTTCTAACTGACAAAAATGTATACAAAGCCTTTTTCAGTTCACTCGATCTTGTAAAGGACCAGCGCAATGTAAGTGCAGAAGTTTCTAGTCCTCTTTATTCCAATTCTTGATAAATAAGCTGAGATTTGCTTCTTCTTTTATTTTGTCAGCCCAAGGTAATATAGTTATTAGTTAGTACAAAAATTTACTTCAAATGTAGTTAAATTAAGTTGGATCCTGGTTGTTGCTTTTTGACGTTTCCTTAATCTATGATAGTCTTTTGCTATACTATTTTGATGGTACTTCATTTATATGTTAGTTGAAGTGTTGGTAACTTATACAATACCATGGTCTTGAACTTTTTTCTCATTTTAATGACCACACGTCAAGTAACCTTTTTTGGCTGAAGCCTGATATATACCGGGATCATGCCAGCGTGTTAAATGTATTAACATGTCTAGTGCGTGGCTTTGTGCTTGTCCATACTTCACCATCTCCTGTATTTCATCGTTGTGATGGTTTACTCATCGCATTATCTTGAGATGTGTTTGTAGTTAACCATGCTGAGGTTATTGGAGATTAAAATATTCACGGAAATGAGTGAGACAGCTTTTATTTGAGGTCAATTCTCCATTGAGAGTTCATATAACCAGTTGATATGCTGTAGATAACATCATAACAGAATGATCTCAATCAGATTGGCTAGGGATCAAAACTCATTACTTCAAATTACTCAAATTAGTGTTTGTGGAAATATATGATAATAAGTTTATAACCCTTAACTTTGATGATAATTTCGAAGTTTTTGTTGCGTGCAAGGAACTTTAAGATGGTCCCAAAGCAGCCAAGTTTCAAATTCCACCGATGGTCATTTAAAACATATCTAAAAATGCACCACTGCATAAAGTAACCTAAATTTTGGTCCATCAAAATGTCACTTGGCCTGTCAGGAGGAGTGTATAACTCTCAACTTTCATTGTATCTTCGGGCTTGGTGTGGCGCTAACTTCCAATTCATAATTATAGCATACCATATTACTGACATACACCATTCCTTGCTCTGGTTTCAGCTAAGCCGGGAACTTCAAGAGGAGACGATGCAGCTTGCTAGTGAGAGTTGTGATTTCTTCATATACCTGTTTCGCTGTAGCATCATAACATAACCCTCACTCCAAGACTTTTGTTACAGGGGAAAACTTGGAGAAGGAAACTCACGTGTCAGAGCTCCGAAACCAGGTGAATTTCTGATATACTCCTGTCTTATATATTGTTCGGTAAACTGCACAAAGCTATCATGAGCTTTAGGTGTTTTGCGAGAAACTACTTCAATTTCTTATTACTGAACTACCATAAACTTTTTGCCCTAAAAGGTATCATGAAGACAGCAGTCGGTTAAATTATAATGTGCTTCTCACGCGACATGTTTTGGACAATGTTGCTCTTATGTACTTTATATATTGTCTATATTCCTTACAAATGTTGTGGGTTGATAAATATTAATAAGGAGCGTAGACCTTTTATCTAAGATATTTTTCGCAGCAATTTCCAATAGCTCACGGCGTTATTCTGCACTTCTAATAGTTCATGGTAGTTTTTACGATAAAAAAAGTTTTTGGTGTTTCTGTGCAAAACCCCCCCAAGATTTTCGTGATACTTTTGTGAATATTACCCTATATACACTCTCCAACTTTACGGAGGCAATGGACTTTTAGATAAAATTGTTTTCAATTTGAATCCATGAATAGTCAGTTACCTGTTCATGGTAGTTTTTACGATAAAAAAAGTTTTTGGTGTTTATGTGCAAAACCCCCCAAGATTCGTGATACTTTTGTGAATATTACCATATATACTTTTTTCACTCTCCAACTTTACGGAGGCAATAGACTTTTAGATAAAAACTGTTTTCAATTTGAATCCATGAATAGTCAGTTACCCGTTATCAGTGATAAAGTGGGGATATGTGCTGGAAAAAGGATTTCTAACTGTGTTTCCATCCTATTGAACAAACAGTGCATGATCATCCGGACAACTGAGCTTGCTGATGCACAAGAGAAGTTAAAAGAACTGGAGAAGCAAAAGGATGAAATCTTGAGGTTCTATTCTCCTTCGTTGATGCTCCAGAGCTTGCAAGGTAAACTAGTGGAAACCCGGCACTAATCATTATTTTTTTGTCGATTATATTCTTCATACTTCTCCTTTTTTGAACAAAGCCAAGACAGCTCAGAAAATGTACGAGCTGAAGAAAAATAGATACAAATATACATCAAGAGGATCAAGTAAATTGCTCATAATATTGTTTGTTTGTTTTATAGATGCGATGAACAAAGATGAAGAGGAGTCAGAGACTCTACACAAAAAGCTCCTTGAGAAAGAGATTGACTTGGCTACTTTCTTACAAAAGTACAATAAGCTTCGTAATGATTATCACAGAAGAGCCCTTGTCCATCTTGCTGCAAAAACATCTGTTATGTGACGAATGCTTGTATTAGTTATATGACCAACTAACCCTGATTTTCCTTGGAGCAATGATAAAGGTTTAGGTTGATCTTTTTTGTGTTTGCTGTCTATCTCAAGTTAAGAATTTTGGTGACCTGATAGGACTTGAGTCTAGTTTCTATCAGAACCGTCTGCATGTGAGCGAACGGTTTTTAGCCTTCTGCTAGGATAGTAGGGAGGCAAAATAGGAAGTTTGCCCCTCCACCAAAGCGCTCAAAACCGCCAGCTTGCATACGGGTTGTCATGTATCCATCTGCCCTATCAGAGACGTATCGACACATAATCCTATCTTCACTCGAAAATCCTAATAATTTTAAAAAAAAATTACTTCATGACAAAGATTCTATCAATCAAAGCTCTCATTTCTAATTCTCTTTGCCTGAGAATCCTTATCAAATTAAAAATATTCATAATTTGAAAATTCTATTAATCAAAGCCATTCTTTTTTTTTCTAGATTAGAAAATTATCAACCTTCAAAATTAAAAACATACAAACAACCCACTAAAAATAAAAACTTACAAACAACTCCCAAAAATCCAAGATTTGAGGGACAAATATGCAATTACTGAAGAATTAAGGCACTAAAAATATCTGAAAAAACCCTACCTAAAAACAAGAAACCCTATTCGTAAACAGGCCGGGCTACATTTCACGGGCCAAGCCCAACCAGCTTCAATCCGACCCGATCTCCCGAGCACGAACCTGAAAGACGGCCGCACCCCTCCCCGGCGCGTGCCCATATATAACTCCCCCAATCGCCACTCCACTCGGTGCCAGCTCAGCGATCTCCCATTTCCCGATCGAGAGCAAAACCTCGATTCAGCGATCTCAACAGGATCCATTTCAAACGGCGGCGGCGGCGGCGTCCTGAGGACGATCACGACGGCGGCGGCAATGGCGACGACGGCGATGTGGAGGAGAGCTTCATCTCAAATCTGGCGATTTCGATCCCTCTGCCGCCTCCGCCCTAACCCTAGGGGCGGAACCCTAAGGACTCCCGCTGCTGCGGCGAGCTCCCGCCTATTCTCGTCGGGTTCCGGTGAGGCGCCTTTTGGGGGTTTTGGAACGATTTTGATCTCTGGATCTGGGCTTGATTTGATGAGTTTTTTTGGTTTTGTTTGTTTTGAGTCAGATCAGGGTTCGTTGACGAAGAAGGTGGAGGATGTGATGCCGATCGCCACTGGGCTTGAGCGCGAGGAGCTCCAGGCTGAGCTCGAGGTTTGGTTTCTTTCTTTCCCCCCCAAATTTACTTTTCTTTTTTTTTTTTTTTGTTGCCGGGCTTTTGATTGATGGGGTTTGGGTTTTTGCGTAATTTTTTTTCTCTTCTAGGGAAGGAAGCGGTTTGATATGGATGCGCCTGTTGGTCCTTTTGGTACCAAGGTATGATTTGTTCTGGAATTAGTTTTCATGAAATGTGCCATAAAATTCAATTTTGTGTTCGAAGGTTGTTCAGTTCTCTTTTCCTGCAATAGGAGTCTTTTTTCTTATTGCTCATCGCATTATTCTCAGTCATATAGGAGGACTCTTTAGAGAGTTACAAATTCAAGAAAATTGTGTATGTACAAAGAATTGTTTTGCTTAGTTGGTAGGTCATAGCCTTTGAATTACGTAATTCATTGAAAGAACCTCATGCAATAGGCTTAGTGGTTAACCTAGTAATGTAGCCTGTCCAAGTCCCCCCCCCCCCCCCCCAACCAAAAAAAAAACCCCTAAATCCTTGTTCTGCCGTGAACTGTAATTATGTGGAGTGTAATTAGACATCAACACTGAACTCGAAATTGATAAGTATAGATGTCGTTTGATACACGAAGATGTCCCTCAGCATCTTACTAGTATACGCAACGGTACAACCGCCTAATCTAATCATCGAGTACTCTTTCTTCTTTTGTTAGTCATAAAGCGCATTTGTGATCAAGGAATGTTCCTTATATGCTAGCCACTGGCTGTGGAATTTAAGCTTGTGATAATTGGACATGAATTTGTGTTCCTCTATCTTGTTGGTCTAGTCACTACTGGTTACTACCCCTTCGTACATGTTAATTGTCACCTCGACGTAGAAACAAGAACATTTGATTTTTTTATCTGGAGCCCAATAGATTATTTCTCTGTGACACTGTTGTATGTCTTCTCATTTAGCTAGATGTCACATGTTGTTCAATTTCCAAATTATAATAATTTCTGTTGTAGAGTTCATGGGTTTCAAATCCAAATATCTTGGGTTTCATCACCCCATCACTATCTTCTCTAGAAGTCAATTCATTGCATATACCTCCTGAGGACCTTTTTTACTACTTGCTTGGTTTTAGAAACTATTTACTTTGTGTGTTGTGGGTTTCTTCTTCTTTCCTCCTTTTCATCCGCTAAACCCTATTTACTGAATCTAGATCTTGTTATCTTAGTTTTCCCAGTCAAATATTTTTTTTCTCTGGTATAAAGTAAAATTCTGCACCTGATACACTGAGCATGAGAAATTATCACATTCTCCTAATTGTTTGGTGTTATTTTTATTAGTGCATGCTCCCTTCTTACAAAAAATATTATATTTGCTTTAGTTAGTTTTAGTCAAAGTCACAAAGTCTAAATAATGCTTAGAGGAGCTTGTTGCTGCAGGCATGGATAGTACACATGAAGGTCGGGTGTAGGAGTGAGAAATAACCTTCATCCTTATGTATCATGTTGGTTGGAAATGTTTCTTTTATTGATGCTAATCACTATATCAAAATGTTTACATGTGTTTGTGATTGATCATTATGAATGTTGAAGGTATCATATTTAGTTCTTCACTTTATAGTATTTTTGAATGCTCAATCTTGGATAGTCATCATGAGAGGACGTGTCGGTTGTATTTTCATGTCGTTAGTTGTAATACTTGATGATTCTTATTTGGATCAGTAGTCCAATATATACTTTCTTGTGTTAGAGTTAGAACATTGATGCCACCTTAGTCATGTTTATATACTATCATGCCACTTAGTGTCATAGGACTTTTACTCCCATGAATTTGCATCACAAGATAGCTTTAATGCCTGTTAAGAACATTGTTTTAAATATCCCCCAATATAGACGATGTATTGGTCGATATAGCCTTCTATAAAGTTTGCTGCGAAATGATTGGTCTCAATATCCTTTACTATTTTTTTGTCAATTTTTGGTCAATATATCCCTGACATGGCCAATATATAAGACGATATGTTATATGTCCTTTTATGTGGCTTGTTGCAAAACAATATAGTTCCGCAAAATTTCTGTAGTGTTTTTAGTAGAAATTCCAGTCTTACGAAATTTTTTGTCAAATTATAGTAGGCTCTTTTCCCGAAGTTTCTACAACTGGATAGTGGTCTTAAACATATATTATTTATACTTTTTATATGTTTAGATTTCATTAAGTATGTTTAGGTCACATTTTAGCTTTAGGAAATTATATTATATATGCATACCATCCGTTATGGCACTTCGATATTTACTACATATTCCCGATATTATCCCGATATCCACAATCCGATATTGATTTTGGCTGAGCAATATTTCCTCGGCATCCAATATTTAAAATGTTGATTAAGAAGGATTTCTAGTATTGTTTTTTCATCAATCTAGCAATGATATATTATAGTAGACTAGTAGTCCATGATGTATGTGTGGTTTTCTCTACAAGTTGAGATTTAAAATGTCTTATGTGCCAAGTCATGTACTTCAGTTTTCTACAGGTTAGGATTATTTTAGGGAAGCCAGAGACCATTTTGTAGGTCATGGTGTTATGATGATATTGCTGTTCATAGGTGGAAGATAATGTCTCATAAAATTTGAATTGAAATTTTCGAATATGCTTTAGGGGAAGTTTTTACCTGAGCTTGATGGATTGCATTCTTTACTTTATTAGTCATAACCTATAAGTCTTTTCTGAGTATTATTGTTCTATCTTAATTGGGAACGAGGAGATTTTGTTGAAAAGTTCCATTAGCTTGAAGCATTTTTTCCTTGTTGTTTGTTTTCTAATATACTTTGTTGTATCATGTCGAATATGGTGATCATCTGGTGAATATTGGTGGTGCATGTTCAACAGTAACTGCACTCTATAATAGTTGCTGCACATGTGGCCATGACGTGGAGATGTTGACATGGACATGTCATATATACACGAATGTTCTGAGATAACTACTATATGCATCTGAAGCTACGTACCTGGCATGATAGACTTCATGGAAAAAGTGTTTATGTACGTAGGTTGCAATTGGTAGTGATAATGATCCTGTATGAGTTTTGTTCAATTGCCGATGTCCATAATGTTGCTTAACTAAGTGTGTTTCTCAGTTCTTTAAAAACACCAAATTTAAGACATCTGTATTTAAAAATGAAATAAAGTGGTAATCACGAAAGAGAGGGCATCTTTGTGTATGACCAAGGTAGAGTAGTGTGAGCAACTTTGTATATGACCAAGTTTGAATAGTGTCACTAGTAACTATGCTGATGAAACTTTTGAATAAGCTAGTGGTTGAAAATAGAGAAAAGCAACAGGAGATGCATGATGTTGATTATTTTCATATGGTCGATTCTCATGATAGTCTGTGCAGTTTATAATTCTCGTTAGTGAAAAAAAAAGTGGAAATATCTACGTCTTGTCGAACAAGTACTATAAGAATACTTGTAAACATCTCATGTCTTGTTATAGGATCACATACCATAGCAGAAGGTGCTTTGTCTTTCATGAGATTATGACCTATAGGAACAGAGATCGTGTCTTCTGCAGTAAACTTTTGCTCCATCCCCTCTCACACTTGCTCCCTCTTTCTTTTATTTAAAGGGGGATCTTTTAGCTTTTACCAGCGTAAACTAAAATACTGGAACTTTGAATTAAACATACTAGTCTGCAATACATTAATTTCTGAGGACTCATTTTCATAGTGCTGTGTGATTGCTCCCTCTTCATAGTAAAACTTGTTATCCATTTAGTTCAAGTTAATTTGTCGATTAAAGTTCTTTTCTACAGATAGATAATCTGTTAGATTTTTCAGTAATATGAAGATTGATTGCTATTTAAAGTATGCTACTCTGACAGAAGCTATGGATGGGACATCTACTAGGTTCTCTATGAAATGCCACGTAGGATGATTATTTTCTGTAAGAAAAAAGATTCATGTGCCTTACCTCAGAGAACTGGTATACATATTATTTTTTTTCCATTGCTATTGCTATCTTTTTTTTATGCATACAGTTTCCTGTTCTTCATGTGGAATTATTTTGTGAAGTTCTTACTGAGGAGTATCTTGTGAAGTTTTCACTTACCAATTGTCAAAGTCTGGCAGCCCTAACTAGTTTGCCTAGAGTCATCCTGTTGGATTCTTTTGTTTATGCATAATTTTGCATTGCCTAAATATATGTTAGTGCTGTAAATAATTGAGGTTGTTTCATTTAATATGTTTATTGAGCTTATGCATGCTGTTCTAGAGACATGTACCCTTGCTATGGCAACAGGGTCACTGCACATTACAGCCAGGGGATGCCAGCTCTTTCCCATCTCTTTACCATGTATCTGTGCAGTCTGGTGTCAAATCTGCTTCTGCTTTTCTTTTGATTTGAGCACGCTTTTTTGAAGTGCTTTTTAGACTCACATTCTTTCATGTTATATAGTACTTTCAATATCATTTTTGATTAACCGAGATTGTTGTTTTTGAAGGTTTCTCCATTATATATTTTTTCATTTGTAGAAAGTTCTTCATGTATCATTTTGAGCTTATTGAATTTTTATTGAATTTTCGTTTGCATGTTACATTGGAGATTTTATGTTAAGACTATTGCATGATATTTCTTTTCGGAATTTTGTAGGAAGCACCTGCTGTTATCCAATCCTACTACAACAAAAGAATAGTTGGTTGTCCTGGTGGCGAAGGTGGTAAGTTGCTGTCTTCTCTCTAGCTGCTGGAAGGGATATTATTTTTACTAATCTTGTATAATCTTGTGTGCTGGAGCAAATTTGAAACATTTTCTTGTTTCTATTCGGGGAGACTGAGTTCCATAGTTATAGTCCAAATTATTATGTTATCTTCATTTCTTTTCAGAGGATGAACATGATGTTGTCTGGTTCTGGTTGGAGAAAGAAAAGCCACATGAATGTCCTGTGTGCTCTCAGTATTTTGTGGTGAGCGTATCCACTAGATTCTCAGCTCACTTTCATATCAGATTATAAGTGGAGAAAATTGCTGATCTCTTAATTTTTTTTCTTTTTTGTTACTTTTTTACTCCAGCTTGAGGTTATCGGTGATGGAGGTGACCCAGATGGACATGACGACGATCATCACTGAGGCATGAACCATCTTTTGAAAATAAAAATTGATGTGAGATGGTTTTGTTATATTGTGCAGCTTCAAACAGCTTTTTGGATGTTTTCGTTTGTTGGTCAATTTTCTTGCCCATGCAAGACCGTTGTTATTCTCTGGTAGTGTTTTTTGAAGTGGCTGGAAGCCTCCATTTGACATTTGAAATTTTTTTTCTTTAAGGATTGTCAATGCATCATCAAATAATTGATGGCCACTTTTAATCTTGTTTCCTCAACTTTCTTTATGAAAAGCAGATTAGTTAGTTTCTTTTCGACATTTTCAATCGTATGCAATTTGTAGTTTTTTTTTTTCGCTCTCTTTTCGTTCTATATCAAGAATTATATGCATGGAAAAGTGTATTTGTATTTGGCTGTCCACTGTGATATCCTGCACCTGATTACTTACAATTGTGAGGTCTTCATTGTCCTGAGTGTTTATTTAACTTCCAAGTTCAGTTCTTCATTATTTGGTTGCAGCTATCCACATCCTGATGAATGAAATAGATGCAGACCTTAATTTTCACAATTATTCCCTGTAAAAGGCATTGTCTGTTCAACTTCAGTATGTGTTTGTGTGCAGTAAATTTGACGTAATAATGACTTCATTATATACCCTCTTGAGTGATCCTCTCTTTCCTATGATCTCTTATAAGCAAGCCTATTTGCAATATTCTCTTGTTTCTCTGCACATAAGATGGGGGATAAACATATAAGTGCCCTTTTCAGGAGATTTTAATATTATTGTGAAGCTATTAACTGAGAAATAGATCATATTCTGAAATAATAATTAAAATAAAGTAAAATACATCGAGATAAAATGCATTTCGAAAAAATACATGAAGGGTTCGTTGTATTGTACGGAACATGTTCTCCACCGCAAAAATCCATGTACAGGTTCTTAAGAACCATAGCAAGATTTTGTTCCCTCTCTTCATGTTCTAGAATAGACAATAGGCATGGAGAAAACATTAACAAGATGACTTTTTCCTATGAACCTAACTATCTTGCTCGAAAATAACTTAGATAAAAAAAAACATTATTCATTGCCTAATTTGTTAACTGTGTGATCATCTTTCTTCCAATTTTGTGATATTGTCTTGCACCAGAGCAGGCGGCGATCATTTAAGAGCAGCGTGCACCTTGATTCAAGCGTACTTACTTTTCCTTTTCATCATATTTATGTGATTATGTGTCCATTTCCTGTGGTTCATAAATTTCTTGGGCAGCTCATCCTTTTTTTTTTTTTTTGACGATAAAAACAAGGGATATACCCTGTTCATTAATATTAACTAGCAAATATCTTTACAAAAGAAGGATACGAACTGTATCCATATACAGAAATTAGTAGATAGAAATAGTGATTTCCCAATCTAGAGATGTATAACCTTCTTCTCTTAAATATCCATGAAGTTGAAGAGAGGTCCTTGACGTCATTCAACATTGATATAGATATAAAGGAGAACCAAAGCCAGCCATACATATAGAATAAGGAAATTAAAATTTCTATAAACTAATTTAAAAGCACTAGAAACACAAAAAAGACTGACTACAAAAATACTTTGGAACCAAAGCTTCCTGAACAAAAAAGATGTTAACCACTGCTCCTTCTGATCGGATTTATCTCTAAAGCACCTGCCAACATGAGAGTTTTCTTCTTGCTACCAGCACCTGCCCATTCATATAAAGCAACAATAGTAGAGTTAATTATTGAATGAGCAGAAAAAGGTATTTGCTCAAAGATGAACTTGTTTCTTGAACACCAAATGAACCAACATGCTGCAGAAAAGATAGTTCGCCACATAAGACCTTCCATATTATGAAGAGAAATAACTGATGACAATAGACCATCAAGTGATGTAGGCCAGACGAAAGGTAACCAGTAATCACTAAAATATTTCCAAACTGATTTTGCAATGTTACATGAAAAGAAGATATAGTTGCAAGTTTCAGGATGTATTCCACACAAAATACATGAGGGTTCACCTTGCCAACCTTTCTTGAATAAATTGTCCTTTGTATGTAGACGATTCAAAGAAAGAAGCCAAGTGAAAATCTGAACTTTGCTAGGTAAGACTGGATTCCATACAACCTTGTAGAAAGCAAATGAAACACCTCTGGAGTTTAAGAAATCATAGAATGACTTAACTGAAAAGCGACCATTAGATGAAAGAGACCATATAGGGATATCAACTTCATTTTTCACTCTGAAAGAAGTAAGAAGATGAATAAGATCAGATTTGGCTATATGTGAATCTGGAGAAATGCTTCTTCTTAAAATAGGATGTCAGTGCCAAATGTTATTGTGAAGGTACCCTTGACTACGAATAGATACATTAGAGGATAAGGCAAGACTGTAAATTGATGGATAGAGACTTGATAAAGCATTATTACCAATCCATTTATCCTCCCAAAATCTTATATTTGAACCAAGTCCTAGAGACCATGATATGAGATGAAAGAAAGCTTCTTTGTTGGAAATGATATCATTCCAAACCATAGAATTCTGGCAATTTCTGGAAGATAACTGCAAAGGAGATGCCTTTCTGACATATAATTGGTAAAGAAAAGCACCTATGAATGAATCTCTGTCCAAACATTTCCATAACCACTTAGATAATAAGGAGATATTAAACAGTTTTAAATCTTTCACTCCCAATCCACCTTCTGATTTACTCATGCATACCCTTTTCCAATTGACTAAACATTTGAAGGGTTTAGATTGATTGTTGCCAGACCATAGAAAGTTTTTCCTGATTTTATCCACTTCTTTGATCAGCCATCCTGATAACTTGTAAATAGACATATAATACAAAGGAATTGTGGAGAGGACAGAGTTTAATAAAGTAAGTCTTCCACCAAAAGATAAACAATTCCTCTTCCATGTGGCTAATTTTCTATTCAGATTATCCAACATGGGTTGCCAATCAGATTTAGATAATTTTCCTCCTTTAATAGGTAAACACAAATATTTGATAGGAAGCTTAGCAAGCTTACAATTGAGAGCAGATGCTAAATAAGATCCCCTGGAATGAATATTGCCAAAATATATAAGAGATGACTTATAATAGTTAATGGCCAGACCTGAAATTTCTTCAAAGATATATAAGAGAGCTTTTAGAACAGAAATGTCTTTATATGTACTCTTCACAAAGATGAGAGTGTCATCTGCAAATTGTAAACTTCTGATGTGATTGAGAGGTTCCTTAACATTTTTACTTTTTTTCGGGGGAAATTGCCACACAAAAAAAAGAAAAATAAACTATTTTCCTGATATTAATAAGAATGGCGGGTAACAGGTGAATAAATTAAGAGAACAACTAAACCAGAACTCTGTGAAGTGCTTGCTCAAGCAAATTATTAAGTACTAGTCTTAATATAGTTTAGCACTAATTGCATAACGAATCAGAGTGGCGCAGCAGAAGCGTGGTGGGCCATAACCCACAGGTCACAGGATCGAAACCTGTCTCTGATATTCCTTTTAATTTAGTTTTTTTTTTTTTTGGTCTTGGCCCTTTATCGCCTTAATACTCTTTTAACTTCGTAGATCTTGCGACTCCGGCACAGCCTACTCTCCTGAGAGGAAAAAATATTTATCATTAGTTTACTGTTTTCTTACATCCTATTCGTATGCAAGAAAAAAAAATATTTACTATTAGTTTAGTATTTCTTAAACTAGTATTTAGACCCGTACAAAGTACGGTTCCTAAAAGATGTTCTGCAAATATTGAACAGGTTACCAAAATAAAGTATTCCGCTTTAGAAATGAAGTATAGTGGTGGAAGTGAACCGAATAATTAATAAACAGTTTGGTTATTATTCGTCCAGATATTCTATCAAGTTCGATTCGATAACTACTTCATTAACCAAATTTCTAAAGATCAAATAACTACTCAAAACTGATACCGAAATAGCACAATAAAGGTCAGTTTTTTCAGTGCATAAATGTGTGAAAAGTGAAATAAAGTTACCGTTTCATAACTGTGATGAACTGAGTTGACCCTCCGATTCGATTAATCCATCATCATCTCTGACGTAACCAATCTCCAATCCCTAACCCATGAACAAACAAAACCTATCAAAACTTAGCAACCAAATCCTAATTAAAAAAGCAAAAAAGATTACCTAAATCAAATTTATACATAAGGGTTAGGGATATGATCAGAATTAGGCACTATTAAGATTAACTAAATCAAATTTAATCATTATAAATAGAATTTAGCCTCTTCACCATGCTAAAAGAAGTAACTAAATAATCCAAAAATCAACAATGTGAGGCGCAAAAAATAGAATTTAGATCAAATTCATCACCATGATTTATATATCAATCAATTCCTCTAGAAACTAACTAAAAAAACTTTTTATGTAGAAAACTCTCACAAAATAAAATCAGAGAAGATACCTGCAGTTTTCTTCTTCCAAAGAGGAAATCTTAAGATAGAGAACTGTGAACAATTTGTGAAGGTCAATCAACAAATCGGAAAATAAAAAAGTTTTATTCTTTCCAAAAACTTTTTATGCAGACCCGAATCCGGACCTAAACCCAAACCCCCTCGAGAGCCTATCCCCTTCCTCGATGAGCTCAAACCCACCCCCGATCCCACCGTAGCCCTCTCCCTCCTCTCCACGAGACCCACCGACATCAGCTACCCCCACCGTCTCCACCCTCCTCCACCGCCTGGCCCATGCCCATCTATTTCGCCACGTGTTCACCCTCCTCCACTCCCTCCTCCATCACTACTGTCGGGCCCACCTCCCTCAAGAAGACCTTTCCCTCTTCAACTCTCTGCCCTCCCCTAAAACCCAGACCCTCAATTTCCTCCTTAACGCCCTTGTTGACAATGGGCTCGTCGATGAAGCCCGCTTGATACTCTCTAACACAAAAATCAAACCCAATGTTGTTTCTTATAATATACTACTCAAGGGGGTGATGGAAAAAGATGGGTTTGACCTTGCATGACAGGTTTTCGATGAAATATGCAAGAGAGGTGTTTGGCCTTCGGTTGTGCGTTATAATATGCTTATTGAGTTTGTGGGTAGGAGCGGGGAGTTGGGTGAGGTTGTGAGGTTGAAGGAGGAGATGACCCAGAAGGGGATCGAGCCGAATGCAGTTATGTATGGGATTTTGATGGAGGGGCTGTGTGCGGAGGGGAGGTACGGGGATGCGAGGAAATTGATGTTTGATATGGAGTATCAAGAGTGCGAGACGGAGGCGAGAAATTATGGGGTTTTGATGAGCAATTGCGGACGGAGAGAGAATTTTGAAGGACTTGATGGTAGAGATGAAGAGGAGGAAGGTGAAGCCAGGTTGGGTTATATATAGCATATTGGTCAATTATTTGTATTGCAGAGGGAGGGTTGATGAGGCATATAAGGTGTTTGTGGACATGCAGGTGAAAGGGGTTGAGGAGAGTGCGGCGGTGTATATGATGATGGTAGATGGATTTTGTTGGCCGCGGAGGTTTGATATGGGGTTGAGAGTTTTGAATGCGATGCTCTCAAGTGGGCATTGCCCTCATGGGGAGAGTTTTAGGGATTTGATTGTGGGGCTTTGTGAGGATGGGAGGGTGAGTGATGCTTGTTTTGTTTTGGAGGAGATGGATAAGAGGAATATGGTGTGGGATGGGTTGTGAAACGTGGGAAGTTTTTTTAAGGAGAACGTGGGGTGTGAAAAGGGGGAAGTTTGGAGAAAGAGTACCGAGGTGAGTTGGAATTTTTTATTGTTCATTAGAACTTTTTTATTGTTCTCCTTTAGTTAAAAGAAGCAGTTGATATTGTAAATCTAATATATATAAAAAAATATCAGATATGATTCATCCTCTGCTCCATCCTCCTCCAATCTTGCTCCCTCTCCGCATCAACCCCTGATGGCCTCACCAATGGATGATCTTTCCTTGCATACTTTCTTAGCTCTCCATACGAGATCCAGTGTACTCACCATACTATCCTTTTATGATTTTTATGAAAAAATTTAAAAAAACTAACTCAACAATGCGTGTCATAAATAATACCTGATGCTAAATTATCTTGTGAAAAATCAGGACTGACCGATTCATTTTCACAAACACCATAAATATTTTACAGCTAACATCCAACTATTTTTTTTGAAATATCAAAACAAGCATGAATTCATCAAGCATGCTAAAGAAGTATCACCGAGGAAATGAACAAACTAGACAAAACAACCTAGACGGAATAAAATTTTATCTAGTTTGAGGCAACCTAGATGGAATTATGGTTGCTCCGTCTAGTTTGAGGTATTCTAGACGGAGATTTTCGTCTATAATGCCAAACTAGAAGGGAAAATTTTAATTTTTCAAAATTAAAAAGCAACCTAGACGGAATGTCCGTCTAGGTTGTCATTTTGTCTAGGTTGTCTTTAATAATTTTTTTTACAAAACCCTAACTCTATCCGTCCCCCCACTCCCTCGCCGCCCGAACTCTCCCTGCCTTCGTCCCCCCTCCCCGAGAAAACCCTAACCCTAACCCCCTCACCACCCCTCCTCCCACCGTCTCTCTCTTTCATCCCTTTGCTCCTCTCGGGCGCCCACCGCCCCGGCACCCTCTCTCCTCTCGGCCGCCCCTCAGCTCATCCTCTCTCTTCTCACCCTCTCTCCTCTTGCGACCTACCCCCACCCTCTCTCCTCTCAGCCGCCCCCTCCCCACCCTCTCTCTTCTCGTCCACTGTCCTCTGCCCCCGCTGCCCTCTCCCCTCTCCCTCTTCCCCCTTCGTCATGCCCCCCCATTGCTCCCCCACCCCCTTACCCCCACCCTTACCCCAACTATCCTCTCTACCATCTCCCCCCCTCCATTACCCCCCCCCCTTCGTTGCCCTCTGTCCCGTCTCCCTCTCCCTCCATTAGCTTCCACCGCCCGGGCCCCCCTCAATTAAAAAAATTAAAACCCTAGCTTCCCTCGGGTGCCGTTCCCCCAGGTAATTTCTCAGCCCGATCGCGACCACTGCCTTTCATCTCTTTGAAAGATATGATTGTCATGAAAAGTTAGAATTTTCTATTTTTATATTGTGTATTGTTGAATTTAGTTTTAAAAACCATAAATTATGACGTAAAAATACCCGATTCATGATAGTCCATCACTCCTAATTATGATGTAAAAACTATAAATATGTGTGATTATGTAAGGTTATGATGTGAAAATATGGGAAATAAAATTTTAAAAAAATAGAGTGATATATAACATATTATAACTTTTAATAATGTGTTATATATCCAATTTAGGTGAATGAAAAAATAACGTTATCCTTAGACTTTCGTCCAATAATTACATCCAGTTCTTTGAACTTATAATATACTATCAGCAATGGAGTCTTATTAATTGGAAAGAGACACCCACTAGTGTCCTATTTTTTGTCTTATTTGCCACCAAGGATGGAGAGAGACTCCATTGTCTCAAATAAATGAGACGGTCCCAAATTCAACATGGGCCCATGCTTTTTCTGGAAATCCGCGTGGTGTTTGAAAAAAGCTTTCATCTTTTTTTTTCTTTTTTTTCTTTCTTTTTTTTCTTTCTTCCTCTTTCTTCCTCTTTTTAGTAATTTATAGATATAGAGTTTATTTGTAAATATATTTTTTCATAAAAATTATCATTTTTCATAATAAAAATTTATCTACAAATCAATATCCACTTTTCTTATTTATTTTTTAAAAATAAAAAATATTATTTCTTTATTTTTAATAAAGTTAAATATTTTGCTTAAAATTTTCATTTATTACTCAAATTACCCAACTACCCTCAATTATACATTTTGCATTAGACTTCAATTGTATGCTTTAATTTGTATTGAATAATAAAGAAATCATATATAAAATGATAATATATATATATGGTGGGGTAGATATGTTGGTGATTTGGAATATTTAGAAGTGATAGTGGGGTCCAAATTAGACATGAATAAGACACCATTGGAAATGGTGAAAGAGAGAGAATATTATGTGGCATGTTGGGAATGACAATTAAATAGGACACCATTGGAGATAGTCTAAGATATACAACTCATATTTAGGTAGAAGACAAAGTTTTCTTCCAAAAATGATCATTTACTTTATATTACACGAATAAAGGATTGGTACTGAAATTCGTAATTATTGGATCTGTCATTCTTGGAGGGTTAGGAATAAAGTAGTGCATATATCCAACTTTATATACTTTGTACATTTTCATTCTTGAAAGTTTCAGCAACACATATTTATTCTTCTCCGTGTACGTATAATAAGCATCTGTTGTTCTGCGTTTTGAGCTATTGTGGATACACATAATAACATCCGTACAGTGTACAGAGAGAATATCGGGTAGGTACTGTCAATAAAAATATACAAAGTATACAAAGTTGGATGTAAGTACTACTATATTCTTAATGAATAGAAGCCATCCTATGACAGCCGCTAGATTGGTGTAATTAGTTTCTATATATGTTTCAGATATATTTTATGTAGAAAAATATGCATATTGTTAAATGATATATGAACGTATGTTTGATGTGTGTTGTATGTATATCGTTACAAAGAGTCATGAATGTACTAGTAGTTGTGAGATTAATAGTAGTTAATAATTATATTTAATGTACATATGAGGATAATTCCTGACAAATCATGAATAGATATTCCACGGCTTCATAGATTTGGTGACACGCGATATAAGGAGGGATGTGAAGCATTCATGCGTTATGCTGAAATGAATCTGAAAAATTTAAGTAGTGGTGCTATGTATTATCCTTATTGTAGGTATATGAATATAAAGCTACTGAATAAAAATGATATACGGATCCACCTAATAAAATCATATTTTGATAAAAAAATATAAATATTGGTCATATCATGGGGAAGGTTGTACTGAAGACGAGGATCTAAATATGTTTGTTGGTACGTCCGGTGGCTTACGGATAGATGACACAGAATCAATGTTGAATGATACTTTTCTCGACCTACAGAATATGATGTCGATGATAATGTCAAGGCTGATATCGAAGATAAAAGTGAAGATGATATCGAAGTTGAAGATGAAGAGGTAGGAGATGTCAAAAGTACCAAAAATATTAATGATATCCATTCCTCCACAGAAATAAAGTGAATAATGGAGCTACTAGAAGATAATGAAAAAGATTTATATGAGGGATGTACCGAGTACTCTATATTTTTATTTATGCTGAAACTCCTACACATTAAGACACTTAGCAAAATGTTAGATAATTATTTTAAAATGCTTCTTGATTTACTTCGGATGGTAATTCCTGGAGGAGAGATTAGCATACCCTAAATAATTTATCAAGCTGAGAAGATTATCTCCGCTCTGGGTCTTGATTATAATAAGATTGATGCATGTCCGAATGATTATATTTTATACCACAAAGCCAATAAAGACCTTCAAGAGTGTCAGACATGTGAAGTTTCTAGGTGGAAGCAATGCACAAACTCTTTAACAAGGATTACAACGGAGACAGAGGTAACACAGAAGAAAATTCTAGCGAAGGTGCTTCGACATTTTCCATTGGAGCCTAGATTGTGACGATTGTACATGAACAAGGACAAGGCAAAGAACATAAGGTGGCACAAGGAAGATCGAGTAGATGATGGTAAGTTGAGACATCCTACTGATGCTTTAGCTTGGAAGCATGTTGATAAAATTCATTCTCATTTTGCCAAAGATTGTAGAAATGTAAGACTAGGTCTATCTAGCGACTGATTCAATCCATTTGGGGTAATGAGCTTTGGTTGGTCTACGTGGCCAGTTGTATTAATTCCGTATAATTTACCTTCATTGCTTTGTATGAAACAACATTTTATGATACTTTTATTACTGATACCCACTAAGAACGCCCGGATAATAATATTGATGTCTACTTAGAGCCTCTAATTGATGAGCTGAAATAATTATGGTCTGAGGGTATTTTAGCATATGATACTCATTTTAAAGAGTCGTTTAGATTACATGCTATTTTATTATGGACGATTAATGATTTTTAGCTTATGCTAATCTGTCTGGTTGGTCTACGAATGGCAAGTGTGCTTATCTTGTATGTGGTTCGAAATTTGAAACTCTTCAATTACCACATAGCCGAAAAAGCTGTTATTAGTTTAATCATAGGTGGTTACCCTTAAGTCATAAGTATAGAAAATTATCAGCTATGTTTGATGGCACAGTTAAGAAGAGAATGAAGCTGCGTCAACTGACAGGAGTTGAAATCGTAAAATTATTTAAGAGGTTTCTAAAAGTTAGGTTTGAAAAAAATCGTTATTCTAAATTCAACCCGCTCGGAGTAAGAGATTCCTTAAAGTCAAAAAAGTCATTGAAGCGAAAGCGAAAGATCCAAAAAATGCAAGTTGAGAATGACGCCGAAAAATTACCTAGAGGATGGACTAAATTTAGTATCTTCTTTCAGCTACCTTACTGGCAAAATCTTAAAATCCAACAAAACTTAGATGTCATGCATATTGAGAAAAATATATGTGATAATATAGTGTCAACTCTCCTACAAGATGCAAACAAGTCGAAGGATGACCTACGGGCGTGCCAAGACCTGACTGCTTTGAATATCCGAAATGATTTGCAAGCTCAAGATGTTGGTCTTAAAAAAATAAAGCTGTCTCCATCTCGTGTTACAATGTCAAATGAGCAGATACATCGATTTTATAAAATTCTCAAATCATTAAAGTCACCGGATGGTTACTCTACTAACATATCAAATAATGTCCAGGTGTAAGAGAGAAAATTCTTAGATCTGAAGACCCATGATTATCACATTCTTTTTCATCAATTTCTCCTAGTTGCACTCTATAACAATATGGAGAAAGAAGCGTCGAACATTATTATTGAGTATTGTGGATTCTTCAGAAAATTATGCTCTAAAGTCATAGATGTAGATGAATTTAAAAAACTTGTAGCTGAGGTCCGGGTTACTCTATGCAATATGAAAATAATATTCTCTCCTTCATTTTTTTATAATTATGATCCATCTTACCCAACATCTTACAAGAGAGGCTAGAATCGTTGGTCCTGTTACATAATAATTACTTCTTTTTATAATTTTAAGATACTTGGGCTCCATGAAACACAATGTTTGCAATCAAGCTCACCCAAAGGGCTTGATAGCTGAAGGATATGTGGCTAATGAATATTTTGTGTTTGCATCACGTTATATGCATAAGAAGAAAACCACATCTCAAGCACCTGATAAGGAGAAGAAGAATGAAAAATATCAAAGATCTCTTATAGATCAAATTCATGCATATGTATTGGAAAACCTTGATATTCGAAGACTATCAAAGGTAACAAATAAAATGAGTAATATAGATGAGAAATATTAATTTTACATATAGTTTATTAATACAAATTTATATAGTGTTCATATAAGTGACATTTGGGGAAGCTTAAGAATGAAATAAATGGTAGGAATGTAGCGCATAATATTCAGAAAAGACATAAGAAAGAATTTTTAGATTGGTTCAGAATTGATGTAAGTGTTTTACAATTAAATTTTGAATATTTATAATATAACTTATCCTAAATATTCTCATATTGTTTGGCTTAGGTTGAAAAATCACTTCTTAATGGCACTACATTACCAGATAAAATTATTATTCATGCACAACGTCCTTATCACGAAGTAAGACGTTATAATGAGCATATAGTCAATGGATATAAATTTTGAATGTTAGAGTCTGATGATAGGAGGGTTACCCAGAATAGTGGGGTCATGGGTTATTTTGCTCAAGAATATTTTCAAGTATAAGAGATTAGAACCCAATTCTAGGCGACATACTATATTATGGCCAATTAGAAGACATTGTTGAGGTAATTTATGGGTTTAGTAAATCAAAACAATGTAGTTATGATGTTCAAGGTTCAGTGGTGTCCTGCAAAAATACAAAAGGATCATTATGAGTTTACACTTGTCAATCTCCATCGAGAAATATATATGGATGGGAAATTTATTTTCGCAGAACAAGCTGATCAGTACTTCTTTGTAAAAGATCCAAATGTCATGTCTGATTAGGTGGTTTTATACAAGGAGCCAAGATCTGTTGTTCTTCCTAACAACAATAAAAAAATAAAAAAAATGAAGATAATTATAGTGAACCATTTGGGTCATCTGATGACGTTTGGCAAGAATTCTCTTACACACAAAATGTGGCGCTTGATGTTGGTGTGAACTATGTTACACTACATTACTGATTGTTAAAATTTTATAATAAAATCAATAATGTTTTTCATAATAATATATCTCATGAGCATGTTTTTTTAACTATGTTAAAATTGAATTTACAGATAAGGAATGTGAGGAGGCTCTTTAGTGGGGATCGTGATCGATCATAAAGTATCACCCCGGGTACTGGTACTGAGGAGACACCACCATCTCTGGATGTAGGTATAAATTATTTAATATTTTAATATTTTAATATTTTTTATAAATTATTAGTTATCTATCTCATAGTGTTCATTTGTTGTAGATGCAGGTTATTCAACACCCGGCCCCTCTGATGCAATATCAGAACCATCCCCTGACATCGGTATTTAGTATTTACTATTTGATTCTGGTCAATTTAAAATTTATACTAATGATTCTCTTTTGTTATGTAGATGATTCATGGACACGGTCATTTACTTCATATACATTCCAGGCTGACTTGCATCCAAAAATGCAAGATTATCGTAGTTTACCTTTCCCTCCGGACTCTCATAAGTCTAGGGCTGAATCAATGAGGTACCACCCACGTGCTGCGAGAATATTGGAGGAGATGATGCCTACATTGGAGGCTAGGAAAGCTGTTGCACTCGCAGCTAAAGAAAGAGAGAAAGCGAATGGTAAATTTTATAAATACGTTTAATTTTCATATTTATATATTATATGATATATTATCATATTGTTATTATTATAGGTGCTAAGCCAGATCGCATAGAGGGACGATGTGGCGGGAGTAAGGCTGAGTCTAAACAACCGCCAAGAGTCATGAGGGCCATTATTCGATGGAATAACAATGCATTTCCCGTTGGTGCTTGGTCGTCCAGATTGAATTCGTATATCGGGGTTCTCGTGTGTAGAGTGAACATCATCAATCCTTATTTTAATTTTCGAGAACTACCATGGACCACCTACGAGGAGATATGGAATGAGCTTATGGTAACTTTATATTACTTTACCTTTTCATTTATTAACAATTAGTAATTGATATTAAATTATCCTAACTGAATGTGTATGCAAATCTACAGGAAAGCTTCTACATTGAGAACTTTGAGGGGGCTTGGCATTATGTTTTTAATGTTACGGTTGAAGTTGTCCTCAAACAATGGAGGCATCAGATTAAGCACGAAACCTATGATAGGTATTCGGAGGACTGGCAGAGGTTTTTAAACCTTGATGATAGAGTTGACGAGCTTCATTTCACAGCTCTCCTCATGTATTGGGACACCGTTGCTGCCCAGGTTAGTTTCATGAAAACTACACTAAAACCTTAAGATATTCTTTCATTGGATATTTACTGAAATATATTTTTTAAAAGAATGAATCAACGAAGGGATCACTGAATAGAAGGAAGAAGATGCATGACCACTACTTGGGTGCACACTCCTATGCCAACCTAGAGGATGGTTATTGTCGGGATACGGTATATGTCATTTAAAGCTTTAAATGATCTTAATGCTTAGTATTACTATGAAATCTCATAAATTTATAATATGATAGGAAAAATCAATAATACCGATAAACTTAAAGGCAAAGTTGGCATATGGTGCTTTCCGTGATCGGGATGAGGACAAGAATCGAGAAAAGACCAAGGAAAATCTCGAGTTGGTGGTGAGACTTATATATAACTTAATTAGTATTATTAACTCTATTTCGTTCTTAATTTTACGAAAAAACTAGAACACGAATAATATGGTCTTTACAAAGGAATATATGACATGTGAATAATCTAACACATACCTAGTAGTAAACAAATTTGCAAGTAAGTCAATTTGGTATTTACCTTGAATAATTATTAAAATGAAGCTGTAACCAATTTGATATTTGTAAACTTATATTTGTGCTTTAGGGAGATTTTAAAACTGCAACCAAAGAGGCTGCAATACTGTACATGTCGCAGGAGGAAGTACAAGGTGAGCCGGACCCTCGCCCCGTCCCTCTAGCTCACCATCCTAGCCTATGAAAGGTCACTCAACATATATAAAATTATCGCACAACTCTGTCCCTCTAGCTCACCATCCTAGCCTGTGAAAGGGCACTCAACCTATATAAAATTATCGCACTCAACTTTTACAATAACTTTGGAGTTTTGGTGTAAAACCCTTTTTTTATTGATTGAGATGAAGAATGGGAACTCAAGTGTATAAGTCCCCAGCCACCATTTCATTACCCTGCTTAGCAAAAACCTTGGAGAAACTTTCTTGTCAATCATGCAAACCTTAGGAAGACTTTTGTAATTTACCCACTTATTGTTTTGCATAATAAGCATATGGCACTCATTTTCGAAAAGACTCTTTACTTTTCAAATTCTGTTTTCCCTTTGGAAGATCAAACACCATAACAAAAGAGAGTAATGAGCTTCTTAAACTTATCAAGAGCATGCTTAATCACTATCCTAATATTTTTATAGATTAAGAAAATTACAAAAAACTGTACTCTTTGCAACAGTAATCAATAGACAACTCAAAATATGCATCAAAATCATCGGAATGAATCTGATTTATGTGGACAGAGATTCACCAGAAGAGAGATGATTTTGACTCTCTAACTTGGGGTCGAACTGAGAGAGAAATATATAGGAGGGTCAGTGTTGACGTGGCGGGGTAGGACGGTCCTCAGAGACAACGCCTTTTCAAGTCTTTATTTTTATATTTGGGTAAATTTTGAACATAAACCTTAACATTTGGAGGATTTCTAATGAAACCCCCGGAGCTTTATTCTCACCGAGCTCTCTAAATTTTGAAGCATCCCCGAAGCCCCCACCCCGTAAACTTTCAAACCTGCCAAGCGGCCCCAATCTTGGTGTTTTCCTTTTTCTTCCATTTTCGTTCCCTTTTTTTGGATCCGTCTAGGAAACCTTCCGAAGTCCAAGGGGTTTTGTGAAATTAATCCTATAAAAATAATCACTTTACCTCATCTATTGATGGATAGTATGTAGTATGGTATAAAACTACATTCTGTTGTAGTGTAGACCTGACTGTCCAGTATCGAGCAATACCCTCCTGATCACAGAACTTCTTGAAAGCACCATCTTATACTCTATACCGTTATCAAATCTCAGCGTCTTCAGTTTCTTATATGTTTTGTTCTCAACCATTGCCTTCACTTCTTGAATGTCTCGAATACCTCATTCTTATGTTAATAAAATAAATCCAAGCATACTTAGAATGATCATCTATGAACGAGACAAAATACCTGGAATCGCGCTTGAAAATTATCAGAGCCGGACCCCACACATATGTGTGTACATAGTCTAATATACCTCTGCTCTTATGATTGTTTTTCAATAACTGGATCTTATGCGCCTTCCTATACACACAATCCTCGCAAAAGTTCATGTAATGTTTCTTCATGTTCTTCAGCAAACCTTCCTTACGAAGCAAATCTAGACCCTTCTCTCCTAAGCCACATATGTCATAACCGAGTGTGCTCACATTGGTCTTTACTACTCCCTTCAGTTCCAACCGCTGCATCTCCTGTCACCATCATACCCGAGAAAGTATATAGGTTACTGTGATGTACACCCTTCATCACTACTAGGGAACCTCGAACAACCTTCTTTACTCTGTTCTCTGTTACTATCTTGCAACCACCAAAGTCTAAAGCACCAACTGAGATAAGGTTCTTCTGTAAGTCTGGAACGTGCCTCACATTCGTCAGGGTTTTGACATTCTATCATGCATCCTAAATTTGATATAGCCAAGCCTTACTGTTTTACAAGCATAGTTATTTCTCATCAATACAGTTCCACCATCAATAGTTCTGTATATAGTAAACCACTTTCTATTTTGGCACATATGGTAAGAGCAACTCAAATCAAGAATCCACTTTCTGGAGATATCTTCACCACCCGTAACGACATAGCATTATTTATCGTTCCCTTCCTCCGAGACATAACTTGCCTCTTCCTTGCCTTCTCTCCTGTTGGTTTTGTTATTATTCTTCTTCCCACCTACTCTCTTGTTAGGACAGTCAACTTTAAAATGCCCTAGCTTACCGTATTTAAAACACGGTCTTCCCGTAAGAGGTCTCGATTTCGATCTAGACTTTCCTTCCTTATGTTTTTCTCGCTCATTGCCCCTTCCCCTTACAAACAATTCTTGTACTTGCTCCTTGTTACCACTAGTGGTCATATCACTACTTGTAATTTTTCAAAGATCATCTGTTAGAAGCGTCGTTCTAGTCTTATCCATCTTTAAATTGTCTCCTATAAGCATCAATATTTGTACCAGGTTCTCATAAGACTTCGGTAAAGAAAGAAGTAGCAAAAGTGTTTGATCCTCATCTTCTACTATCACATCAATATCCTTCAAATCCAATATGATCCTATCGAACTTTTTGATGTACTCCCGGATTGATGAGCCTTCCTCCATCTTGTAAGTATACAATTTGAATTTCAAGCAGATCCGATTTGTTAGACTCTTCGTCATGAAGATACTCTCTAACTTTGACCACACGCCCGTAGTTGTTTCCTCTCCATCTACCAAGAAAGTAACATCACTCTCAAGGCATAGGATAATCGACGCCCGTGTTTCGAGATTTAACTCTTCTCATTCCTCATCTGACATATATTTATGCTTCTTCCCTTTTCCTACCAAAGTCTTGTGTAATTTCTGCGAAATCAACGAGTTTTTCATCTGCATCCTCCAATAGGGAAAATCATTCTTCCCGTTAAACTTTTTAATCTCATACTTTTTTACTTTAATTGTTTTACTTGTAGACGTCATTCTCTGCTTATTTTAATAAACCGCTTTTCTCATGAATTCTAACAAATACCTTGTGTGCACCACATAATATCCAAAACACCACCTCAAAGCGAAAGTTTTACCACCGCCAATTTGATCAAGGGGCTCTGATACCAATTGTTAGGACGAAGAGACACGCCATCACGTCGCAGAAGCGATATAACCCGAAAGAAAGCTCTAGCTTTTATTTTCACAAAAGCTCAAGTCAGCATCTATATTCTCGTTTCACAAAGAAAACAAGAACAGAAGTAATATATCTCAACAATGTGAGATATACACTCTTCTCAATATCAGATCTATGTTTGAATATCAAGGAAACCAACAAGCAATAACCAACACCCAGAAAACAATAAAGACACGAGATTTACATGATTCAGCAAACTTGCCTACGTCTATGGGAGGGGATGAAGGGAGATTTCACAATGAAGGAGAATATCGACGACTTGTACAACCCACAAGCTCGTCCCAAAGAAAAAAAATTGATTTTTATCCAAAAAATTAACATCTCTCTTATAAAATCTCTTCAAAGCTCTCTCATTTTATCTCGCTTATCTCTCTTCAAGATCTCTCCTTCTCAGATCTAAATCTCTGGAAAACTTCTCAAAAACAGTAGGCAAACATCTTCTCTAAAAAATCCTAAAAGAGGACGTTCATACGTATACCAAACTGGAAATCCGAATTGGGCCTTAAAAAACCGCATGTGGTCTCAAGTCAGAGACGTGCGAGACATGTTAACCTGTCTCGCACGTGTGCCGTCTCGCGCGGGCTGTGGGCCGTTCACAAAAGGAAATAAAGAAATCCATGGTTCAATACAAAATAGAGAATAGAGAGGTGATTGTGGGACCCTTATATGCTAAACAATGAGACATTGAGACTACATGACTTCTACAAACTAGAAATGGATGCGCTTCCTTCAAAAATAGAATTTGTTATATATAGGAGAGATTCATGTAGAGAAATAAAGGAGTGCATATATAAACCCGAATCTCTATGTATAGAAATAGATCTAGGTTTCTTTCTCTGGTAATCATATCCAAATTATGGTTGACCCTCATTCCTTCTCTCTTATCAAATTCTAGATCATCTCCAGGGTAAGGTTGATTGCTTTAATTCCTTTTCTATTGATTGTCACTAAGAAATATGGTTAATTTAGAATTTAATCATTGGTAATTTTATAGTAACGATGATTAGTCCAGATTCATTTAATGATTCAGCATTCATTCTCTCTTCTCAAGTATCCAAATGATGTCAAGGATACTAAAGTTCCTTCCCTTATATACCATTTCAGCTGCTTATGTAGGAGAAAGACAATCTTGGGATGAAGTTGATTAATATTGCATTAACTATTTGTGAAAACAAGTAGATATCAAGATGTATGTGTTGTATAGCAACAAGGGTTGAGATCACTGTAATTGCAACTAATTAAAGTTTAGTATCTAGAGCTGAGGAGTTTTCACACTAGTAAAAATACGAGTATCCTAGACGGAATATCCCAGACGGAAAATTTTCCGTCTGGGATAAACTATACTAGACAGAAAAATACCATCAAGGAAATTCCGTCTACAATATAATATTCTAGACGGAAATTTCCGTCTAGAATAGTGTATTCTAGACGGAAACTAATTAGACCCGTATTCCAGACGGAATTCCATCTGGATTAAGTTTTCTGGACGGAAATCTAATTATTCCAGACGGAAATTTCCGTCTGGAATGCGTCGTTCTGTACCAGTATCACACAAAAAAATGAAAATAATAGTCTAATATTAGAGTCAAACATCTAGATGTCCTTGAAATAAAACAAACTTAGCAACTAGTATCTGTAGTTATTTTATTGAAGGTTTACATATGAAAATACAGACTAAAACCTAGTAACATAATCCATCAAAGAAAATGAATCCAGTATGTTTATTAACCTCAGCATGGCATCTGCTGATTTTTTTCCCCCACGTGGTTTGCTTGCCTGATGAATTCCAGTGTGCATTTTGTTTTGTATTTTAAGAATGATTATATGCTACAATGAAAACTGATGTCTACCCAGAAGGAAAATAACTCTCTTGCATCAGGAAATTATAAGAAACCGATAAATTTTTTTTTTTTTTTTGAACCAGAAAAACAGGGAGAGGTTCCCTGTTTATATATATATATGTATATCAAAAGATTGAAGAGATTACATGAACAAGCCAAAAAAAGAGGATGATGAGAACCAATAGATGATATGATAGGTGGGGAGCGGACCTTGTCGTCACCCACCAAACCAGATCAAAAATGGTTCTAAACATCCCTTAAAGAAAAAGAAAAAAAAACGTGATAAAACATACACAAACGAGATTTAAGATAAGTGACAGACAATACAACATAAACAGCAACTGATACCACCATGACCCAAAAGTAGCGCAGAATGGGGATGATCTTGTCAGAAGTTGTCCCCAACCCCATCCTCCTTGGCGACTTTGGCTAGATCCTTTAAGCCGAGCTCGATTGCCGCTTTGTGCATTTTTGTAGCCCTTCTGCTCGATGAAGCACCTGTCCAGAATAAGGTGAAGTTTGCAATATGAGATGCAATGATCAGGGGGGAAGAAACTACCCCATTAAAAATCTTGTTATTTCTGCTGAACCAAATTCTCCAGCAGCAACATGGAAGTAGAACTCTCCATATACATCTAACACGATAGTCAGTGGATTGGACAATAGACCCTGAAAGGAGTGCTGTCATGTTTTAAACAAACAGGTTTCAAACAGGTTTCAAACAAACACGTGCTCATGCATACACGGATGTTGACCTCTGGAAATTTAAATGTGCCAACTTAATTAACACTATCTTTGTGCAATTTTTATGCAATCAAGCAAAGTTAATACCTTGATGCATACTTTTTGCTATTTGTCATTTGCAGTACAGAAGATAATAGAAAATAAAATGTATTAGTTCCTTTGTTATTTCATATAATCCTTGCATGTATTTGGCACTTGACATATGTCACTAGTAGAAAACAGCATTTTACCTACGGAAAAATAACGACGGAAATTTCCGTCGCTATAGGTTAGGTTATAGCGACGGAAATATACGTTGCTAATGTTCCGTAGGTAAAACATATTTACCGACGGAATATGTAATTTTAACGACGGATATTTCCGTCGCTAAAAGATGAAAATCCAGCAGTGTGTCTGGTACAATTATGCATATCTTATCTGAATGGTCACATCTATAATCCTATAAATTTACATTGCAAGGGGGTTGACCCCTTGTAAGCAAATCTTCTTCATCATCATCAAAAAAGAAGAAGAACAAACATTAAAATGGAAGAACTTTTTTTATTTATTATAAATAAAAACTTCGCAATTTAAAAGTCATTCTCAATTAAGAATGACCCTCCTTTTCAAAAAGGAGTTTATAATAATTTTCGCATCTTCAATCCCTCACTTTACTCCTCTATTTATATCCTATCGCCTTCAATCCCAGCCCTTGGATCGGCTAGAATTTTAGTAGAATAAAAATCAATCATTGATCGATTCTATTACATTGTAATGGATAGGCTCATCGATTAGTTTGTAATAGAATTATAACAAACTATGTTAACTTTTTTTGACTCCGTCTTCTTTGGACTTTTGGATTTCTTACAGCTTTAATGGAGTCTTGAAAAATGAGAAGAATTATTCCATTTGGGTCTTTATTCTTTAAATCTTCATAACCCATAAATTAAGATAAAAACATTATTAGCATAATAAAATAGATACTAATGTTATAAAAGGATAATAAAATATAATGATAACAAATATCAAGTGCACTGTTCATAACATTAATTGCGCATCAAATGAGTATTTGTTCTTGAATTATTAGATTTTCAAGATCTATGCATAGATCCAATAATTGACATTCTTTTGATGCATATTTAATACAGCTTGAGCTTGAGACACTTGTGAAGATTAATAACAAGAAAACTTTGATTGCTATTGGATTTTGATCTTGGAAGTTGATTAGTGTGAGTTAAACGAGATTCAGAGTCTGTGGACTTTTTTTATAGGGTTAGTGGGTATGCGGGTATGTGGGTTTGTGACGCGTGTAGGTTTGTCTGAAGACGTAGGGAGACACGTGTTAGGTTCAGGTTGATGTGGGTTGCATCGGCACGCGAGCTGCCGATGTGAATTTTTGCACCCAATTGCAGGGCAAGTTTGCAGCAGTTTGATCCTGGACTCACATTATTAGTGACTCAGCAAAAGCTAGGTTGATCTGATCTAGAGTAATTGTTTGGATGTAACATGTAAAATTTTGGATATTTATGACACACTTAGGTAAGGAGCAACAATAAAATCACTCACGCAAAATACTAGTTCTCCTTTATGTTTCTTTGGAATGATAAACCCAAAGCTTGACTCATAATTTTTTTTATTAAATTTTAACTTTTATTTTTTTAATAATTATTTTGCTTGTCAAACTTGATCTAAAATTCAGCACGAATTGTGTGTTTGTCAACTCATTAAGAGCGGAACAAGCTTTTAGTTTTGGAGTGTTTTTGTTAGGCCTGTCCATCCGGGCCAGCCCGGCTCGGCCCGGCCCGGAAATCCGGGCCCGGGCCGGGCAAAACCGGGACCCGGACCCGGGCCCGGGTACCCCGGGCCGGGTCCGGGCTCGGGCCCGGGTACCCCGGGCCGGGTCCGGGCCCGGGCCCGGGCCAGACCGGGCCGGGTTCCGGGCTGGCCCGGGTTTTTTTAATTTTTTTTTAATTTTTTTTTATTTTTTTCCAAACTTTTTTCCAAACTTTTTAAATGTTATTTAAATTATAAATTATAAAAAAAAGACAATAAAAATAATAAAAACAATAATTTTATTAATTACTTAAAAATTAAAATGACATAAATTACAAATAAGAAATGATAAAAACAAATTCTTTATTAATAATTGATAAATCAGTTACAAATTACAAGTACAAATTTATTTTGGAATTAATCGCATCACAATAGATAAGTAAATCCCAACTAGGTTGGCACCTACTCACCTATATCACTATCATTTGCAATTATTTCCAAAATAATTCTTTACAAATTTTAAGCTAAGATATAAAAACTACAATCTATTCTTTATATCTATCTGCTAGTCCCAATTCTTCAAATTTATCTTCAATTCCAGCCAACCGATCGATGCCTTGCGTTCGCTTCTCGTACCTCCACCAATCTTGTAGGCACATCACCGCTTGTACGGTATACGGATCCAAGCATGTCCTGTGATCGTCGATCAAACGACCTGCTGTGCTGAAGGCGGATTCCGAAGCTACCGTCGAAACCTGCATTGTTAGTAAGTCACGAACCATGGTGGAAAGTATAGGATATGAAACTGATCCATATACTTTCCACCATTGCAAAATATCTAAAGCATTTCCTTGACATCTAACTAAAGAAGCAGAAAAATATTCATCTATTTCAGAAACCTCTGATGATGACGATCCAAGTCCAGTTCCACCAGTTAGCTCAGCTACCATTGCATACCTATCAAAACTTACACTTTTACCTTGGGCTCGGGATGAGCTCGAAGAAACTGAAGCTGTAGACTGTTGTGCAGCTACACCATGTCTAGCTGCATACTCATCATATAAGGTTTGAAAATAATTTCTAATAAGTAAATGATGAGTAGTAGCATTCAGGGTGGTTCCATCATCTAACTCTATAACCTGTCCACCATAAAATGACTGTAACAAACTTCGAAGGCCAATATCCTTCAAGCATGGATCAATAAGAACCCCCAAACCAAAAATATGAGGAATAGGCCTAAAGTACTTATTAAATTTTCTCTCCATTTCAAAAACTATAGGTCCAAAAGTATCATCCAAACGATATTTATCAAAAAATTTTTGAATATTTAAAATTTGTAAAGCAGCTAAAGTAATGGTTGGATAATAACAGCCAGATAATAACATTGTAGCATCATAAAAAACTTGTAACATTTCATTTAAATTACATATAACTGTCCATTCATCTTCAGTTATTCCATAAGTGCTACCAGAACTAGAACTAGAAGCATAAAAGTTTATAAAATCAGTTATAATGTCTTTATATTCTATTGCTACACTTAACATTGCATATGTGGAATTCCACCTATGGTCAACATCTTTTGGAATTAGTCTAGGCTTTACATTTTTTCTTTTACAAAATTGTTTCCATCTTTTAAGTCTTTGTTCAGAAGCACTAATCATGTAAGCAACTGTTCTAACCTTTTCTATCATTGGTTTAATTTTAGTAAATGCACTTTGAACAATTAAATTTAAAATATGACAGATGCACCTAATATGAAAAAGATCACCATGACATGGCAATGATAAAGATGATCTGATAAACTCAACAGCTACATTGTTATTACTTGCATTATCTAGTGAAAGAGAAAATATTCTTTCTGAAATTTCTAATTTCATAAGTTCTTCAATTATTAAATTTGAAATATTAGCACCAGTATGTGACTCTTCTATTGCAATAAAAGAAACAACTCTTTTAAACATTTGCCAATTTTCATCAATCCAGTGTGCTGTGATACATAAATATCCATTTTGTGCTCTAGATGTCCAAATATCAGAAGTTAAAGAAAATCTACATTTTAAATTTTTAAAATAAGAAATTATTTTTTCTTGTTCCTGCTGATAATATTTTAAAATATCACGTTGGCAGGTTTGACGAGAAAATTTTTTAAATGCAGGATAAAAACCATCTCTAAACATATCTTCAAATTCATCATCTTCTACTAATTTAAAAGGAAGGTTTTTAAGAATGATAAACCTGATTACGCATTTTCTGGCTCTGGCAGCGTCATAGTTCCAACTACCGAGACTACCAGAAGAAGAGGATTGAGAAATCATGGATTGTCGGATATCACCTTGGGGAGTCTGGCCTTTGTTGTGTTTATCTAAATGGCGTTTGAGGTGGTTGGTGCCGCTCTTATGATGAGCTTGAAAAATCTTGCCGCACAAAGCACACTTAGCCTTCTGGGTGAGGATCCTACCGTGCTCATCCTTGGTGACGTCGATCTTCTCGTAAAAATTCCACACATCGGATCTTGGCCGTTTAGGAGCTCTTGGTGCAGATTCGTCGCCACCGGATTCGGGATTAACTTCGGTAGGAGGACTCATAGTAGGAGGACTCATAGTAGGAGGACTCATTTCAGGATCGGGAGATATGTTTTGCTCTTCATAATCGGATCCGGAAGCCATTTGATGAAAGGATTAGAAAGTATAAATAAGAGAGTATAAGAGTATAAGAGAGAGTATAAGAGTATAAGAGAGAAGAGATGAGTTTTTGGTGTGAAGAAAACAAATGAAAACCCCCCTCTATTTATAGAACCAGCCTAGGGGACAAATGACCAAAATAACCTCACAAAATAGCCGTTTTTTGACCGTTTATGGGGGCAAAATTGACATTAGGGCAAAACTTTTTGTTGAGCGGAGAAAAGCTGAATCATAAATTTAGTTCAACTCCTAGCCTCTAAATTGATTTAGAGCCAATTTATTATTGTTGGTGCTTATAATAAGCTGCTTGTAAAAGTAACTTATAGAAACAACTTGTACAAGCTATTAAAAATAGCTGTTTGATAATTAAATATTAAAAACTGCTTAAAAAATAGTTAAGGTTTTTATAGATTTGTGATTGGTGATCATTGTTAAAAGGTAAAAGATATATAAAGTAAAAAAAGCAAAATCTGCTTTTTTACTGAAGCAAACTAAAATCAATTTATAGTAAAACTGAAGCAAGACTAATCCTAACACAAATTTTAACAGATTGCCAAACACATCAATTTTTATCGTATTAAATGTGGTCCGGTTCTGAGCTGTCACGCGCAAACCAATGGAAAATCTGGGCCAAAAAAGCCCTTGGGCCCAGTACCACGAACAAGTGCGATTGTCAGTTTTTCCTTATATTAGGCTAACGGGCCTAAGCAGTTTTTTTGGTTCGGCCCAGTAATAATGGGCCTACTTGTTATCATTAGTTGGATTAATAGAATGGGGATTATAATCATATGGTTAACACTTATTTTTTTTTCTTTCCCCATTTTGGGGCTGAATTATCAAGACTTCGCTTTGGGAAAAAAAAAACCTTGGCCCATATTCAGACATAAAAATTGTACACTGTATTCTCTAAAATAGCGCAAAAAATAAAAAGGAGTAAAAGTTATAGCTTCATATTTTATAAATTTTTAGCAATAAAATTCGTATACTGTAGTTTCAAAATAAAAAAGAGTACAAATTCATCACAATAGTATCCCATATTTTACTCAATTTTGATGTTGGGCCCGTGGCCCATACCATGTTAATGGATGACGATGAAGGGCCCACAATGATAAGAGGGGCATAACTCAAGCTGGCTGAGAGAGAGAGAGAGAGAGAGAGAGAGGAGCAATGGCTTTATGTGAGTAATCTCTCTCTCGTTTCTTTTAAAACTTTATCAAAAACATTAGATGCCCTCTTTTTATTTCGTTGATCATTCTGTGTTCTGTGTTTCTCTATTACATGGGTTTTCTACTTCGTTTTTTCCCCTGCTCAAGAGCCATAAATTTATGATTTTTTTCGCATTACTATTGGGTTCCGGTTGCGACCCAGTTCTTAATTTTGGCGAATTTTGGTTCCTCTTGTAACGGGGATTAATGGGTTGTTCCCCAATTTCATGTTTATTGCATAATTTTGGGGGAAATTACAATTTTTATCTTTTGAATTTGTGAAAAATATTGAGTGTAAAAATTGGTATTTATGAAGAAAATCTTAACGCTGTGTTTATTGTTTTGGCACCCATAGGAGACATAATTAAGAATGAAAATAAACAAAAGACATATCCTCATGATTCGGAGCGATGGAGAAATTTTGTTATTTGCAAGTGAATCATCTGCTCCTTTCCAAACGAAGAGAGGTAATGAGAGACTATTCAGCGGGGAAAAATAAACAATAAAAGAGAGAAAAAAAATGTTTCATGCAATTGGCATGTTCTCTTTTTGGATTATAAGGTAAGGGGATAACAGAAGTGTTGGGGACTTTCAGAAATTAAGTTGTCTCGTTATATTTCACCTTTTTGCTATTGTTGTCGAAAATGAATTTTGTACTGATACATGGATTAAAAACTAATTTCTTCTGAAAATGATTAGTTGCTTATTTATGGTGACATAAATAGATCATATTATGGACGTGTGTGAGGAGTTGTTGTCCATAGTCCAATGAGATACCCCTTTGTGTAATACGTGTCCAAACCTGTAAAACTTCACAAATTCTCTTCCTTTGGTAATATGTATCTTAACAGTTAATATGAAAATCTTGATGTGTCCATATAATAATAATTTCTATTCATCACCACGGACAAGGTGGCTGTAGATTCTTGGGGTCCATTAGTTTGTTCGGGAGCAGGATGTCGGTTTAGACGATACATGGTGGCACGGGGGTATGAGAGTGGAGTTTGAATCATGATGCACTTTTAAGAACTTATCATGGTTGTTTTGATAAGTATCCGTGCATCGTGTATATGCATGTGTTAGGGAGGAAAAAAACACAATGTGTTTGATGGAAAGGCATAGTGTAACTAAGTCTATTAAGAAAAGCTAAATACTAGCTCTAATATATCAAATTAGCTCACTGAATTCATTAGTCATATTAGTTTGCTGCTTCTGTTTTCTTGGGATGCCCGTTTTAGTTATCCCGGATCTGAATGTGCTATGAATTAAGCATGTACAAGTTTCAAGAGTGAATAAGCTAAGTGTTGAGTTATTTAGATAGTAATTAGTCAATATTGTAAGGACTTATCTGTAAGAGTGCACCTCTATAAAAGGGGTACCTCTCTATGAGAAACTCTAACCCTAATCTTTTCTACATGGTATTAGAGCCAAACCTAGCCGCCGCCTCCCTCTTCTGAGAACCGCAAGCCTGTCATCGCCGCTGCCAGCGGCGCCTGCATCGGCGCCGGAGATCATCACCTGCGACATCGTCGCTCTCTTCCGCCGTCGCTGCTCTCCGCCGCAGAAGGTTCGATCTCACCGAGGTGGGGCAGATCTGTCGACCTCGTCGCTGGTGAAGAAAAAAAAAAGGGCGGAGCGAAGCGCCACCGGAAGGTTCTCACGAAGCCGGCGATCCGCCGCCTCGCGAGGAGAGGAGGGGTGAAGAGGATCAGCGGGCTGATCTATGAGGAGACGAGAGGGGTTCTCAAGATTCTCCTCGAGAACGTGATCCGAGACGCGATGACGTACACTGAGCACGCGAGGAGGAAGATGGTGACGGCGATGGAAGTCGTCTACGCGCTGAAGAGGCAGGGGAGGACTCTGTATGGGTTCGGGGGCTAAAAAAAAAAAGGATTAGGCCTTTGGTTGTGATTCGGGGATTTTGGGGGAAGAGAAGGTGACTGTTGCTGATTAGATCAAAAAAAAAAAAAAAAAAAAAAAGGGTGTGTAACTGTTGCTGATTAGTAATCTGTATTACAAAAAAAAAAGGGAAAAGAGAGAGAACTTTAACCTTCGGGTTTATTAACCTTCGGGTTCTTGAAAACCTTCGGGTTTCTTAACCTTCGGGTTCTTAAAAACTTTAACCTTCGGGTTTATTAACCTTCGGGTTCTTGAAAACTTTAACATTCGGGTTTATGAACATTAACCTTCGGGTTCTTGAAAACTAACCTTCGGGTTCTTGAACACTAACCTTCGGGTTCTGGAAACTGACCTTGAGCTTGGTCGAGTTGTAGAGTGAGATCTGAGAATCTAGGGGTTTGGATCGAGATCTACCCCTCGGTTCTGATCGAGGATCAACTGTGAAGATGGGAACACCTGTGACTAGTCAGGAATTGAAGGAGATCCTAGAGGGGGTGGCCAGGGTATTTCAGACAAAACTAGAAGAGAATTCTAGTAGGTCGGCTGTGACCGCATCGGAGTCGGCGCAGGTAATGGAGAGGGTAAAGTTGCTGCCGAATGACATTAAGCTTGAGGGGACAAGAAACTATCTGAGTTGGTCTCGTAGGGCATTACTGAACCTTCGAATCAAAGGACTTGAAAAGTATGTGAAGGGGGAACGCACTGAGCCGGAGAATAAAGCGAGTGCTGAGTGGAACACATGGAGTAATACTAATTCTCTGGTGGTTTCTTGGCTGTTGACTTCTGTGTCTCCAACCATAGCTGGGATGGTGGAGTCTATCTCAAATGCAGCTGATGTCTCAAATGCAGCTGATGTCTGGAAGACATTGGAGGGGATGTACTCTGGAGCTGGGAGTGTGATGATGATGATGGAAGTGGAGGAGAAGATTGATGCTACCACACAAGGGGAGAAGACAGTCCACCAGTATGCAGCAGAGCTACGTCACTTATGGGCGGATTTGGATCACTATGATCCATTATCACTACAAAACCCAGCAGATGTTCTTTTGGGGAGGCAGTATCTTGAGCGCAGGCGTGTGGCTCGTTTTCTTAAGGGCCTGAACCCAAAGTTTGAGGGAAGGAGGGCAGCAATGTGTCATCTGTCATCTCTCCCCTCCTTGGATGAGGCTATTGCATCGATGGAACAAGAAGAGATCAGACAGAAGGTGATGACAGGTGAGGCCTCACCCGTTGTCCGCTCGGTATTGGTGGTTCCAGATGCTCGTATCAGAGATGATAGAGAGTGCTATAATTGTGGAAAGAAAGGGCATCTCAGCTACAATTGCCCTCAACCCAGCAACACTGGTGGCAACCGAGGAGGCAGAGGACAAAGAGGTGGCCGTGCAGGTCGAGGAGGCAGGGGACGTGGAGGCCGAGGAGTTGCTCACCTGGCTGTGGCAGATGAATCCCAGACTACTGCTGGGATGACTGGAGCTGAAATAACAGAGTTGGAGGAACTACGTTTGTTCAAGCTTCAGGCTGAGAGTTCGAAGGGCAAGAGACAAGTCAACCAGGATCTGGATACCACTACATGCTTTGGTAACTTTGTTGGTTATGCTCATGCGAACAAAGGTACACAAGTTCAGGCACTTGCATCCACTAAAACTCATGTTGATTGGATCATAGACTCAGGTGCATCTAGGCATGTCACAGGAGCATCTAGTGAGTTTGCATTATATTATCCGAGTAAGCATATGCATCCTGAAACAGTTCAGACTGCTGATGGGACATCCCAACCCATCAGGGGTACTGGCTCGGTTCATTGCACTTCATCTGTTACCTTGTCATCTGTATTGCATGTTCCTTCGTTTCCAGTTAACTTACTCTCAGTTAGCTCTCTCATTGATCAATTAAATTGCACCGTGTTATTTGATCGAGATTTGTGTGTCTTCCAGGAGAAGGAAACGGGGAGGAGGATTGGGACTGGCATCAGGCGTGATGGTCTTTGGTACTTGGACAGAGAGACTGCAATGATTGCTGCTGCTGTTAGCGGAGGGCCAGAGGCAGAAGCGATGCTTCAACATTGCCGATTAGGACATTTATCTTTTGAGAGTTTGAATAGATTAGAACCTGAGTTAATGAAAAAAATGGATAGAAAAGAGTTATTTTGTAATGCCTGTGAACTTGGAAAACATACTCGTTCTACTTATAGAATGATTGGTCTTCGAAGTTGTGAACCATTTGCACTTGTCCATTCTGATGTTTGGGGACCATGTCCTACTACCTCTATTAGTGGTTTTAGATGGTTTGTTACTTTCATTGATTGTTATTCACGTATGGTCTGGATATACATGATGAAACAAAAATCTGAGGTTTACAAATGTTTTCAAGACTTCTCAGCCTATGTGAAGACGCAGTTTGGAGTGCAGGTGAAGATTCTCCGAACAGATAATGGGACTGAGTATGTCAACAAGGAGTTTGCCGCTTTCATCTCTAGTCAGGGAATCCTTCATCAAACCACCTGTCCAGACACCCCTGCTCAGAATGGGGTAGCTGAACGTAAGAACAGGCATCTACTGGAAGTGGCCCGCTCATTGATGTTAACAATGAATGTACCTAAGTTTTTATGGAGTGAGGCTGTCATGACAGCAGCTTATTTGATCAATAGAATGCCATCAAGAGTATTAGGGATGAAGACACCGTGTGAGATGCTCTTGGGCTCGAATGTTTTTGTTGTTCCACCAAAAGTGTTTGGATGCACATGTTATGTGCGAGATCACAGATTGATGGTGAGTAAACTGGATCCACAAGCAGTTAAATGTATCTTTGTTGGCTACTCATCAAGCCAAAAGGGATACAAGTGTTGGTGTCCCACTGAAAGAAGGTTGTTTGTCAGTATGGATGTGACTTTTCGGGAGTTTGAACCTTTTTATGGGAAGAAGACGGAGTTGAGTTCCTTGTTTGGAGATGGTTCTACTGATGCTAGTAGAGAGGAGGAGAATGAAAATGAGAATGAGAATGACGTCGTGGTTGGGATGATTCCATGTCCTCTTGAGTCACCGAGCAGTGATGGTACACCGTCGGGTAGTGGTGACGACTCAGGAGGTGACAGTCAAGGTCAGGGGGAGCTGAGAGTATACACGAGGAGACAGAAACAGCAGCATGAGCCGTCTCCTGTGCCTACGCCAGTGCCCACAAATATTGATGTCCCAAGTCCATCCTCTCCAGTGACTTCTCCACCTGAGTCGATAGGTAACGAGTTCTTCCCTGATACTTCTAACATTCCCGTCTTACCCCGTAGAACCTCCAGAGTCAATGCTGGAAAACCTCCAGCTAAGTTTGGTAGTTGGGATACTGACATTGCGAATTACATTTCATATGCATCTATTCCACCTGCATATAAGTCATTCATTGCATCATTGCATTCAGTGCCTGTACCTAACAACTGGCAGGACGCTAAGCAAGACCCTAGGTGGTTGAGTGTCATGCAAGAGGAACTTCAAGCCTTGAAGAAGAATGATACATGGGAACTGGTACCTTTGCCAGCTGGGAAGCGTGCTGTTGGATGTAAGTGGGTGTATACGGTTAAGCAAACTCCAGAGGGCAAGATCGAAAGATACAAAGCCAGATTGGTTGCTAAAGGCTACAGTCAAACGTATGGTATTGACTATGACGAGACATTTGCTCCAGTAGCAAAGATGAGCACTGTTAGAATGTTGGTGTCATGTGCTGCCAACTTCAATTGGCCACTACATCAGCTAGATGTCAAGAATGCATTTTTGCATGGAGATCTCCAGGAGGAGGTGTATATGGAGATTCCACCAGGCTTCGCCACCTCTCAAGTAGCTGGGAAGGTGTGCAAGTTGAAGAAATCTTTGTATGGGTTAAAACAGTCTCCGAGGGCATGGTTTGACAGATTCAGGTTGGCAGTCTGCGGTATGGGGTACAAGCAGTGCAATGGGGATCATACTGTGTTCTACAGGCACTCCAAAACTCGTATCACTATTCTGGCAGTCTATGTGGATGATATTGTAATCACTGGAGATGATGTTGAAGAAATCCTACGGTTGAAGAAGAAATTGGGAGAGCAATTTGAAGTTAAAGATCTGGGACAGTTGAAATACTTCCTCGGAATTGAAATTGCAAGGTCGCGAAAGGGTATAGTGCTTTCTCAGCGGAAGTATGCTCTGGATCTTCTCTCAGAGACAGGGATGTTGGGGTGTAGAGTTGCATCTACTCCTATCGAGCAGAATCATAAGATGAGTACCGAGGGTGGTGACCCAGTGGGTAAAGAGCAATATCAAAGATTAGTTGGGCGACTTATATATTTATGTCATACGAGACCTGATATTACTCATGCCGTGAGTGTGGTGAGTAGATATATGCATGATCCCAGAGAGCAGCATATGGAGGCAGTTCGCAGAATTCTTAGATATATTAAGGGAAGCCCAGGAAAGGGGTTGTGGTTCAGAAGTTCTGGACATCTGAGAATTGAAGGCTACTGTGATGCTGATTGGGCGGGTTGTATGGATGATCGTAGGTCCACTACAGGCTATTGTGTATTTGTTGGAGGCAATCTCGTATCCTGGCGTAGCAAGAAGCAAGATGTGGTGGCTAGGTCTACAGCTGAGGCAGAGTACAGGGCTATGGCAGTTGGTCTGTGCGAGTTGATGTGGGTCAAAAACGTATTATCTGAGCTGCGCCTGTTTAGAAGAGACTCCTTACAACTTTGGTGTGACAACAAATCGGCAATTAATATTGCAAATAATCCAGTTCAGCATGATCGCACCAAGCATGTGGAGATCGATCGGTTCTTTATCAAGGAGCAACTGAATAGAGGAGTTCTGACTTTGAGCTATGTGAAATCAGAAGAGCAGTTAGCTGATTGTTTAACAAAAGGATTAGGTTCTAGAGAGTATGATATCTTTTGTAACAAGATGGGGATGATTGATATCTATCGCCCTTCTTGAGGGGGAGTGTTGAGTTATTTAGATAGTAATTAGTCAATATTGTAAGGACTTATCTGTAAGAGTGCACCTCTATAAAAGGGGTACCTCTCTATGAGAAACTCTAACCCTAATCTTTTCTACACTAAGACTGCTAATATCATTGCTTAAAATGTAGAATGCTCCAGGACAGGACTTGTCTCATTTTCATAATTGGTTTTCGACGAGACACTAATCATTTTTAGTTGGCGGAAATTCCTGATAAAACCTTTTTGTAGGAATTTATTTATTGAGGAATGATGCTGGATATATAAGCAACTGACACTGGCTACCTGTTGGTCCCTCAGAATTAGATGATAGTGGTGGTTATGTTGATATTTTTTTTCTTTCATTTTTTTTGTTGATTCCTAGATGCTTTTTGTTGTACTAAATTACGCCGTTGTATTTCTTTTATTTTTTATTTTTTGGTTTATCAGCAGCTTGTTCCCTTTTGAGTCCAATATCACGATTCGTGTATCTTTGAATATCTGGGGGAAGATAATTTTACCTCTTTTAAATGTTAGAAATGGTTCCCTCTTGTCTCAGTGCAGATATTGAGTTAAAAATGAGGTAACTGCTTCTGGTTAATTGGCAACATGTGCACTATACATTTTAGTGCTTCTTTTACATAATATGTTAAATTGTGTTAACAATTTATGCGTCCTAGTGTATTTCACTGTAGAATTAAATGATACTGAAATCAGTCTGTTTTCTCCATTATACAATATAATAATAGAATTATATTATTTCCACTCATCTTTTTTTGGGTATCTATTTTTTTGTTACAGGTAATCTAGGAGGTGGTGCAGATCTTAAAATCTTTGACTTTTCTAGTAAAAACAGACATCCTCGGTTAATCCCAGCTTGTAAAATAAAGTGCAGCAGACTAGAGTCATTTTCTGGGTTGAAAGGAGTATCGATTGTCTGTGGACCCGTGCACGTAAAGGGGGTTAATAGGAAATCTCGGAGACTTACAAATCATGTTGCTGTTAGCTGCTTATCGAATACAAGTATGCCCTTTTCTTGATGTATATACTGCTTCGTTATTCTGCAAGTTCTAAATCTCAAATTTATTCGAGTATAAAAGTAGATCAGTGAAAATGTTCTAATGTATCGACAACTTCGTTAAGCTTCATTACTTTGTAGACATTATTAGAGTTTCATAAACTTTATGGTAGATTATAACCTTATAAATTTCATAGTTCAGATGAAAAGCATTGCCATAGAGAGATAAGATTTAATTGTGTATAGTCATGATATATCTATGTATGCTGTGCTTCTGCACTTTTTCGTATCCACACATCCCAAAGAATTGTGTTCAAGGAGTATGGATGGTGACTTTTGATACTATCCCCAATATAACCGACAAGGTTTTGCATATTTTCAGACAGGTAGCTTCCAAAAAGCTTAAGTCACGTCCTTTGTACACTGAAATATTTACAACACCTATATATGCTTGTAAAATAGCTGCATATCTTTTGAGCATGGATTTTTGTTGCATTATTATCTGCTGATCCTGCCAGTTATTTCATTACCTCATCTCAATATCCTTTTATTGTGTTGCTTTCTGTTGGGAAACGTTTTTTTCCTGTTGTAAGCTAAATCCTTTGAGCATTTCTCAATGTAATGATCAGATTTCGATGTAATAGCTAGTTCTTCATGATATTTAGTTTACTGATTACTTCACCATAACACATTGATACTTGTTTTGCAACAGAAGAAAGTGATATGGAGAATGCAAACTTGGAAGAACAGTCAACTACTAAGGACCAAATCTTCCCTGGTTCGTTCAAGGTGAGAGATTACTCCTGTAGTCCAAAGCAGGAATAAAATAATAAAGAAATATTGCCTTAAATTATATGATTTTTCAAATTTGTTTAACAGAAGCGCCAACTTATGGTAATAATTTAACCATTTTTATTTAAAGCAATTATTTCTGTAGATAATAAATTGTTTCTACTTATGCTAGTGTTTTTGAACAATCTGTGGTTACACTCAAGACCCATCTTGATTTTCACAGGTTCATTCCTTGCTCACAGCCATCTGTGACACAACTTCCATTGCCGAGGTCGAACTAAAGGTAATGCATCAAGATCTTTTTTCATAAAGAAGTCCTTAAATATATTAGGCTAGTTATGCAGAATCCTGTGGTTGAGTTTAATTTTTGCCGATAGACCCCGTGAGTGAATTTTTTACTACTCTTTTACCCTCAAGGGGTCTATTGGTCAAAAAACATTTTTTCTTCTCAGGGTAAAAGAGTAAAAGAATTTCACTCAGGGGGTCTGTCTGCAAAAATAAAACTAGAGGGGTAGTAAGCTCAAAACAGCAGTACTGCAAGGGGTCTACCCGCAATGAAATCTTTCTTACTTTACCCAATATGTTATTCATTCCTAAAATTCTGCATGTTGCTTCTATGACTAGATTGGTGGCTTTCGGGTGTATGTCAAAAGGGACTTGGCTGATAAAAGTATTCCAGCACCTGCTCCAAATCTGCCCATACAACCAACCAACACCCCAATTCAAGCTTCTGATTCAAATGGGTCTACTGCTGCAACTTCCTTAAGCATCTCTAAGCCAAAACAACTAAGCATTCTTGAAAGAGCATCTGATGAAGGCTTGGTTATCCTTCAATCACCAAAGGTTCTCTTCTGCTTCTCCCTCTCTTTGGGAGTGAGTGTGAATTTTGACTTATATTGTATATTATGCAGGTTGGATTCTTTAGGACATCGCGTACCATAAAAGGAAAGAGAGCACCGGTATCTTGTAAAGAGGTGACTGCCTTATTTTGTTCATACTTTGGGTGAATATAACTCATAGCTTCTGATTATGCCTGAAATGGGTCCTGGCCAAACCATTTTTTTCATGATTTAAGAGTGTCGAAAAAGTTAAATGGAAGTTAGTGTTGTACTTTCGCTGTCTTTTTAGTTAGCAGGAGGAAAAGAAAAGTAGGCTTTCCTTTGTTCTCCGTTATCTTTAAGAAAAGGCGTGGGAAAAATAGTTGAATTTTCTTTTTGGTTTTTTTAAGTCGTAGATTGTGTTTCTGATTATTCTTTAATTTCTGACTCTTTTAGTTTTTACTTAAAGCTTAAAGATATTGTGTTTAAAAAAAAACTTAAAGATATTGTGTGTCAAAAAAAAAACTCTTAAAGTTACTGTGTATCATTTCCTTATCCTAGAAACAATAAAAGAGAGCTGCATGTGGTCTGGGCTAAATTAATTTCGTGATATAGATTATCAGGCTTGGTTAACCTGTTCAATTAAATCAAAGCTTCACTTTTGATGTTCCTAAAGTTGAAAAATTAAATTGATTACTGGAAAGAGTAAGTTGGAGGCTTGTGTATATCCGAATAATGTGACCTTGATTATCATTAATTTATAGCTAAAAAATGTGTTCTTTTGCTACATTATATGCAGATTTAACCAAATTTACTTATTTGTTCCCCGAGAGTTTTACTACAAACAGCTAAAAGCAGCTACCAACTCTTGCCACATTGGTTTAATAATCTGAAACTGATTATATGATTTATATGTCTTTTCCTTTATTACATCTAGTATTTGTTTTACCAATTTTTTGTTCTGCTGAACTGCTGGAATGAGCAAAATTACTAGAATATACAGAAATAATTGCCCAAGCTAAAAGCCTAAAACTATACCGATCATAGATTTTCTGTTTGGTTGCCCTATTTGATCTAAAGAGCATCTTTCTGTTGCTCAGTTTTGTGTGGGTTTTGGACCACGTGAGCAACTCACAAGAAATAAAAAAAAGGACAATTGGATTCCTTATCTGAACCCTTATATTTATATGCTGTTTCCATCTATATACTCGTGACAGAAACAACAAGTCAAAGAGGGCCAAGTTCTTTGCTACGTCGAACAATTAGGTGGCGAGATTCCTATCGAGGTAAATTTCATCATTACCAAATGTGTGAAGTTTTTGTTATTTTTCAACCATACTTTCTTGTTTAACAAGTCCTTAACCATTTCAGTCTGATGTTTCTGGAGAGGTTATCAAGATATTAAGAACTGATGGAGGTAAGAATTTAGTCAATTTCTTTTTTATGTACATGATGCCTTTTTTCCCTCATTTGTTCTACTAACTTTGCAATTTCCTACAGAGCCTGTTGGTTATGGTGATGCTCTTATAGCAATTCTTCCTTCATTTCCTGGAATAAAGAAGCTTCAGTAGGTATGACCGAATCCCTTTGCGTTTCTCTTACAGTGCTTCTTTTCAAATAGGCATCTCATCTGTAGTTAAGGATATAGTTTCACAAAAGCCCCCTAACTTTGTAATCATAAGTTATTTGGTGATTATATGAAAATGTCCTGCAAATGCTACTTTCTGTATCTGTTTTTGCCTATAAAAGACAGCATCTACTATGCTAAAAAAGAAGAGAATTAGATTATGCTTATGTCAGAAACTTAATTACTAGGGTTAGGGTGGACTTGGAAGAGCTTAGAGTCCCTCAATCTTACTTTGAGCAGAAGAAGATTCCTACACAAATGTTAGAGCTTAGAGTCCCTCAATTTTCTTTGATGGCTAATTACTTTGAGCAAAAGAAGATTTATGCACAAATGTTAAGAGGGTCGGAGTTGGGTTGGCTCCTCCGACAATCAAGTTAGTGATGATATTAGGGGAAAAATATATTAAAGTAGTTTTTAGATATTTCGTATAGAACAACGTATTTTTATGCAGAAGACAATTTGCATATTTATAGTGAGCCGAAAAGGGTATTTGGGTAACTTTAGTTGGGTCCATGCAGTTGGCTTAGTCAGCCGACAATTTACACGCGTCGGCAGTGCATGATCCAAACCATCCTTGTATTTAATGCGACGCAACAGAATGGCTAAGGTGCTGGCGTGGTCCGAGGAGTCATTATGACTTCGACGGTGGAGTAGTGATGGATCTAGCTATGCATTTAATGTGACCATGACTAGCTTTGATGGCTAATTACTTTGAGTAGAAGAAGATTCCTGCACAAATGTTAGAGCTTAGAGTCTCTCAATCTTCTTTGATGACTTATTACTTTGAGCAGAAAAAGATTCATGCACAAATGTTACAGGGTCGGAGTTAGGTTGGCTCCTCCGACGATCAAGTTAGTGATGATCTTAGGGGAAAAATATATGAAAGTAGTTTTTTAGATATTTTTGTCCATATAGAACAACGTATTTTTATGCAGAAGACAATCTGCATATTTATAGTGAGTCGAAAAGGGTATTTGGGTAACTTCAGTTGGGTCCATGCACTCGGCTTAGTCAGGTGACAATTTACACGCGTCGGCACTGGATGATCCGAGTCATCCTTGCATTTAATGCGACGCAACAGAATGGCTAAGGTATTGGCGTGGTTCGAGGAGTCATTATGACTTCAGCGATGTAGTAGTGATGGATCTAGCTATGCATTGAATGCGACCGTGACTAGCTGACGTCGCTTGGAAAGACAAAGTAGATAAGTTCCCCTGGTGATTCAAGATGCGTCACTGGGTCAGAGTGGAGACGTCTTTTGTCTCAGTCATTTGAGAGAGCCCGAGTGAGGGCGCCTTTCGTCTCGAGCTTTTGAGAGAAAGTCTGGGTGAGGACGCCTTTCATCTCAGCTTCCTTGAGAAGGTTTGAGTGAGGATGCCTTTCTCCTTAAGTCTTAAAGTGCTTTAAGGAGGGGAGTCGACATTCGTGAGACCCGGGTCGGGTTGGTGTTATGGTGCTTCAGTTGGCTAATTGAGACACGTGACTTCCTCTCAAAAGCAGTTTACACTTAGCAATACAATTAATGTGATACAACAGATTACATATATTCTATTAAATTGTGGATAGTATGTTACATTATTTAGTTACCGTGTTGTAATCTTCAAATATATTGTTGTAGTACAATGAACAGATTAATGTTATCAAGCATGATTCAAGTATATAAACCTAGAACAGTTTATGGGTTCCATTATTGTGTTGTGAGCTACCTTTCTCTTTGTAGTGCAATTCTAATGAGGGGAGTGAACTGGCAAGCGCACAAAAGTTTAAAAAAAAGAAAAAGAAAAGAAAATACTTGTTCTTTTAGTGATATACTTTGTGGTTCCATCGAAATATGATTTACTGAGAACCATAATGTTGGGGAGAAGCCCCTATGCCGAGATCTAGTACCAATTGCCGAGAGAAGATAAACCAAACAATCAATCAAGCACAAACACAATCAACACCAGATTTTACGTGGTTCGGTGAGATGCCTAACATCCACGGGGCAAGGGGGGTTTTCACTATTAGAAATCAAGGGGATACAACTAGGGTTACAAATCTCTCATAAACCCTCAACAAATCAACTCTTGATCTCACCAATTGCTCCTAGAATAGAAGCCCAAGAACTCACCCTCAATGGCTGCTAAAACCCCTTACTTACAAACCCTAAAACCGAGTTTGGGTATTTATAAAAAACCCAAACGAAACGGGTCTGAAAAACAGACCCAAACCAAAACCGCTTCGGCGGTCGACCGGTGTGGTCGACCGCCCTCCATCCAGCAACAGCTCCATTGTCCAGAGACTTCTGCGGTCGATCGCGGTGGTCGACCGACCCGAAAGCAGAAACTTCTGCGGTCGACCGCCGCGGTCGACCGCCACTGATCCAAACGCCCAGTAACCAATGTGCACGAAAGCGGTCGACCGCGCTGGTCGACCGCCACCCTGTCAACCTGAATACTGAGCCTCTGATTCTGCCAATCTGCTGTCAATTCTACAAATCTCCACCTCGACGAACGTTTTCCCAAAACTGAGCCGACACCGACCAAACAAATGCCTCAACTGCTGCATCCAGTACGCCATGGCAACGGACTCATGACAACGGACTCCATCTACAACACGTCGAGACCCAAACGGGAGTGCGACCACTCAACCCCAAAACAACTGTGTCTACTCACCAAATCGAACTGAGTCGATACCAACCAAACGGGAGTGCAAACACTCATCCCAAACCAATAGTGTCTACTCACCAAATCGGCTGCATTAAAAACTGACTGCCTACGTATCCTCTTCAAGGAATCAAGCCTTCACGTAGTTCACCCTATGGCCTCCAAAGGCCTCAATCCAACCTGCGGCTGATAGCATCATCAACGACCCCAATCTGAAAACAATCCAACACCTCCACCTGAGATGTAACAATGGCCGTATCCAAGCTATATCCACCAGCTGCACTAGAATCTATCAACTCGTCATCCGCATCTGTATCCAAATGACTCTCACGCTGTGCCACCTCAGTTAGAAATCCTAATAATACAGAATGACTTGGAGTATGTAGAGTAAGATCCACCCAATGTGGAGTAGCATCACTCTCCACCCGCTGCGGTATCCCTCTGATCTGATCCATACTCTCTACCTGTCAAGAGTCCAAAGTGACAAACATGTTCAGACCAAACTCAGAAGCTCCCCACTGATAGACGAACGAGCCTCTGAATCCCAAATACGCAATCGGATCCAATGTCACATCCACGATGTGACCAAGTGCTGGGTAGCCTAATATCCGACGCCAACCAAAATCTGAAACAGCTCCATCAGATCTAACAACTCTATACGCAGCAGTCGGCAACCTCATAAGATGACCCAAACCTGTCGAAGCCTGAATACCAGATCCACTGCTCGACAACCAACGCCGATCCTCCTCCAGAAAAGAACGGCTCACTAAATCCGCCATCTCATCACGTCACCCTATTGTCTCCTCTTCTCTGAAGTGTCTCCAACTATCATGAGCTCGGCACCAATGCAAGAAAGGACTCCTACTAGAACAAGTACGACTGGTAACATTTCTGCCCATACACCTCCTCCAACTGTTACGGACTACTAGGGCTTTATACCAATGGGACTTGGTTGCAACCCAAATATGCCTAGTACAATCCCTAACATAGAAAATAAAATAACGATTACCTCCCGATGACGCCTCCTCGGAAAGCCCCCCAATGCCTGACTGAACACCTCCAATAAGACCCCTCGATCGATGGATAGAAGTGTTGAACTCCACCTCGGTCTTCTTGCCCATCCTAATGTGCTCACAGGACTTCAATCTGCAGGTCATAGCACTCATCAACAATCTGTGCACGGTATAACCAACAAAATATCCTAGCACCAAACAATGCTACAGTCTAGCCATAGAAGTCGTCAGCGCTCTATCAATCTCCGTGCTCTCAAGCAAATAATATAAGTTACTCCTCCTGACGCCCTTCATCACAATCATGGACCCCGATGTGACCTTCAAGCGTGAATCCGCCAAAGTCACCCTATAGCATGCTGCCTCCAATACACCAAGTGAAATGATGTTCTTCCTCAGTTGAGGAACGAACCTCACGTCAGCCAACTCCTGAATCATCCCGTCACTCATCCGAATCCGAACGGTACCAATACCACCAATAGAGCATCTGTGATCATTACCCATGAGAACAACATCCCCTCTTTCTAATTCATGAAAGCTGGAGAACCAATCCCTTCTAGGGCATATGTGGTAAGTAGCACCAGAATTCAACATCCACTCGGTGGAGTCGGCAACATCAACTGACGGAAGAACTGGGCACGAATAGCCCGAAGAATTTGAATCTGAAACATCGCTACTAGCCTTGGCAACATTCACCTCTGAGGCTTGAATAGCTTTCCCTTTATTCTTCGTGGCTTGCAATTTTGGGCATTCAGCTTTCCAATGTTCATCCTCTCTACAAAAGGCACACTGATTCCTACCAACTGCAGGATGCCCCCCTTTAGACTGCGATCTCCTATCACAGTTTGGACTTTTAGCTCTTGCAACCAATGCCCCCGCAACCGGCTCAATGGAAGTCTCCTTATCCTTCTTTCGAAGTTGATAATTCACAAGAGCTGCGGTGATCTCATTATACGAAAGAGATGCATTCCCATTAATAAGAGTGAGGACGAATGTCTCGTATTTCTCGTCGGGCAAGGAACTCAATAACAACAATGTCTTGTCTTCATCTTCAACTATAACATCTACATTCGTCAAATCTGCAAGTAGCTTCGTATAGTGGTTCATGTGATCACTGATGGATGTCCCCTTCTTCAATTGGAAGTGATAAAGCCTCCTCTTCAAATACAAACGATTTTCGACGCTCTTCGTTAAATATTTGCTCTCTAGGACCTCCTAAATCTTCTTTGCCGAAGTTTTATTCATCACATCATATTTTAGATCTTGGGTAAGGCAAGACCTAATCACACCACACGCCGTTCTATTCATTTTATTCCAAACCTTTTCATCCATGTTGTCCGGTTTCCCGTCCAACTCCAACGTATCTTCCAGATTTTGCGCATTTAGCGCATCCATGACTTCACATCTCCAAAGTCCAAAATTATTTGTGCCGTTGAACTTTTCCACATCTATTTTCATAGAATGTATACTCAAACTTTGGACGGCCTTCACACTAGAAAAACCCTCCCTATTTTTATCTTTTCCGGCCATATATCTCAAAGCACCCAATAAACAATTGCGGAACAAATAGAAAATAGATCCAAAAATTGACCAAAGATAAAATTTTTACCACAAAGATTCTACCTTTATCACCAATCAAAGCTTTAGAGAAACTTCCCAACTAATCTACACCTCCAAAAAGCCCAAGCGTTGTCCGGAGCTCTGACACCACTTGTTGGGGAGAAGCCCCTATGCCGAGATCCAATACCAATTGCCGAGAGAAGATAAACCAAACAATCAATCAAGCACAAACACAATCAACACCAGATTTTACGTGGTTCGGCGAGATGCCTACGTTCACGGGGCAAGGAATGGGGGGTTTCACTATTAGAAATCAAGGGGATACAACTAGGGTTACAAATCTCTCATAAACCCTCAACAAATCAACTCTTGATCTCACCAATTACTCCTAGAATAGAAGCCCAAGAACTCACCCTCAATGGCTGCTAAAACCCCTTGCTTACAAACCCTAAAACCGAGTTTGGGTATTTATAGAAAACTCAAACGAAACGGGTCTGGAAAACAGACCCAGTCCAAAACCGCTTCGGCGGTTGACCACACCGGTCGACCGCCCTCCATCCAACAGCAGCTCCATTGTCCAGAGACTTCTGCGGTCGACCGCGACGGTCGACCGACCCGAAAGCAGAAACTTCTGCGGTTGACCGCCGCGGTCGACCACCACTGATCCAAACGCCCAGTAACCAATGTGCACGAAAGCGGTCGACCGCACCGGTCGACCGCCATCCTGTCAACCTGAATCCTGAGCCCCTGATTCTGCCAATCTGCTGCCAATTCTACACATAAGAGTGTCTTCTATCTGTGTTTATGGCTTGAAATTTTTTAAAGTACATACTAACATTTTAGTCTGGAGCATTGAAATATTTACTTTTTAATGTCCAACAATCCAGTACTAATTTATTATCTTTTACATTTCAGGTACTTCTAGAGTTGCACAAGATTCTGACTCATGATCGAAAATTGAACTCAATTTAGCGAAATTGTCATGGATGTAGAGATTTTCTTTTGCATTTTGTTTGTTCATTATTACCTTTTCAAAATAAAAGATTAGCAAAAAATTGAATATACTTATATATTTCTTTTATTGCGGTTTTGAAGCTTTGAAGGATAGTTCTTTCATATATTGAGGATGGATCCTTTCCAAGAAAAGACATTGAGGATCAATGTTGCAAGAGCTTTTTTTCCTTATGTATTTGGCGATTAAGAAAATGATATTAGGAAAATAAAAAGAAAAGGAAAACAAATGCCAAAAGTCTATTGCCAGTATATGTAGTTTTTGTATTTCATCAGTAGAGATCCTATCAGAACTATCTCTATAGGGGTGGGATGATCTACACCATAAATAAGATAGTAACCATTTAACTACTGGAGAATGGTATAGATTACCAATTTTAATGGGTATTATGATAGCTTACTCGCATGTCATAGTCATCATTCATCATTGATGCTTATTTTCTCATAAGAAATAAAATAAAATAAAATTATTTTCTCATAAGAAATAAAATAAAATAAAATTTAAGTTCCTCTTCTTAAATAAGTGCTTCCGCATGTAAACTCCAAATATGGTGTGTTCCCTTTTTTTTGAAATTGTATATTACCTTACTCTGGTTTGACTCTTTACAATTAACTCCAAGAAATATTACCTTTTACTCTGTATAAAAAGGAGAAATTTAAATAAAATATTCCAATATTTTATTCCTGTTCAACAAAACAAAAAATTCATATCAAATTATCTTATGTGTGAGCTAGACCTTAACATAGAGCAATAATAATCTCTAAAAAAATCAATTTTTTTTTTTTGATTTATTAGTTGCAATTCAAGACTAATTTCATAAAGCAGTACTGTGGGTTCATAATTATTTAAAAAAAATCTCTTTGTTGAAATTGTTTAAAAGTTTTAGTTAGAACATCCTGCTTCCTACTTCTTTTGAAGTATGATATACCCAGATACAACTGTATATAATGCCGAAAAATTCTTACCAATTTAATATAAAATATGCTTTCAACACGATAAAGATTGTGAACTAGTTATTGCCATTTTGAGATGGAATTGTGATTTTTGGAGTTATCATCTATAGCAAGTCTAAAATTATGCCGTTTGGTTTCTTTTCATATCCGTATTCAAATTTTATTCTATAAAAGGCACCCTAATATCTCCATTAAACATAAAGATTTCAAAAAAAAATTCTTTACCAAAACAATTTTCTTTCAAAATCATCATAACTAGGGTTAAAGAAGCCATTCTACACTGCTTCTTCCCCAAAAAACCAAGGCGTCAATATCAAAGGTTTGCTACTTCTAATTATGTTCTCAATTATTTCTTTGTTCTATTTTTAAATTTTATAATTTCTCGTAAATCTTATTATAATTTTCTTATCTTTTGAATATAGAAGTAGTAGATGAAGCAGCAATTGCAACTAGAATAGCAATGAAATTTAAGATATTTTCAACAATTATTGATCTTCATTATGGGCACAGCTAGCATTATCAGTTCCTCTATTCTGTGATATTTTCAGGGTGTATAGATCAGTATTTGCATAGAAAAAAAAATACTATTGTTATGAGAATAAAATTAAAAAATATATATGAATTAATGGAATAAAAATCCTCTTATTTACCAAAAAAAAATACCATTTAAGTTTTCACAGCCCAGACGTGTTTTGCCTCAAAAAAATAATCCAATTATGTTCCTTTGCCATCAAGACAAAAAGTAATTAAATACAGGATTAATAGAGCTAAGACCTAGGTAAAAGATAATAGTACAACTGTGGAAAATCTTAAAATCCAAACTAATATAGGATATTATAACGGACGCATTAAATTCCTCTTAAAAGTTTTAGTTTAATTATGTTTCCTAATTCTTTGATAGATAGATGTTTTGAGATAGAATTCAGAACTTAATTTCAAGTTATATATCACTTGTACGAGTTTTATGATAATATTTAAATTTGTATGAAAATCCAAATCCAACTCCAAATAGAATTTAAATTATAATCCCCCGTCTGTTTCCGTTACCTAATAGCACTCGAATTCAATCCACATAAAAGTCATCTCCGAATCTTTCATTAAACATAAAGATTTCATAGAATTTCTTCTTCTCAAAAAAAAAAAAAAAAAAAAAAAAAAAAAAAAAACAGGTTCTCGACATCCTAGGTACGTTACTTGGTGCATTCACGATTATTTTTTTTCTTTGGTTCTAAAATTTTGCAATTTTTATGAGATCATTTCTTGGCTTTTTATCGACAGTAGATAGTCACAGCTTTTTGTTCTTAAAGATCGTTGCAGGTAAAACTCGAAGAATCATGACGAGCAATATTCCTCCGGTCTTCTTCGATCACCAGTTCGAAGAATCGTGGTTCCACCATCCAATGCAAATGTCAGTGCCAAGCCAAAGCCAGAGCCAAGAAGAGCAACACCGTTCGAAAAGACCGAGGTTTTCGAACTTCCCTCCCGCGGACGTGCCCCAAAACCCTAACCCTAGCGCTAACCCTACCTCGTCGATATTCTTCAAGACGAGACCATGCAAGATGTTCGACCAAGGCCACTGCCCGCACGGGCAGAACTGCACCTTCGCGCACGGGCCTCAGGATCTTCGCCAGCCGCCACCAAATTGGCGGGAGTTCGTCGCGAGAGACTCGTCGTCGTTCGCTAGGGTTTGCGCAGGCGGGGAGATGTCTTCGCATGGCGATAACCCTAGGGTTTTTGGTAGTTTTGGCGGGGGTGGGCATGGCAACGATAAGAGATCGATGTTTTGGAAGACGAGGCTTTGTCATAAGTTTGAGAAGTCTGGGCATTGCACGTATGGAGATGATTGTCAATATGCTCATGGATTAGCAGGTAATTAATAATATATCATCACCCTTCATCTTACTTTTTTTTGTTTTATCATTATTATTATTATTATTATTTACTTTCTTGATCAGTGATCCAAAACAGTATCAATTTTCGTAATTAAAGTCAAGCTAATTTTAATTATGAATGATTCTTGGATTTTGTTTACTTCAGTTGTTTTATCAGCTCCTTTTCGTGGCTCAATAAGCAAACTTATCCTGAAGTTACTAATTTCTTTATCATCATAAAATGATTTAAAGCTCTTTTCAGTTACATTTTATTGATAATCTCGCATATGCAGCTTATTCATGTAAGTACTTGTGCTCCTAATGATAATTGAGAAAAATAAACCTTTCATATTAAATAGTATTCTTCTTCAAACACTATCTTATGAGACCGAGCTACCCATCCTTTATCTTTAAAAAAAAAACTATTTTATGATGATTTTATTTAAGACACTCTATTTTGTTATATAAAAAAAAAATTAATTTCTTACCTCAAAAAGACGTTAAAAATCTGTACTACTCTGTATTTTTTTACACAGAGCTAAAAAAGCTTGGAGCTGATACGAACACAAGAAGAGCAAGTTTCGAAATAACTCCTTCAAAGTGTCCTCCAGAAGTGGCTCGTGCTCCTCCTCCTCCTCCTCCTCATGCCGCGACTCCCGCAGTGGGTAACGATCAAGAATCGGCAAGGAACTTTAGATGGCCAAAAAAATTATTTGGCATATACGCCGATGATTTGATTTAGATGCAAAAAATCCCTCGTGCAAGCAGAAATCTAGTGGGTTGTTTTAATTGTTGGTTCAAAATTTGAAAAATTTGCATACACGAGCTTTAATAAAATATAATTATACATGTTATCCTCAATGTATTACTTGGCCACCCAACTTGTAGTTTTCTTGTTCTGATGTTAGTTCGGAATAAAATGTATTCCCTCTGCTATTCTTTGCAGTAAAAAAGATCCAAATTTGTATGAATTTTTATGATCAATATATTTTGGAAGTTTCTTTCAAATTTCTGTTTTAATTAACAAGCTAAGCATGATTTATTAGTTATATGCTCCAGAATCTTATTATATATCTTCTGTCTCAACAAATGGAGAGAATTATAATGCTCCATCCTTCAAATATCTTTGTCCCTATTTTGGCAGTTCTTTGATGAGTTAGTTTTAATGTGTGACGCGTTAAGAAAAAAATGTTAAATTATCTTAATCCGGTTAAATTAGGATCGATAACCCCATACATAAAGTTTATTAAACCATTGAGGTTTACAATTGTTAATTTGATAAAAGAGAGTTTCTTAATTCGCAACCAAAGTCTTAATTGGTTTCTAACCTATCTAAATAAGTTTATTAGTAAACCCCCTAATTTTGAACGATTACCTCTTTTTGACCCTTGTAGAAGTATATCTTGTTACGAGTAAGAATTTTATCAGAACAGTCTATAAAAGAGGTGATCAATAGTGTAAGGTCACCAGTAATATGATAGAATCCCCTACCGTCTCGTTATCACCTTTTTATTGTGGTGACGGGGAAACCTTGGTCAGTTGGAGCTAATGAGCCCGAGCTCGAACCACCACTCCCCTGAGTATTAAGGCCACGTGAGGCCCGTCCTTCAGTGGAGAGGCACCTGCTCATAGACCGTTCTGCCAGCAAGGACCCCCAGCTGACTGAGTAACCCCCACTAACCACCACGCTCACTAGTAGGGGATAGTTGAGTTTGTGAATGGGGCTTCGAACTTGGGGTACTCAGTAGGAAATTTCCAGCCTTTCCACCTGACAACCCACGGGTGGTTTGTTATCTCACTTTATTTCTTGCAAATTAAAAATTAACTTTTTGTACTGGAGGGGCTAAGAAAGTGTTAACTCTTCTTAACCTATCACTTAACTCATTGCTAGCCAACACCCCTATGCATATAAGTATTACTGTTAAAGTAAGAGAGAGAGAGAATCTTGGGTAAATTTCCCTTGAGTTGAATATTAAGTGTGCACATATATTTATACAAGTAGAGGAGTGTGAGGTGTGTTCTCTCAAGCAATGTGGGACTAAAACCCACTACAATACACTATTATCAACAGCCCCCTTCAAACTCATGTTGGATCAAACAAAGTGAGTTTGCGTACAAGAAACTAGAACCGATGAACAGGTAAGACCTTTGTGAAGAAATCTGCAAGCTCGTCAGCGGATGAAACATGAGGAAGTAGAATTGTCTTGTCCTTGATAACTTGGTGACGGACAAAATAAGCGTCGATCTTAATATGTTTGGTCCTTTCATGAAATACTGGATTATTAGCAATCTGGATGGCACTCTTATTATCACAGTAGAGAGGAGTAGGAGTAGTAATAAAAATGTCAAAATCACTGAGAAGACGACGAAGATGAATAATCTCTTTAGCTCTTGTGGACATTGCACGATACTCTGCCTCGGTACTGGAAAGAACAATAACATCTTGTTTCTTACTTCGCTAGGAAATAAGAGAATCACTAAGAAATATATAATAACCTGTGGTAGACTTTCTGGTAGTTGGATCAACAGCCCAATCAGCATCAGAATATGCACAAATCTCTAACTTAGATGTAGCAGGAAACAAAAGAGAGCGAGTTCTAGTACCCCAGAGGTACCGAAGAATCCGTAATAAGACAGCATAGTGTACAGAATGTGTGGCACTAACAAATTGACTGACAATACCAACAGCATGAGAGATATCTGGTCGAGAGATGCACAAATAGACCAACTGGCCAATAAGATGTCGATATCGGGTAGGATCAGATAGAGGCCCACCGTTAGTAGAACAAAGTTTGACATTCTGCTGGGGTGGAGTATCGACAGTTGCATTATTAGTTAGCTCAGCTTGATTTAGAATATCTGAGAGATACTTCTGTTGAGATAGTAATACACCCTGCGGGCCTTGAGAAATTTCTAGACCAAGAAAATACCGAAGAGATCCAAGATCTTTCATGTGGAACTGTTGTTGTAACTGAGATTTTGCGTATTGTATACCTGTCATATCATCACCTGTAATGATCATATCATCTACATAGATGAGTAATAAAACTCTGCCACACGATGTAGTGCGAACAAACAGAGAATCATCTTGATAACTTTCCATAAAGCCCGCTTTAAGCACGACATCACAAAAACACTCAAATCAATCGTGGGGTGCCTGCTTGAGACCATAAACAGCACGACGAATGAGGCATACATGTCCCGAAGGAATATTTGATCCTGGAGACGGTTGCATATATACGGTCTATGATAAAGAGCCATGAAGAAAAGCATTTTTGACATCCATCTGATATAAGGGCCAACGATGAGCAGCAGCGACCGCAATGAGAGTACGAACAGTGGCCATCTGAGCAACAAGAGCAAAGGTCTTCTCATAATCAATACCTTGTTGCTGAGTAAAACCTCGAGCCACTAAACGAGCTTTTCGACGTTCAATGGTGCCATCAGGACAAAACTTGACCTTATAAACCCATTTACTGTCAAAAAGAGAGATCCCAGGAGGACAGGGAACAACATCCTAGGTATGAATTTGCTGAAAGGGTTGAAATTCCTCAGCCATAGCCTGTTGCCACTCTGGAATTTGAACTGCCTCTTGGAAGGACTTTGGCTCAATAATAGTATGAATGACAGCAAGAAAGTTATGAAAGATAGGTGAATAAGAAGTAACCGAAGCATACCAGGCAGGCATGACATGTGGGCGTTTGCCTCGACGAAGAGCAAGAGGAACCTCAGGCGGGGAGATGCTGGCGCAGGTGCATGGAGATCAACAGTATTTTTTGAAGTGAGAGTTGTGTCCACGGGATATGGATTAGATGGTGTAAGAGAAGACTCGGGTGAGGAAGAGTCAATAGAAAAAGAGGGAGAGATGTCAGGGAGATCTCGAAAGGAAAACTAAGGTGAAGAAGTGGGTGATGCAGTTGACGGGGAAGCATGATCAGTAGAGTGGAGGAAATTAAAGTCATCAGAAGCAGAATAATACGGAGAATCCTCTTCGAATTGAACATGATGAGATATATGAACTCGACGAGTTACGGGATCATAACAACGATAACCTCGATGTTCTGAACTAATTCCTAAATAAACACAAGAAACAGCTCTGGGAGACAATTTATCACGTTCGTGAGATGCAAAAGAACAAAACATCGACAACCAAAAGCGCGAACTAGATCATAACGGGGAGGATGAGTATAAACGCGACTATAAGGAGTAGCACCGGAAAGAGAGCTAGATGGAATGATATTAATGGCATGAGTTACAGTGAGAATAGCCTCAGCCCAGAAATGACGAGGAATAGAGTAAGAAATGAGCATTGATCGAGCAGTATCGAGGATATGACGATGTTTGCGTTCAGCAACACCATTTTGCTCATGAGTATAGGGATATGACTGTTGAAAGATAGTCCCATGAGAGGACATGATAGAGCGCATGGTAGAGGATAGGTACTCTTTGGCACAATCAGCACAAAAAACTTTAATATGAGATTACCATTGAGTGAAAATCATAGCAGTGAAGGTTTGATAAGCAGTAAGTACGTCAGAACGATTCTTAAGTAGGTAAACCCATGTAAAACGAGAGAAATCGCCAATAAAGCTAACATAATATAAGTAGCCAGATGAAGAAGGCAAATGAGCTGGCCCCCAAATATCAGAATGTACTAAATCAAATAAGAAAGTGAATACGGATGTACTCATTTTAAATGGTAAAGCAGTGAATTTAGCTAATTTGTAACCAGTACATGACTCAATACTAGAACTAGATGATATAGGACCAAGTACTCCAGACTGAATAAGACTCTTCAGCCTTTTATTAGACAAATAACCAAGTCGTCTATGCCATAAATTAGCAGGAAGCGAGGTAGAGGGTTTTGACGAACGAAGAGAAGCAACAAGAGAACGTGGACGTATGGACTCTGGAAGGTGAAGATATTCCAGAAAATATAGTTTGTGCCTCCTACGACCCACCCCAACCATCTTTCCGTCTGTGGATCCTGCACAATACAAGTATCAGAAGAAAATAAGACAAACAGGCCCGTCATGCATAAAGAGCTAATAGAAATTAAATTCAAGCACAACTGAGGAGCCACATAGACGGGACTAAGTGTTAGACGACCAGAAGGATCATTTTGTGGGGGTAATAGAGCCATACTGAGTAATGGACAATGGTTGTCCAGCAGCTGTGTAGATATGAGGAAGAGAGGATGAAGTAAAGACAGAAGATAAAAGTGAGGCATTACAAGTCATATGAAAGGAACAACTAGAATCAAAAATTCAGAGATCATTCATACCAGAGACCGAAGGATTAGCTAAAGAACCAGCAAAATGCATACCAGAGAGTTGTGCGGCGTATGTAGAGGTGATATGTTGAAAAGCATCAAGTTGACGGCGAAGACTTTCAATAGCTTGAATAGTAGAGTCTAAAGTAGTAGAAGGTATAGTATTGACCAACAATCCTGGTGTACGAGAGGGTTGAGACTGAGGGGGTCGCTGACCACGACTAGTACCTGAGGAACGTAACTCAGGATGAAGCTTGAAGCGTGTCTCAATGCGGTGTCCTTCCTTCTTGCAATACTTGCAAGAGAGCTTAGATCGAGCCTGTGGAGAAGTATGACTCATAACAGGAGCAGTGACAGGTACAGACAAAACAGTCTCGAGTGAAGAGGTAGGAGTGTCTGTTGATAAATTGAGTCGTGATGTCTGCTGTCGGGTCTCATAAGCAGTGAGAGCTCCCATAACTGAGGCCAAAGTCGGAAATTAAGGCTGATGAAGTAGTTGATCAGCCATAGTTGAATATTCAGGAAGGGACTGAAACAGTTGATGCACCTCATGCCGTTCGTACCAGGCTAGCCGGTCTTCATATGTGGAATTACGTCCAGGAAGCATAGAGCGTAACTCTGTCTAAAAAGCTTGCATTTGTCCAAAATGGGACTGCAGAGATGAACTATCTTTGCGTTGTAGAGCAATGCATTGCAGAAGATATGCCTCCCGTGCACCCGAGCACTCAGTGAAACGCTCAGTGAGACGAGTCCACATGGCCCGAGAAGAGGGAAGCGAGCCAATCTCGACAGTGGGACCAAAGCCAACACAGCGAGTGAGATAATCTATGACACGAAATTCCTGCAATTGCTACTCTGAACTCTCCTTGACATAAAGAGCACGAGCAGTCTGAAGATCGACATCACCACTGTCAGAGGCAATAGTACTGGATGAAGTAACAGTGCTAATGGGTGGTGGAACTGTTCCCGTACTGGTGAGATGATCAAGCAAACCAGCGCCACGCAAGGCATTGGTGACAATGGTGGACCATCCTGCCCAGTCACTTTGATCATTGAGGGGCAAAGATGGTTTGAGAATCTTCTCTGAAGGAGCCATAACAACAATATTGAGACGTCAAAATGCCGTTACTGACTGTGAAACGGCAATGTCGTTCATTTGAGGCCGAGAGACGGCTTGAAACGACGATGCCGTTAATTTACGACCGAGAGACGGTCTTGAAACGGTAAGGCCGTTAAAATAGAACCCGAATGTTAGAATAAAACCTGAAGGTTTAAAATAGAACCCGAAGGTTAGAATGAAACCCGAAGGTTAAACGAGAACGCGAAACGCGTTAAGAGGCCGCAAAACGGCAAGGCCAAAATATCTGGCAGATGAACGCTAAAAAAACATTAAATGACTGCAAAGCAACAAGGCCAAGATTTGGCAAAAGAACGCAGAAGCGTTAAAAATTTTTATTAGAAGGAAAATAGCCCTAGCTCTGATACCATGTTAAAATAAGAGAGAGAGAGAATCTTGGATAAATTTCCCTTGAGTTGAATATTGAGTGTGCACATATATTTATACAAGTAGAGAAGTGTGAGGTGTGTTCTCCCAAGCAATGTGGGACTAAAACCCACTATAATACACTATTATCAACAATTACAATTGGCGTTGAGACCTATGTAAGACGCGTGTGAGATTCTCTTTGAGTTTCATACAAACAGTGTGAAAAACTCAGTGCCTCACTCTATATATACACACACATATCAAACTTAATTTCTCGCATAGAACACGCCAAAAAAAAAATATTCTTATAAAACCCCTCTCACATAGAGAGAGAATCTAATTAAAGATGGCTGGTCTGCAAAGGTCAAGTGAGACCTTCAGAAGATCAGGCTCGTCGGGGTTAGTTTGGGAGGACAGATTCCTGTCGGAAGATCCTATGAAACAAACGAAGAAGCCGTCGAAGGCGGAAGGAGGCTCCGAGCTCCGCCACTCCCGCAGCACCGGCTCCCTGCACATGCAGGGTGGCGGCGGACGCCACGGGCACAGCACGGTCCACGTGTCGCCCGTGGTGGACCCGCCGTCGCCGAAGATCTCCGGCTGCGGCTTCTGCGCGGTCTTCAGGAAGGCTGACAGCATGGAGAGGAGGAGGACCAAGAGCAAGAGGACCGGTCATCGCTAGCGTCTGAAGATCGAGGAGGCTGAAATTGACGTGGTTAGCTTTTGCCCGGAGTCTTTTTCTTCCAAATTTTATTTGGGTTATTTGCACTTTAGTCCTTAAAGTTTCAGCCTGAAGCTCTGTTTTGACAAATTGATACCGAAAGCCCTAACTTTTAAATTTTTATTTCTCGTTTACCTTTTAATGTTGATATTAATTTCTGAGAACAAAATTAACGTCGAATTTCTTACGCTCTATGTAGAGATATCAAATTGTCAAAATTGAACTTCGGAGCGTTATCGGTATTAAAAAGGGTGAAACCTTGGAAAATAAGAGTGCAAATAATTCTTTTTCCTTTTCTTTGTGTGTGTGTGTGTTTTTTTTTTTTTTTTATTAACATGATTTGTGTTGTAACTAGACATGTGGAGCAGAGTTGCATATTGTCCACATAGAGCAAATATTTTTTCTTTTTATTCTTACAAAAATATTGGTAAATTTGTGTTCTATGTTTGGAAAGTCTAGTTTCATCCTTGCATGTTGATCCTTCTTGGGTTTGAGGCTTCTCGGTTATGAATTGTTTCTGAATCAAGAAGAGGAAAAGTACACATACATCTAAAATGAGTATATGATGCTCTTCTATGTGCATATGAACAGTGACGGAGCCACATGAGACTTGCCCTAGGCAGCTGCCCAGGGCAAGATTTTTGGAAATATATATATATAGAGAGAGAGAAGAAGATGAAAATACAAGGGGATGTTAAGCGTGATGCATTCACTTACAACATGGCGCTCTATGCAAACAAGGGCCGATGGATAATGCTACCTAAGATTTACTTTTTGCAGTACCTATACTTGCATTATCTTTGGTCATTCTATTCGAGGACAATGGAAAGAAGCTATGAGCACTACAACAAAATGCACTCCGCTCAAAGCTAGGTTTTGTACCGACTCTGACGACGGAGGAGCAGGAGGACGAGGCATCTCCTTCGCCGATGTTTGCGCCTTAGGATTCATCGCCAGCCAGGATTATTTTTTCGCCCAGGGCAAAAAAAAAAATCCTGGCTACGCCACTGCATATGAAGATTTATTGGTTTGCTTTTCGCAAAATATAATTATAATTAAAGATGATGGTTTGGTTTGGATGTTGAAGATTAAAGTAGATTACAAAATTATGCTTTGTTTCTAAATTTTTTTTGTTTAGATCATCAATTAAATGGCTAGTTGAACATACGATCAAATGGACATGTATCTATATGGATTTTAGAGATGAGCTTTGGTTTTAAAAGAGTGCATGTTTTTTTCCTTTGGTATTCTTGTAAACCGTAGCTTTGCATCCTATTCGAAAAATTAAATGGAAAAAACTCTAAACCTTCAATATGCTGGTGCACATCACATGGAACTAACTTTTTTTTATTTTTCTAGAAACCAAGGTGGAAAACAAAGAAGTAGCTCTCTTGTTTGCACCCATGATAGCTCAAAGTTGGCTAGCTTTACACGTTCGATCTCTCATTGTTGTCAAACTGAATATTTCTATATATTATCAATAACATGGAAAGGGTTGGCTGAGGGATTATAACATTAAGGTCCAATTCATAAAGGAAGTTGAAGGTGACCTTAAGAAAGTTTCCACTTCTTTTTGAAACAGTAGGATGGGGTGGGGTTGGGCGGGGGGGGGGGATAAGATAAAGAGTAGCATTTGCGTTCCACTATCAATGCACCAAGGGGGACATGGATATTTCTTTTTAGTGGAGTAGTTGACCAGGCCGTGAGGATTAATTGCAGATAACACCCTCCTTAGCGTAAATAGTCGGTTTCCATGAAATGAATTCACATTATAGAGGACCAAAGTAGCGGGAGGCTTTTATTCACTTTATAGAGGAAATTTTTACTATCATCATTTAGGTGTACTCGTTGAATTTGGATGCTCCTGTCTACTTAAAAAAAAAAACAGAGGGTGGGCATGGTGTTCTTTTTTCAGCCGTTCATTCATACAGTCACGATGGGGATTCGTTGGTATCGTGAAAGAAACAAGCAGGACAAGCGATCCTGCAAAGGGATCCCTGTGGGTGGAACATATATCGTTTTCAATTCTAAAGTAATGTTAGGTATGAGCATCAGCGCCATCAATATCAGTACAATTATAATATCGTATGGGTGCAATCAGACTCCCATATAAACTTGAACAAGGCAATTTAGTTGAGCCCCTGCTCTTGATCGAAAGCCTTGTTGAGATGAGGGAGAAGGTAAGAATTCAAGGGTCGGACTCGGCCATACCACCTTTCTGGTGGTTGGCCTCGGTGACTATGCGCGCACAGAACACTGCCAATGGAAGCCGCGCTCTACTCGCGAATACAACAGCTTGAGGCAAACATATACGAATGTCATCACTAACTTTAAAATTTGTACTGGGAAGCATGCTATTCCTCTGTAGGATTTCTTTCGGATGCTAGAATGAACTTTGGGGAGGCATTTTGCACAAAAGCATCATAAATCATTTTCATGAGAGCAAACTATCATCACTTTTCTCACTAAACTACCACATCCGACGGCAGTATGAGCAAGTTTTTACTTCACACATGGCATGTTTTGGACAGTTTTCATCCTATTCACACTTCATCTTCTATACTACTTCCCTTCCTCCTCTTTTCAGGGTATTCAAGCCATTAATAACATCAGCAACAATTTTCAGTAGCCACGACATCTCTCTGTCGTTATAAAAGTACGAAACATACTTCCCAAATAAAGAAAACTTTCCCAACTTTCATGGTAGTTTAGCAAAAACAGTTGAAAACATGATTTCTTTCAGATGCAAGTTCTTTAAAGAAGTTCATGAAGGTTGCAAAAAGAAGAAAAATGCACATTAAATACAGCTCAAGCAACTAGGTAGTTTTACTCGCATATAATCTCAACTTTCTCAATTGAAGGTATCTTGCATAAAATCTAGAATGTGATGTTTGGTGAAGGGCTGATTCAGATTACATTGGATGAAACCCAACAAAACAAGGTAAAGAGGTAATATGTAAACAACATCAGAAGCGAAGTTTCTCTGTGCATTAAGGAAACTTGATTTACAAGTATTTTCTAGCAAGAGCTCGAACTTTTGTATCAAAGTGCGACGAAGTTATCCGTGACCCAGGTAAATATAGAGGATTCAACAGAATCTGTACAGATTTTTAGAAAGAATATATTAGTATGAACACTTTGAATTCAGATGAAGTTTACAAGGTTGACTTAGACTAGTATGAAATGAATCGTATTGTCCTTACACAAGCATACAGAACAGTAAGACAGCAAAGTTAGAATTAAGGAAAAGCATTTCTGCAAGAAAAAAAAATCTAGTCATATAATATCCATACAGCCAAACTAGCTACCAAGGTAAGATCTATTGGCACACAGTACCTTTTCCTTTCTTTTTCAGCATTTTACGAGGTGACCTACCGAATTTGCTTGTGCGTATGTGTGCTTCTTGGTGTTTTTGTTGTTGGGTTCTTTTTTTTTTTTTTTTGGGTGGGGTTGGGGGGGGGGGGCGGGCCCCCCGTTATTTGTTCAGAATTGGTAGTCTGGATTGGGACTTTTTGCTGGATTTTGATTTAAAGTGGTTATTCGTTACTAGGATTTGAAATTAAATTTAAAATGTTATTCGTTTAGGACTAAGACTTGGATTCAAATTTAGGGAGTTATTCGTTTAGGACTAAGATTTGGATTTAAAATTTTAAGGTGTTATTCGTTTAGGATTAAGATTCAGATTTAAATTTAAACGTTATCCATCTAGGATACAACTACATATTTTCAACCTCAAACAGTCCAAAGAAAATTTTGTGCGTTTCATATTCTCATCCCAGATTTTATTAGAAGCTCTATTCTATTTTAGTATTAAATACAATTCTTTTATACACACACACATATATATATAATAATACTATTATAAAAGAGGATTGTGGTGTTACAACATTTCTTCCTAAAATGCCCATCACCTTATGTTAAAACACATGCATGCATGCATAAATCACATACGTACATGGATGAAAATACAAATATAAGACACATAAATGCATGCATGAATACACATACATACTCAATTTTCATAATCTCTCCAACAATTACCATTAATTTTTCATTTAACCATTCACTCATAGCCTTCCTCCACTAACTCTCACTAACACCACAATTAGTTATCTACTAATTGCCCCATCTCTCCAACTTCCATCATCACTTTTATCAACTTTCTATTATAAAAAATGTCTAATATGTCTTTTGTGTATAAGACTAAGAAGGATGGAAAAGGTTTCTTTTGGTTATGCTTTAATTTACCATTATTTTCCTGTCTAATGGTAATGGAAACTTTTTTTAGGATATTGCACATCCACAACCCCAACCCCAACCCCACCCCTCCCCCAAAAATAATAGTAATAAAAAGCACCCTCAACCCATTTACTAGCACTTAAAATCATTGTAATGCAATTTTATATAATTATAAATTATAATTGGAATGCATAAATCACATACATAAATGGATGAAAATACAAATATAAAACACTTATATCCATGCATGAATACACATACATACTCAATTTTCATAACCTCTCCAATAATTACCACTAATTTTTCATTTAACAATTCACTCATAGCCTTGCTCCACTAACTCTCACTAACACCACAATTAATTGTATACTAATTGCTCCATCTCTCCAACTTTCATCATCACCTTTCTCAACTTTTTCTTATAAAAAAAATGTCTTATATGTCTTTTGTGTATAAGAATAAGAAGGATGGAAAAGATTTCTTTTGGTTATGCTTTAATTTACCATTATTTTCCTGTCTAATGGTAACAAAAACTTTTTCCTTGTTATTGAACATCCCTAACCCCACCCCCACCCCTCGCCCAAAAATAATAATAATAAAAAGCATCCTCAAGCCATTTACTAGCACTTAACATCATTGGAATGCAATTCTTATATAATTATAAATTGTAAGTATCAACCCTCTTTTTTCGAGCCCAAACCGGGTATAAACCCGACTAAAACCAAGCCGACTTCGGGCCACGGGCTTTTTGGATAGCCCTTGGAAATTGAAGTAACCAGACACTTATTCATGCAAAATGTTGTGTGTGTGTTTATGAAGATAGTTATTTGCACTAGAGATTGTGTGCGGGTGTGTGCAGGTTAGATAACCCAATCCTCTATAATCTTGGTTGTAGAGCATCTCTACAACTCACCAATCACATCTCCTCCTTGCATGGTGATCCCTATGAATGATATTCACTATATAAATTATATCAACAATTCTTTTATAAATATAAGGCCCACTAAATGATCCAATGCTATTAAAATACATAACTAATTGTAAAAGTTCTCTACGATCAAGGATGTAGAGAGTCCTTGCCCGTGTGTGCATTTGGTGCAATTTACCCCAACAAATAACCATTAATCCTCCACTAATTATCTACGACATCTCAACTATTTTAACTCCACACTTGGCCACCGCGAATGATCAAGATAGTTCCAATATGGGTCCTACGGTCTTGGTTCAATTTCCGACTAGGTTATTAAAAAAACTCCACACTTTCCTATGATCTTTCTGTGCTCTATGTATAAGAAAACATCAAAAATTTCCCATCAAGGAAACAACAAGATTATAAAATTCCACCAAAAAAAGTCACCACATTCTAATGATTTACCCACTTAATCTTTATACATTAAGACTCATTATGACATTGTCCATAAACTCATTAAATAACATTAATTCTTCACTAATTACTTATAACATGTTAATAGCTATAAAATCCTAATGAAATGGTCAATAAGTGTGTCCACATGCAACGCACGTACACAATCCTAGTGTGTGTGTGTATTTGTTATATTTTAAATTTATCCCAAGTAATTAAAAACAAAAGATCTAAATGTTTAATTATGAAACATATGTGAATAAATTTATAAAAAATAAATAGTCATGTGTTATGTTGGAAATTATAAAAAGTAATTTCAAAAAATAAATTTATTTTGCAAACATTTTATTAAGATTTATGATAAGTGAATATCATTTCTCTTTCTTATAAAAATTAGATCAAAAAATTATTACATCTAGATTATCAATATAAACTCAAAATTTTAATCAAATTTTAAACATGCCACCTCAAATTAAAAGCTTCAACTCCTATATTTTTTCTCTTCTCACATGAGTTTGCACGTGTTAAAATTCTAGTTTCTATATAATTTAATTTGTTCTGCTATTCCTTAATCAAAATGAGTGTCTTATGAAATAAATTTTAATTATATTTGATAATAACAATCATCTAATGTTAAAATCCTAAATTCCTAATTACATAGCTTTAAAGTTGAAGAATTCCTCTAAAAAGGTTACTCCGAAAATTAAAATAGTCCATAAATTTTAGTTCGAGAATTCAACCTTTTAACCCAATAATACAAATCAAAAATTCAAGAATTCTACTAAAAAACTAAAAAACCAATCTAAGAATCCATTGCTCTAAACTAAAAAATACTATTCCTAATCCCAATCCAAGAATGTCGAATTCATGGACTATTGCCCTAGTCATACTCAACAATCCGGAACAAATAACACCCCCTACATGTTAACCGTAGTCCTTAAAATTCTGACCTCATTACATCATAATAGCTGAGTGTGCGTTAATACTTGAATTTTCCTCTAAACGACCTGGGTATAAGAATCAGGAAGTTTCCTTAATACCCAAGTATTTAGTTCATAACCAATCTTTCTAATTAATAGCATATTTTTTGGAAGTTAAAGACCAGAAATTATCAACATGTTTGTTCAAGAAGCACAGACTATGTATGTGTAGACAGATAGCTGAGCTATAATATAATTCTGCAATGTTGTAAAATTCATACGGCAACCAACCGGCATCTTTCCTTTTCCAATTGTCAAAAGTTTCAGAATAATTAATCTTGTAAAACATATCTAGGTCCTAAAACTATTTTGAATAACACTAGCGAATTGAGCATGGATAATCAAATTTATCCTGTTTTTTATTAATTGCTGAAGAATTCTGTGAAAATGAAGATCCGAGTGAAAATAAATAATCCATATCCTGTCATGCAAGTGATAACAAAGATGCAGGACAATTTGAAAAGAAGATAAGCGTCTAGCCATACAGAATACGAATTATATATGCCAAAAGAATCAACATTTGTTGTTAGAATTAAAAAAGATGAAATGTGGCCGAGAAGTTCTTTCAGTATAAAATGTAGATGAGAAGCAACAGAATTACCTTAATGTAAAGTTCATGAACCTCTTGGAAAAAACTTTTTATCCCATCCTCATTACGTGAATCATGAAGCAGCATCAATCTAGTGTGTGGATAGAACTGGTTAAGGAAGACAAAGTATTTACACAGTGCTGGACTATACAAAGAAATTATGATGGTCAACATGTTACTAAACGAGAAAACAGGTTAATCAGAATTGTTAACATGTTCCAACATAAACAAGGCACTTTTATAGAATACAATACAATAATAAAATTATCAAGTAGCCCATACTGCAAAGAGTATTTACCATTTAGCTTTCAAAAAAGAATACCTCATTTTCCAACAATCATGTTATTTTATTTACTTCTACAAAAAAAGGCAGAAGTTAACTTTATCACTACTTTGAGAGCTACTGCTCATTTCCTATCCAAAAGATACAAGAATATGTTAGTGTGTTCATCTCCATAAAACTTAAACACCCAAAAAAACCGTTATATAATGAGTTAAGCAGGTATTATCAGCCAAGTCATTTATCCATAAAAAAACAACTGCAACAATAATTTATTTGATAGGATATGACCAGCAGTTACATACACAGACACCACCAAGTCATTGAACCTGTCAATGGCCTTCAAAAACCTGCATGTATCACAGAGATTAAATAAAGCCAAAAAAATACTAATACAGAACAATCAACAAAGACATTGCAGCACACATTATCTATTTTTTATCTGCATGAAACTAATACAAAATATATGTGTAACAATACTGCACTGACACTGTAAGCCTGAGACAAAAAGACTCACATGGCACTTGTTGTCCATGCAAGGTCCTGAACAATATCTAAAGCAGCATGCAAAATAAATTGGTGCTGATGAGCTGCTTCTTCTTTCTGTCACAAAACATTACTAAATAGTGAATAAAACTGTAAGAAACCATGATTAAACAAATATGAAACAGACATTTCCATGAAAATTGTTAAGGAGCACAATTACTAATGGTCAAGGTTGTGGGCATATTTATAGGTCTTTTTATACAGGAATACCACATTTGCATAGGATTATCTTACAGATACTTCATCGACAGAACCACCAACAATAATTTTTTTAGAAATAAACATATTCTAATTCAAAGACATATAATTGGAACTGCTTATATCGTGTTCTGTACATCTGCAATTCGCATCACTAACACCTCACTGGTTTTTTTCCCTCAAAAATTCAGATTCTTACTGAATATCTTCTGCAATGTCAGTTTCTCTTGCATCCTCTTACAGTCATACACTTCGCCTATTTTCTGTCTATATATGTGAAATCATAATTCTGTTTCACCAATAAATCTTCATTAAACAAGTGCATGAGTATAGCTCGTACCCTGCTCATATTAAAGGCCTGTAAGCCTCATGTTTGGCCTTACAGAACAAAATAACTAGTTTGAGCAAGCCAGCAAGGTTCTCTCACTAGTCCTTTCTGCTCAAAAGGAGAAGAGACATGACTGAAAGGTGCAAACCCAAATTATACGGAACATATTGAGAGCCAAGGGAAGTATGTTGGAACTGTAAATTTAAAGATCTATGGAAAAATGAGTGAGGGTACTATTTTACAATTTGCTAAGACTTAAATGATAATAAATCACCTTCAGAACATCATGCTATTACAACTTACAAGAGAGTTGCATTTCACCCTATTTATTTCAATGGTCTTGCACTTGATAAAGAAGATAAAGAAATATACATTTAACTCCCAAGTGTTGGCGGAAGAAAGAAAGAAAACTTAGAAAGAGAATGATTTCACATCAACAGAAAAAGGATTGGCATATGAAAGAACATGCTAAGCTATGTTGCACTTGCGGGTGTGGACAAGGGCACAGATAGGGGACACGGCTATATACATGCATATCAAAATTAATAATCTATATGAGATTGACACTGTTTTTCATTCACATATTATGAGAAGTAAAATCCTTATGACGTTTTTATGTTTCTTTTATAGAGTATATTATAATTTGAAAAGCTGCTTGTTTTTTAGCTAGACACGCAAATAGCCCTTTAAAACCATACATATGAACTAGGTATGTGCTAAAATGAATGCCCTGTGGCTAACGAGTTGCATAAATTTGAGGTGAATTGAACAATATACATTCAAGAAGGGTATCATTAGTTTTTTTAAACTAAAACATGTGTTATACAATTAATTACACATCTGAATAACTGTATGTATACATTCAAGAAGTGTCCAAGGAGTGTTCAGCAAGGACACAGATATGGGATGTGTCACACATATAGGGGCCTATATGAAGTGTCCAGGTAACCTAGATGCTAAATAATTAAAGTCAGATATTCATGTATTTACATATGAAAATATAAGCAAACATGCAATAACTTTAAAAAGTGCTTCAGGCTTATTTTCCTGCATTCTGTTCATTAGAGAGTTATGGATCATAAATAATAAAAAAAGCTTAAGAAACATATGGGAGACACCGTGATCGCTATTTCAATAGAAATCTACTGCCAAGGCAACCTGAAACGGACACAACACTTTTTAAAACTTTCTTGGACGCTTAGTTAATGCATCCTCAAGTTTGAAAACATTTTTTTCTATTTTGAACACTGTTGACACGTCACGGTGCATTTTGGCACTTGTCAAATACTTCTTGAATCTTGATACGCATATATTGGATTGTGTTTTCCTCTTCCATTTTATCGTGAAAACTTCAAACATGGACAAGAATCGGAGAATAACAACACTAAAACATTCAAAACTTAAAATTATCCCCTAAAGGGAAATGCTAAGAAGCCGAAAAGCCAATACACATACTACATTCATCCAAACGTACAAAAGCATTTTTTTTAAAGAAATAATAACATGTCAATAAAATTTCTAAAGTGGGTAAATTGAAGACAACCTCATAATCTATATATTTAGTAGCACTTAACACCCTTCCAGTCATAAGGGACAGGGGGGGTTATCTGCAATTTATTCTTCCTAAAATGTGAATCCGGAGGGTGCCAGTGTGGTAAGTGCTACTAGTAGGGTGATAAGTTCCACTGAAGCTATAGAGTAGGGGGGTTTATTAGCAATTTAGCTAAAATTTTTACAACAATAAATACATGAACATTCGAAAACTGTGATTTTACGGTTTATATATCAACACAATAAAATTCCAAGGAAACATCAAAAAAAAAATCGCGCACCTTCACTGCAGATCCCACTTCCGCTTCGTAAATCGGAATGTCATTCCTGCTCACAATCATAAAGCACGCTGTGCTCGCCATTTTTCACCCTAAAAAAATTCCAAAATTTAAACAAAATACTAAGATTTCTATAGAAAGCAATCTATACGAAAACTAGTACCCCTACAAATTCAGCGTGAAATGTGATTGCGATAGGAAATTGGGAGGTGATCGTACCTGATTTGGGGATTTACGTCGAGAATGTACGAGAAAGATCGCTGGAGGAAATGGGATCTGAAACCCTAGTCGGAAGTTTCGATCCCCGATCGAATACGAGTAGAAGTGAATATGTCCGGGTCCGGATTTTTACCCGATTGGATCCCGGGTCCAAGTGACCCGAAACCCGTGAGTAAGCGAATCTAAATCAAGCAAGCTGGATGGGAGTCACGCCGACCGCATGGGCACGTCCGCTACTGTGCGCGTGTGCGTATCTGCGGTACATATTATTCAATTTTATACCATGTTTTGTATTTTGATGGACAGAAGCGGAGTCATTTAGGGGCTGTTTGGATGCATTGGGAAAACTAGAGTATTTATGACACAAAATGGAAAATAGTTATCAATCTTACCACTTTTCATTTTAGGGCCTGTTCGTTTATTTCCTAAAAATCAAGAAATGGAAATGGAAATGGGAAAAATATCAAAAAGTACCATTTCTTCAATTTCCATCCCTAAAACTCACCCACAACATCCAATAAAATATTATTTTCATCCAACAACTCATCCACATCATCTAATAAAATATTATTTTTATCTAACCACCCATCCATCACATCTAATAAAATATTATTTTTATCTAACAACTCATCCATCACATCTAATAAAATATTATTTTCATCCAAACATCACTCAACTCATCTCTTTTCATTATTTCAAATCACTCACATCATCGAATAAAATATTATAACAATTCACCTCATCTCATTAACATTTCATTTCTTTGTTTTCATCCCAAAATGTTGTGAAAACACTTTTCTTAATCTTTCTTCACATCACCCAATAATACAATGACAACTCATCTCATTTCTTATTTTTAAGAATGAACCAAACAAAAGAAAACAACAAAACTACAGGAAATAAGTTTCTTATAATTCATTTCCTTATTTTTTTGGCCAACCGAACAACATCAAAACTAGTTTTCTTCAAAAATCACTCACATCATCCAATAATAATGTGACAACTCATCTCATCTCATCTCCATTTCTTTGATTTCCTTTTTTTAGCCAACCAAACAATTCAAAAACCTATTTTTCTTAGAAATAGTTTTCTATTTCTTTGATTTCCCATTTTTTTTAAGGCAAACGAACAGGCCCTTAGTATTTACATTGTTTGGTTAAGAATCTTTGTGAATCCTAAAATAATAGTATTACATTGTTTGGATAGTATAATGTAAACTAGAGTATTTATGACACAAGAAGAAATAGAGAAGGAAGAGGGGTGATGGAAAGATGAGTTAATTGGTAAGTTTGTTTTTTTTAAATGTTCTTTACTGACATTATAGCAGCTTTCCGTCCAAAACAGCTCATTTTGGGGGGATTTTGCTTTACACGGACACATCACCAATTGGGTGACACATCAGCAACTTTACATTATTTTAAAGTTGCATGCAAACACTGTAAAACAGTGAAAGATGAATGTGGACGCCGTGTACAGTAACTTTACACCACTTTCACTCAAGAAATAATGTAACCAAACAGGGTGGTTTGTTTGGCTACCAAGGTGTTTTTGTTGTTGTGTTCGTGTAGAAAAACACATTGGCGTTTGGTTTTTTCTCCCAAAGTGTTTTGAAAACACGGTTGTGGTTTTGAAATTGTCACATTGCAGGAACAACTACTGAAAATTACCCATAACAAATTCATAAATTCGGAAAAAAAAGGAAATATTAAGATCGAGACGAGAATGGTTACAGATTGGGGGTCTGGCAGTGATGGCGACGGAGTTTTGGGGGGTCTGGAGGCGACGGCGACGGAGTTTGGGGGTCTGGCAACGACGACGACAGAGTTTGGGGGTCTGAAGGCGACGACGGCGGAGTTTTGGGGGTCTGGAGGCGGCGGCGACGGAGTTTTGGGGGTCTGGAGGCGACGGCGAAAGATCAGATCTATCACTTAGGCGACGGCGACGGCGACACCCACGGCCACAGTGACGACGACGGCGACAGAGATTTAGGGGTCTGGAGGCGATGGCAACGGAGTTTGGGGTCTGAAGGCGACGGTGAAAGGTCAGATCTGTCACTTAGGCGACGGCGACGCCCACGGCCACAGCGACGCCCACGACCACGGCGACAGCTACGGCGACGCCCACGGCCACAGCGACGACCAAGATTTGGGCGACGGCGACGATCTGAGAGCTTGGGTCGTATTTTGGGAGAGAAATGAAAACAAGGGGATTTAAACACCTATTTGGTGTTTTGAGAAACCCATTGAAAGTTTGGCTTTGTTGTGGATTTGGACAGATAAACGGACTGGTTCCTAAACACGTTTTGCTTTTTTTTTTAACAAAACTGAAACGCCACAAACGCAGCAGTTACCAAACGGACCCTTAGTTAAGAACAGTCATGGTGCGCTAAACTCGTGCTGTAAGAATTCAGAACACTATATGAGTCCATTATATTATACGGTCTTATCTTACATTTTTTACGAGAGTCTGTTTTCTCATGTTTCGAACCCACGACTTCTGGGTCACATGACAACAAATCCTACCATCAAACCATTGATTCGCCGATAAATTGTTATTATTATACAACCAAATTCCAGCCAAATTCGCCGCTAAAATCTTAGGTCCTCCTTTCGTCGACAGTTTATTAAGATTTTCCTGTTTAAACCAACCGTATAGATATAGTCCCATGGAATCGAAACATCAAAATTTGAATAGTTTTGTTGTATACTCGAAATCAAAATTTATCGGAAATCCTTAAGTGCAACAAGTGAGCGAGTCCTCATCCGCTAAAAGGGCAAAAGGTGTCCCTTCTATTCTCCTATAAGCGGCTGTTTGGTTGATTTCCTAGAATCAAAAAAAAAAAAGATAATAGTATCACTAAAACTTGTCTTCCATCTATTTTCTCAAAAAAATTTCATGAAATGAGTATCCTTAAAATTATGTCACATCCTACAATTAGATGTCTCATCTCATCTCTTTTCTAACTTTTAGAAGGTGAATCAAACAAAAAAAAATTGAATACATTATAGAAAATAGGTTTCCATAATGAATCTTCTTTTTTTTTAAACCAACCAAACAACCCCTAAACTAGTGGTTGTAAAGTTTTTTGTAAGATTAGTAAATTTTTTCTATAAATTTTTAAAATGCAACCAAACAAAAGAAAAAGAAAACTTGCTATTTTTGTAAAGTAATGGGCCCATAAATTCAGCGTGAAATGTGATTGCGATAGGAAATTGGGAGGTGATCGTACCTGATTCGGGGATTTACGTCGAGAATGTACGAGAAAGTTCGCTGGAGGAAATGGGATCTGAAACCCTAGTCGGAAGTTTCGATCCCCGATCGAATACGAGTAGAAGTGAATGGATCCGGGTCCCGGATTTTTACCCGATTGGATCCTGGGTATCGGGCCGGAGGTGTTTACAGGAAGGGTCCGAGTGACCCGAAACCCGTGAGTAAGCGAATCTAAATCAAGCAAGCTGGATGGGAGTCACGCGCTCACGCCGACCGCATGGGCACGTCCGCTACTGTGCGCGTGTGCGTATCTACGGTACATATTATTCAATTTTATAGCATGCTTTGTATTTTGATGGACAGAAGCGGAGCCATTTAGTGTCCAAGTTTCAAAACAAATAGTTAGAGCCGTATTGTCTCTAACTTTCAAAGCTTTAGCTCTAAGCTTTATTTTCTGCTAATTACATTATAACCACGTCTCATCACGCTCTTGATCTTCATATGTATATAAAAACAAATCTTCATAGGTATGTTTCTGTGACAGTTTTCGAGCATGCTGAGATAAAAAAAACAAAGTAAATTGACATTGGGAAAATATTAGAGTTTTTAGTTTTTTTTTACAAAATACCTACCTTTGAATTTGGTGCAACTGAAGATTCACCAATAGATTAGTAAATTTCTTGCAAGATTAGTAAATTTTTTACAAACTAGTGGTTGTAAAGTTTCTTGTAAGATTAGTAAATTTTTTCTATACATTTTTAAAATGCAACCAAACAAAAGAAAAAGAAAACTTGCTAATTTTGTAAAATAATGGCCCATTTCTTGTTTTAAACCAAACAAGGAAAGTACAAACAAGGGAAAATGTACTTTTTGAGTGTTAAAAACTTTTCCTATAATTTTTTTATAGAAATACAAGGAAATCAATTATTTTGTACTTTTTTTTATAGAAATTGAACTAAACACCACCATAGAGTATAGATATGCATGATACGAAGGAAGGTCATTAGATGTCTTTATCTTTATTCACTCTACAATAGATCTATTGATAGGAAAGTCGGTGCAACATCACACAATATAACCAACTAAATTATATTCTTTTTGAGCATTAAAAGATCTTCTCCGACTCATGTGCATTCAAAGGATTACTCCAGTGCTCTCAGGTATGACGTAATTATACATGTGATTCTCAACTCTATGTATCCACACGAAGAGCCTTTAAGTTGTTGACTATAATTACACGGACAATTCTAGATATTTTTTTTTGTTTGCTTGTTTGGGGTTCTTTTTGAATGTTAGTTAAACTTAGGTTAGAGTTTTGACTAGGATCACATAATCACACTTATGATTAAGGTTAGAGCATAGATTAGTGACTATTATAGTTCAAAGTAGAGTTGTGACAATGAAACATTAGTGAGTAATCATCACTATAACTCTACTCTATTCTAACTCTTAATCTCAATCCTAATTAAAATCCTAAAATTTAACCCTAATGCTAATCGACACCCAACAAGAACTCCAAAATTAGCAAAAACAAATGGATAATTATAATTAAACTATAGTTCTAAACTACTTCTAGATTATCAGGAACGAAGGAGTGAGGTCCTTCCACTTGGATTGCTACTAAATTTGATGAGTCATTATGGACCTTGTTTTCGTAGGAAATCGTTTTCATTGTGGAATTCATTATATTTTTGATTGTTTACAATGAATTTAAAAGAAAATAGCCTTTTTATAAGACCTCTCTTACACAATAAGAAGAAAATTACAACTCCCTAGAAAATAACATAGAAATCATTTATCAACTCTTGCTTTTGTGGGAACTTGGCCTGTGCCAGGCGTGTGTTAGCCCGTGGACCACCGATTCACAAGATTCTGATTGAATCGTGAAGGTTTTCGGGTATTCTTCTTCGTTTATCGTAGTAAGAATATTAAATGAATATCTTATTGATGTAAGATGTTCACTCTTCCAAAGATCAAGTCAGAGCTTAGACCTTTAGGAATCACCAAAAGTTTTTTGAAAATGTTTGTGAGAAATGAGGACTCTCTCTCTTGCTCAAATTCACCAAAAGCTCAAGTCTCTCTGCTCTAATCTGCTCTCCGTGCTTGGTCTCATGTGTATGGAGGTATTTATAGGGATAGGGGTCTATAACTATGGAAACAGACGTGAAATTGTTGGACCCTAGAGGGGGGTATTAGGGTCAAGAGGCTATAATTATGCAATAAAAATAAGACAAGCAAACCACAGTAATCTAATGCAATCAAAATAGAGGAGATAGGGTTAGGAATCGTTATCCTGTGACGCGCGATATGTTAACGAGGTTCAGTCCGCTGACCTACGTCCCCGCTCCCCACTCTCGAGGAGAAATCCACTACACAACCCGGTTTGGAAGCCGGAACTTCGTCTACACAACGATCCCCTCACGATCTCACACTACACAGATGATCTACACAAGATCACACTCCCACACAGTTGATCTACACAAGATCACTCTTTCAAGACAGTAGAAATGGTGTAAGACTCTCTCTTTACAACGTCCCTATGGCAAAGAGAAAGAACACACTGAAGCTGAGAAGTGAACACTCAAAAACACAGAAGAAACAGGTTTGAAATGGAAACTCAGTGGAAAAACAAACGTCTCTGGTTTTTGCAAAAGCTGGGACAGTGAAGAAGAAGAAGAGGTGGAGTTTAAATAGGAGAAAAAACAGCTATTTAAACTCATCCCATAATCCCCAAAATCTGGAACAGAAACGTCGCTGAGATCTGTACTGAGCGGCGCCACAAAAGTACACATTTTACCGTTTGAAAAATACGGCGGTCGGCCGGCGAAAATTCCGGTCGACCGACAGAAATGTTCGGTCGACCGACGAAAATTTCGGTCGACCGCTATCTAGCTCAAAAACGAGAAAAACAAGCAGAGACTTATCCGGTCGACCGGTGCGGTCGACCGAAGGAAGCTATTGGTCGACCGGTGCGGTCGACCGACAAACTCTCTGCTACCCAGTAAGGAATGAACATAAGTGCGGTCGACCGGTGCGGTCGACAGCATTCTGATACATCCCAAAACTATTTTTGACTCAACAAAAAATATTTGGAAAATATTTATTTAACCTCTGAAAATTATGAAACTTTGTAAAATGTTTTTAATGCTAAAAACAAAATGTTTGAAAAAGGAATTTTGCAGATAGGTCCTCATACTTTTGAAAGATAGTATTTTGTGAAAAACGCTTAAAAACATAAGTATGAAAACGTGTGTGTGATATCCCAGTAGCATTAAGTGACGTCAATAACTCTTTGCCTACATTCTAGCACTAGAGAAAAAATAAAGGATAGCTAATATCCTCATATAAAATGCAATGCTTGAGTCTTGATATAGCTTGAATTTGATGAAGCTTCTATTTGAATTTGTTGTTCTTGAAATAACGTTGCTTCATCATTATGCCTCCTCCTCCTTTGGATATCTTCGTTGTAGCGCATATTCCATCCAATTTTCCATTAATGGCACTAACAAGCTTGATAAATGAGTTCACTACATTTGCACTCGAATAGCCATTAGTACCGATAATGGTGGTTATAGGCATATAAAATTGCCTATAAGTCCCTTAGCACAGCTCGACGACGCCGATTCGACAAAACCGACCATCGGGCGACGTATCCAAGCACGACCGTTAGCCCACAATGCCGAAGCCAATCGATACGCAACGAAGCGTATTAATGAGGCTACGAAGCTAACGAACCGTACGAAATAAATCCAATCGCGATCGAATCAAGATCGGTTTCAGACTCGAACTCAGAAGTGGAAAACTGCCAAATCAGGAGTCGGATCAAAACGAATCGAATCCGAACAAATCAACCACACAACCGAATCACGGACAGAACCGGAGAACCAGAAACAACGGGAAACGACAAAACGGACAAACACCCGGGGACTCGGCCTAAACCGAGCCACCCCAAGGTGGCTCGGCTTGGGCCGAGCCACCCTGAGGTGGCTCGGTGGCCGAGCCACCCTAGGGTGGCCGGTTCCCCCCCCTCTCCCCTTGTGTGTTGTGTACACGTGCATACGAGCACAGTGAGAGGCTATAAATAGAGGGGCTTGTGTTCATTTTCAAAGGTTGGAAAAAGAGGAGTCGAAGCTCTGCCGGATTCAGATCTAAGAACTTAGAAAAGATTGGAGCTTTGGAACTTCAAGGGCTTGTCTATCCAGATCCGGTGCTCGGCGATCGTCAACGCCAAATAAGGCAAGTGTTCGAGAGTAATCGGATCACGGATCTCAGATCTACATCGTTATACTCCGGATCTAAGCTTGGTTCTTAGATCCCGAGATTCGAGCGGTCGTTTCCTTGGTGAAACGATCCCTCCCGGCTATTATCTCCTTGGTGGAATAATACCCGTAATACGTCGTAGATCTGCTTGGATCCAGATCACGCGGTGGTCCACGGTAAACAACCCCGGCGCAGGCAAACAACCCACGCAAGCGAGTGAACGCAAAACAGGAGCTCGCGATTTGTTCGACAAACAAGGAAACAAATTTGTAATTTTCATTTCTTTTTTATTTGATTTTCGTTGTAACCGGATCTTATAAAAAGACCGGATCTTTGTAATCGATAAACTGTTACAAGAGTATACAATGGAATCAATGATGAAAGCTACAATTTTTCCCGCGAACAATCTGGCGACCACAGTAGGAGCCACCGATCTCGCTGCCGAGATCGTTGCGTCGCAGCCGCGGATCTCAATCCCGGTCGTGGAGGAGGTCGAGTACGAGTTCGACCAGCAGAAGTTCGAGGAGTACGTGTCCTCGTCCGGATCAACCTCCCCCCGCAAGTCCAAGAAGTTCTCCTCCAGGAGAAAAATTCGTTGGTATGAAGATGTCGAAAACACCAACGAAGATCTCGCCCCGCTGGATGCCGAAGCTGCATTGGGTGAGATCTCTCCAACTTCCAACCAGGTCAGATCTGCTCTGGCTGAATCTTCCGTTGCCAAAGGCGTGGTGACTCTCTCAAAGAGAGCCCGCCAAAGGCAACGTCAACGCCTCGCGAAACAATTCGCAAAGGCAATGGAGTCTGTTGACGGAGTCCGCTACAAGGCGGAGCTGAAAAACAGAAGAGGCAAACAGTCTCAACAACCGATGTGTGATAGCTCTTCCAAGCCGCCAATCAACGAATGGGTCCGCGTTAAACGGAACCGCTCGACATTGGAAGAGCGCATTCGCAAGCGCCGCGCGATGTCAGCGCAAGCACGGGCTCAAGTACAAGAAGCCCGTAGAAAGCTTCAGAAGGAGATGGCCAAGAAGCCGCCACCAACCCGCCAAATATGGAAGCCGAAGTCTGAAACAGGAACTCAGGCTAAGGAACAATCAATACAACCTTCGAAGCAGGTTCAACCTCCGGCGAACCAAACGAAATCGCCGGGAAATCCCGCAGGACCATCCCGAAGAAGGAGGTCAGTTTTGGAACGCCTCGGCCCAATTCCCGATGAACGAGGCGAGGCTCCAGTTCAAGAGCGTTTGGGCCCGATGAAGAAGCCCCGAATGAATCAACATGCTGGGGGTCGTTGTCACTTTCAGCATGACGAGGAGTTCAAGGCTGTTGCGCGCGTTAATTTGCGCATCGAGGTTCGGGAGCCCGTTGAGAATTCACGCCCACAAAGGCGCGTTTCAAGACGCGTGACTCTCGAAAGCCCAAAGAAGGCAATTCGCCCCCAGAAGGAAACATTGTCGTCCGATGACGATAACGTTATACCTGGGAGATCGTGCCAACACACGATAGGTTGCTCCGACTTTTAGACGGACGAGCTGTACTATCGTGCTGGGAGTACGAATAGAGCCAGAAAGAGAAGTCCTCGTAGGCTCGAAACTCAGTGCCCCTGTTCCAAGCTCATTCGGGCGGTACTGTCTGAATGCAACTGCATCAAAGCAGTCCCCGAAAGAGTTTCAGTTTTTGAGAGGCTCAGTACTGAAACGCCAAAGCCAAAGCCTAGGCGTTTCCGACGAAGGAGAGCGGTGGTTGAAGATGGAGAATTTCCAAGGGTCACCGCTAATATGACCAACAAGGGGACATTGGCACGGGATGATCTCGAGTCGATTCTGAATGCATCCCAGCGTCTAACCCGTTTGCAGTCCGGAGCCATCTCACGAAGGACGTATGGCAGGGTTCGGACAAGATTACCTTCAGAAGATGAGGAATCGGATGCCTGCTCTGCGGTTGCGTCTGACAACACCGTATCCAGCGAAGGAGAACCCCGCGAGTCATTCATGATAAGCGCGGAACAAGTGGCCAAGATGCTCGAAGAAGCCATGGCCAAACAGCAGGAGAGCTTCAGGCTCGAGATGCAGATGGCCATGCAGACTATGAAAGAGATGCACGACCAACAACTCCAGGCACTGAGGAACCAACAAGGTGAATCAAGTCGTCGTAACCAGAACAATCTGGAAGATGAGGACACAGGTGCAAATGAAACTCATAATGCCAATGACCCTCCCATCAACGCAGGGGGTGGTAATGAGGATGCCAACGAAGATACAAGTGAAAACTTGAAAATCAAAAGCCTCGAGAGCAAAATCAATACTTTGATGTCCGCTCAAGAGGTGAAGAAAACGGGCATTCCTTGTCCATACCCAACGGAGTGGGAATCAATCCCCTATCCGGCGAAGTTTAGTCTAATCAACTTCACGCCGTTTGATGGGAAAGGTTCCCCCACTTAGCATTTGATTTATTTCAAATCGCACCTGGGTGTTATCTCCGGCCATGAGCCTCTGATGGTGCGGTCATTCGTTGGCACTCTTCGCGAAGCCGCTTTCGATTGGTATCGCCGCCTCAAGCCAGGAAGTGTGAATAGCTGGGACGATATGGAGACCATGTTCCTCGCTAACTTCTTCGATGACGATACCGAGATATCCATCGGAACGTTGCTCGACGAGAAACAAAAGGGCGGGGAACCGGTCGAAACCTTCGTCAAGAGGTTCCGGAACAAAGCAATAAACTGTCGGGACCCGATCACTGAGGAGTTCATTCTCCAGACTTGCCACAACAACCACGCATTGGACATGTTGGAAGCAATGGGAACAGCACCGTCCAGCACTTGGAAAGACTTGAAGGTCCGAGGGAAACAAGCCGAACGCTTCCTCCGAAGGAAGAAGGCCGAGAGGAGTCAATCGACGACAAATCCTCCGAACTCGAACTTCACCTCCCGTGGTAAAGGAAAGACACCCGCAACGACTGTCGATGCTAATCAAACATCGCAACAGCAGTCCCGGAGACAGCAAAAGACTTCGGATCAGAGGCCTCAAAAAGAGTACTCCTTCAAGGACGAAGATGTTCCAGCCATCTTCAAATCCCTCCTTGACAATAACAAGATCAAGCTCCCACCGATCACGAATCAGGAGGAAGCTGATGATGTTGCGGATCCGAAGTACTGCGCATACCACAGGAGGATCCTTCACCCAACCAAGGCGTGCTTTACACTCAAGAATAGCATCCAGACCTTGGTTGAAGCCGGTGTCATAACGCTAGAGTGAGCCAGTTGAAAATGGCAGAACTCTGACCGGTATAAGAGTATAAACTGCTTCCTGAAACTCCAAAGAGTATACGAGTATAAACTGTTTCTCAATCCTCCGACCGGTATAAGAGGTTAAACTGCTCCCTGATACTCCAATAGGTATAAGAGTCTAAACTATTTTCTTTCTTTCACAGGAAGTTCCTGGAGAGTGCCTTACGTGGTATTCTTAAGGATAACCTGATCGTGCAACTGATGCAATGATACACTCAGTTTTGTAAAGAAAGCTGGGGGTGGATAAATTCATGTAAAGGGAAGTTCCCGAAAAAATGTTACATCTAATTTTCTTAGGGATAACCCGATCATTACATATAAGGTGATAAACGCTAAACTCTTAATTTCCGAACACGATTAGTGTTTGACGACTCATAGTCTCCTACCATAGAATCCCCCACCGATCAAATTAACGGCGGGACCACCGAAATTCTTTCCTATTTAATCCATTCAAGCTTCTGCTATATTCGTGCACTCAACACTTTCATTGTTAGAGTCCGAATGTAATACTTGGAGTTTTGATATCAATCCTTGACGATTTGTCAAACCCCTTCGTGTTAAGTCCTTATAACTTAACACCGGGAATTCCTTCCGAGTGATCAAACCTTCCTACAGTTAGGGTCATCTCAAGCTCCCACTTGGGCAAACCTTCCTACAGTTAGGACCACGACAAAAATCCCCTCTCGATTCCTTCAATGAACGAGAGGTCCACTTTCAAATTGAGCGATCAAACCTTCCTACAGTTAGGGTCATCTCAAACTCCCGCTTGGTCAAACCTTCCTACAGTTAGGACCAAAATCACAATTCATTCTCGATAAACGAGAAATTCATCTTTAGTTCGGTAATCAAATCTTCCGACAGTTAGGGTTATCCGATTCTTTTTGATTCTCGGAGTGGAGATCCCACTCTTAGTTTTACCTTGCCGGATTCTAGGGGTGGAGATCCCACCTCGAGTCTCCTTTTCAAATTGGGAATAGAATATAAAATTTTTCCTTTCCCACACCAATCTTTTCCAAAAGTTTATCAGCTTCGGATTCATTCTAGGTATTTTATCCCGAAACCTAAGCAGGGATAAGTCTGCGCCTAACACGCGCTGCCGGTTTAGTCTTTCTCCGTAGAAGAAGACACCAGAGTTCGATTCTGGGGTATTTTATCCTGAAACCTAAGTAAGGATAAGTCTGCGCTTAACACGCGCCGCTGGTTAGTTCTTAACCATTAAAAAGAACACTCGTCCACATATTCAACATTGTGACAGGTTGTTATTAATAACACCAAAATCCATGCCTCACACGCATGGGGAATTTCATCCTGAATCCTAAGAAAGGATATGCCGACGCCTAACACGCGTCGCCGGTTTAGTCTTTCGCCGATTGAAAAAGACACCAGGGTCTAAACCTGGGGAATCTTATCCCGAAGCCTAAGAAGGGATAAGCCAACATCTAATACACGTTGCTGGGTAGCCTATTCCCATAATAATGGCAAAGTCTACATATTCGAAGTTGTAGCACAAAGTCTAAGGGAGTTCATTCCTTTAGCACAACGTCACATGCGGAACGGACTAAAACAATCCGCATGTAAGCCCGACTCAAACGGTAGTCGGTAAGAGCATCTCAAACCCGTTGAAGGCTGGGGGTTAGCCAAAAACCCTAAAGTCAACGCCTAACACGCGTCGCCGGGTAACCTATTCCCGTGACTGTTCGCGGGAAAAATCGTGTTCTTCTTCATTGATATCATTGTACACTTTCGTAATAGTTTATCGATTACAGAAATCCGGTCTTTTTATAAGAGCCGGTTACAATGAAAAATCAAAATGAAATGAAAAAGATTACAACTTTTATCCTTGTTTGTCGAACGAATCGCGAGCTCCTGTTTTGCGATCACTCGCTTGTGTGGGTTCTTTGCCTGCGCCAGGGTTAATCCGTGGACCACCGCGTGATCTAGATCCGGTCGGATCTACACGATATGACGGGTATTATCTCACGAAGGAAATAATAGCCGAGTGGGGTACTAATTCACCAAGGAAATAGTAGCCCAAGTGTCGAAATCGACCAAGCGAATTCGAGACTCTTCTCGGGATCTAAGAACCAAGCTTAGATCCGGAAGAAAATCGTGTAGATCTTAGATCCGCTCCCTCTCGAACTCTTGCCTTGTTTGGCGTGGATGATCGTCGAGCACCGGATCTGGAAGTCCAAGCCTTCAAGCCTTCAAAGATTGAATCTTTTCTAAGTTTTGAATCTCCAATCCAGCAGGGCTTCGCCTCCTCCAAAATCCAACCTCCGAAACAAATGAGCACAAGGCCTATTTATAGGCACTCAGAACTGTGCATTTGCACAGTTCTGGGCCTAGCCACCTGTGGGTGGCTCGGCTAAGGCCGAGTCCCCGGGTGTTTGTCTGTTTTGCCGTTTTCCGGTGTTTCCGGTTCTCCATTATTCGGATTTGATTCGGTTTGTGGTTGACTTGATCTGGAATCGATTTGTTGACTTGATTCCAAATATGGCAGTTAATCCGCTTCTGAGTTCGAGTCCGGAATTGATCTTGATTCGATCGTTATATCACCGAGTTCGCTCTTATTTAGATGACTCGGTGATTCCCCGAAACGTTGGTTTGATTCCGCGTGCGAGTAGATGCGTTCCAATGCTTGGGTGCGATTTGTTGGCTTCGTCGCCTCGTTAACCTGCTCCGTTGCGTATGGCTTGGCTTCGGTGTTAGCGGGATAACGGTCTTGTTTGGATACGTCGCCCGATGGTCGATTTGGTCGAATTAGCGTCGTCGAGCTGTATTGTGGGACCTATAGGCAATTTTATACGCCTACAGATACCCCCTCCAAAGTATTTCAGCCTCGTTCTTTTATAGAAGAGTCTGGAATACTTTGGATGTGATTGTCCCAACCTTCAGTCGGTGTAGCGGGACTTTGGAATGGCTTCTATTCTGGATTCCTTCAATTCCTTCAGGTCATTCAGTGCTTTGTAGAATGCCTATAGGGGGTTCCGGTGCTGCATTTATTGTCTGACCGTTGTCGGAATTTTGAACTTGAAACCGATTCTTGATTTCTTGATTTTTAGCTCGAGTTGGTTGATTCGACACAGAACTGATCATCGATTGGCGGCGGCGTCCGGCGTTTGAGCTCCATTGCGACGCGTTGTCCGGCGTTCAGGCTTCATTACGACGTATTGTTCGACGTCTGACACAGTTTATACTCGTACGTCTGCTGGAGTATACACAGTTTAAGCTCTTAAGGTATTGGAGCGTGGCGAATACTTGAGTCACGAGACCAATCCATAGAATTGATGCGTCAATGACTTGTACTTATAGAATTTTTGGCAAATTCTCAGCCCTCAACGGATTTGATGTGCCTTTACCGACTACCGTTTGAGTCGGGCTAGCATGCGGATTGTTTAAATCCGTTCCGCATGTGATGTTAAGCTAAAAGAGTTAACCCTTTTAGTGCTATGATATTGAATACGTAGACTTCGTCTTTCTCCTGTGAAAAGACTAAACAGCAACGTGTATGAGACGTTGACTTAGGATTTTTGGCAAATCCTCAGCC